>BLSH010232778.1:78730-107810 GCA_018402905.1 Glandirana rugosa
TCATTAAACGGTACTCCACGGTACAAGTTGAAGGTCACTGGTCATCCTCTCTCATTCTCGTTATTGTGATTTAACTTGTGTGGACGTGGGGTAAGTGTGGACTTTGGAACATTTTGATCACTCAGTGTACTGTGGCCCCTCCCTTTTTCCGATTAACCCGAGTTAAACCTGTAAAAGTGAATCCCCACTTGAAAACAACGGTCGCCGAATCTGTAATTACCGACACACAACTCAATAAAACTCCCCTGTCTTGTAAATGTGACAATATGTTCGACATGTGAGTGATGAAATGTAACATCGTTTCACAGTAAACTGAAGAAATGACACTTTGCTACAATGTAAAGTAGTGAGTGTACAGCTTGTATAACAGTGTAAATGTTCTGTCCCCTCAAAATAACTCAACACACAGCCATTAATGTCTAAGCCGCTGGCAACAAAAGTTCACCCCTAAGTGAAAATGTCCAAATTGAGCCCAATTAGCCTTTTTCCCTCCCCGGTGTCATGTGACTCACTAGTTTTACAAGGTTTCAGGTGTGAATGGGGTGCAGGTGTGTTCAATTTAGTGTTATTGCTCTTACTCTCTCCTACTGGTCACTGGAAGTTGAACATGGCACCTCATGGCAAATTACTCTCTGAGGATCTGAAAAAAAATTGTTGCTCTACATAAAGATGGCCTAGACTATAAAAAGATTGGCAAGACCATGAAACTGAGCTGCAGCACGATGGCCAAGACCATACAGTGGTTTAACAAGATACGCTCCACTCACTCAATTACCCTTTGCAGCCTTTCATCCTGGTTAGAGCCTCAAAGCAGTCAATAATGTATGGGATATGGATAAACCAGCCCCAGACTATAAAAAAAGGGAGGGAGGAATTGGAAACAGCCATAGTATTAGTGTGCTGGAGCTGCTTTAGTAAGAGGATGGTTTGCTCATCCCTACTATTAAATCGATCATCTAACAAAATGTTCCTATATTAAATTGATATCATCAAGATGCTTACTTCTTTATTATGAGAAAACATTAACAGTGGTATTAATAACCTAGTCTACTGATTCTCAACTGATGGCCCACCTGGACTTATCCAGCCTGTTCTTGATATAAACATTTAAAATATCTGGCAATTCAAGCTAAGATTGAATTAAAAAATGCATATGTAGAGGTAAATTTCAGTAAAAAATTACCCACATGTGGAAATGGCCAGCATTTCCAGAAATGTAGGAAGTTGAACATATATCCAACTTTCAACTTTGTTTGGAAAATAGTATGCTCCTACTCTTCCCACCTCACAAACCTCCTTACAGGGAAAATTGACATTTGCTTGTAATGTCAGATGCCTATAGCTCTAACTGATCATTTTGACTTGTGTTTTTTTATTGAAGGTGCTCCCATGTTCTAAATTCCTTATCATGTGTTCTCTCTTAATGTTCAGGTTTGGGACATGTTTACTTGAAAGCCGAGATAAGAAAGAAGGCCTGGGTTCAGCCTATTTTAACCACTTTAGTAGCATGGCACATCTTTAAATGGCAGCTTGGTGGATGGTTATTTACCTAGTGCTGTTTATAAATACCACCGAGTAAAGCACGTTCACCCTCACATATACGAAGTAAAGTGAACAGCCTCAGATGATACAAGTAAATTAAACAAATCCCCTTTATACACTCTTTGGAAAGTGCAGATCATGTTAAAAAATATTTATTCCTGTTTCAGCAGCACATAGGGGTGGGTGTGGAGTCTGGGCTTACACTGTGTGAGAGCTGACTGGAAAAGAGGCACCCCCCCTCCGCATAGGTAGAGGAACGAAGGAACATGCAGAGATGTACTGTGAATAGACACGCTCCCTGCTTATCTATCTCTAAGCATTCTCCCTGACACAAATTTTCAGCTGCTGTTATCTCCTGTGTTGGAGAACTTGTCAGAAGTGCTGATAACAGAGGAACGGAGCAGCAGAAAGACACAGCACTTAGAGCTTTGTAGAGATAATTAAATACTACAGATATACAGTATGTGCCTAGGTCAAATTTCATGAATGGGGTTTACAACCACTTTAACTAAACAGCTCTGTACACAGGGACAGTATACTAAGTTGAATCAAGTAGCTTGATTCCTTGTGATTGTTGCGATGAATAGTTACAGCAATCATACAAGTAAACACATGATTTTTTACATTGGATATCCCTCCCCTTCCTTTTACAACACAAGAATAAAATCAATCTGTAGTAGCTTATGAATAGGAATAATTCATCTATATTCAGAATATATTAACCCCTCTGCCTCCCTTATCCTGCACATCTAAAACTCTTTATCTTCTTTCTCCCACTGTATGTGACATGCACATTTACCTCTTCACCTTCTCTTCCCTCTGTGAATGACCAGTATAAAAATGCACCAAGTAAACTATTTTCATGTTGTATCCACTTCAATGACAGCATGTTTCTTAACTTATAAAAAAATTGTGGAAAAAAATAGATAACTTTGGAGTGTCTACTTTCAAACAGGGTCATTTTGGTTACCATCCTGGCATTTTTATTCAATATGCTTTATAACAGAAAGCAAATGTAACAATTTTTTATTTATTTATTTTTTTAAGGAGTTGCATGACTGGGTGTCAGTAAAAAAAATTATCACAGTACTGAAAACTGAAAAACAGCCTAGTAATGATGGGGTATTACAGGCTTGTACTAACGTGGTTAATTCTGACATTGATTTTTTACAGTTGTAATCCAAAAAATGAAGGTTACTGCATGTTGGAAATAAGAAATGCTACTAATTCTAGAAGTTGTTTTATATTATATTAGTTAACATTTCTTCATTACTTCTACCCACACATTAGTAAGGCTATTCATGCCAATTATAGTTGACAGATGTGACACTACTAAGCATGTTACCAAATATCCCAGTTGATGCAATTGACAATGTAATTCTAATTTTAGCTAACAAAATAAAATGACAAGTTGCGGAATTTTGGAGTTGATGTATGCCTGTGTAGTGCATAAAAATTGACAAGTTGCCTTCAATTGACCCAACAAACAAGCCACACATCTCTTTAGCATTGAACTTTAGTAAATGTAATTTTACAAAATTATATACATAATTACTCCCAGATTTACTTTATGTTTAATTGATGTTTTATACGTGTGTTGCTAATGAGACAGAGTACTTAACTTTGCATGATTTTCCTTATTTTCCTGTACAATGTCATTTCTCTGATCAGTCACTAGATGGTAGGACACTAATAGAGATAAGCTATATTTGGTTAACTTGTGCATTTGTAAGATCTAGAGAAATTGTACTTATAAATTAAAGAAACTATCTCTAAAATCACTATTTTTCTTTTTCTTAAATCACCTTTATGTTTTAAATTTAGACATTTAATTTTGAAGTGGTTTCCCCTTTTTTGGCATTGTCCTTACTATTAATCAAAAATAGTTGCTTTTGTTGCAAAGCACAAGCTTGTAGATAAAATAGTTTGACCAATTGAATGTACACAATTATTCACTACAAATGTTACTTATAATTATTATGCATCAACCAAGACTATTTTTGTGCATGAGTATCCGCAAATGTTACTAGTTACCACACTATTACATTGCAACACATTTAAACCAGAACTCCAATCAAAAATAATATAAAAATGAATAGTCCATTAAACCAAATCAACCTTGGGACCCACTACAAACACGGATAATCCAAACCAATATGCCTAATTACAGTTAATTTCATTTAGTCAATTGAAGTGGATTTGATCACTACTCCAGTTTCTATTTCATTATAATTCTTATCTTTATTCATTGTTCATTTCAAGACCGCATACAAGATAGTCCCAAGGGATGTGGAATGTAGAAGGGCTGTAAAATATAACCTACACACAAGTTTGTTCTTATGAGCTAATAAAGCATTAAATTATATTTTTGTATACCACTAAGAAAATTCAACCCTCCTTTTCTTGTACCATTATTGTTTACTGCAGTCTTGATCACTAAATACAGAAAGTTATATATAAAAAAAGGATAGCCCATGAACTCTTTCTCTTCAGACAATATAAGGATTATGTCAGTGGCAGCACCAACATGTTAACAGATGCTGGTATTGTTAATTTACCTTTTTACACTGAGCTGACAGGTTTCTTGCAGTTGTAATGTGGTTCTAAAGCCCCCTGATCACTTTTATATGTACAGTAATGTGCCCCCCCCCCCTTTACCATATGTGCTTCCATGAAGGGTGTCAGGATGGAGAGTAGAGCGATATGTTCCCTGTGAATAATTAGTGCTTCTGGTTGATGACATTTTATTTCAAATATTTTGATGAGGCACAAGCTCATCTTCCTCAGGATCACTATGTGTTTACTGCTTTATCTTTTGTATTATATGAGCACCTTTTCTCTTTGACATGTGTGCAGTGGCATCTATTGGATATACACAGTATCTCACAAAAGTGAATACACCCCTCACATTTTAGTAAATATTTTATAATATCTTTTCATGTGACAACACTGCAGAAATTGCATTATTGTTGTGAACTAGGGATAGGTAGCAGGTACAAAGCTCCCTGTGGTAAACACACTTTCAGGCACTGATACCAGTCCGGCAAGGTAGTGACAATAGAGCTATGTTTATTTGTGCTATTTACAAGATAATTTACAGGTGCTGTACAGTATTCCACAAAGTAACAGGGCAAAAACTTCAAAACCAAAATCCTAGCCGTACCCCGGCACTAACTACACAAACACGAATTCTGACTATCAGGCTAAGCAAGCCTAGTGCTTGTTATTCTCCATAGATGCAGTTTTACAGCTTACACCACCCCTCTTATTTGGCATTGTGTTGGTTGCAGTACTGGAGCTGGGCTATTGATTAAGCATGCTGTGAATTGCTGGCCATACTGCAATAAATATATGTCCCATGGACTACACGGCACTTAGCCTTGTGAACTTGTAAGCTTATGGTACATTATGCAGATATCTCCATGGCTATACATCAGTTTTTACCAATAACTATTTGACTTCATATATCACACAGCCTAGACACAGCATCCTGCTGATCAGCCCTGGATCCTATGTGAGCTACACATCTTAGCTTAATTTGCATTGTCTATGCATTGGTATGCTGGGATTACCACGCTGGTATGTGTATCACATATAAATATTGACGCCCGGATGTTATTATAGTGACATTGATTTCAATATTGTGTTCGGTGATGAAACAGTATTTTTAATATACCTCATCATTTCACAAGAGTATTGTTATTATCCATTCTACTCATTTTTTGTACTTTTTGATATAAAAAACACATGCTTTTAGCCATTCATAACAAGCCTAGTTTGCCACCGCTTGGTTACTCTACCTGGGGGCTATACCCCCAATCAGGTGGTAACTACTTCTTTTTTTGTGTATGCTATTTTTTGGTTCTATGGCAAATACCTAACAGTTGATTGGGCACCAAAAATGTGGCAAATTATATATCCCCTTTTTGGAAGCTTACACCAACCTTTCAGCTCCCAGACACAACTTGTCTTGTCTGTTCCCCAGGGGAGAAGAGCAAACCCATAGCTGGACTGAAGATTAGAGATCTCTAAATGTGTATGAGAGGAGCCTGGGAGATGTGTAAACCCCGAACAGGACTTTTCCTCTGAGACACTCTGCTACATTGCCCCTCCCCCTTGTTTCAACCCCAGGGTTAGAACATCTGTGGCCCAACAGGAGTGAACCCATGACAGGGCATCTATATTTCCAATCTTAACACCCGGCCTGTATTTTACTATGAAGGAATAATCTTAAAAACTACTGGTTCACCCTTCTATTCAACTCCTCCTTTTGGTCCATCCATTTGAGTGGGGCATGACCAGTTATCAGGTAAAACTGATGCTCTCTAACAAATAGTATCTTAGAGCATCCAAGGCTCACTTTATGGCTAAATATTCCTTTTCAATTATGGCATATTTCTTTTTTTGTTGATTTATAGAGTTGAGCGGACACCTGGATGTTCGGGTTTGGCGGGTTCGGCCGAACTTCACGAAAAAGTTTGAGTTCAGCCCCGAACTTGACCCGAACTTCACCACGGACCCTGAACCCCATTGAAGTCAATGGTGACCTGAACTTTTGGGCACAAAAATGGCTGTAAAAAAAGTCCTGGAAAAGGCTAGAGGGCTTAAAAAGAAAGCAAAATGGGGGTAAGAGTAGGACAAGTGCCCTGCAAACAAATGTGGATAGGGAAATAACTTAAAATCACATAAAAAATATAAAATGGAGGAGGTGGATGTGGAGTAGGAGCCTAGAGGGTGAGGAGGCGGTGACCGTGGCGGTGTAGGTGGAAGTGGCAGTGGAGGAGGAGGAGGTAGCCAACACTGTTTTTTGTTTGTTTGTTTTTTTTTCTAATTAGGGTAGCCCCTAAAATATTGAGACATATTAAAAAAAAAGTATACCAATGGCTGTGTGAGGCCGGTCTAAATGTCTATTCTGCACAAGGTACAGACAAGTCTTGTGGAATCCCTGCCTGGTTCATTTTAATAAACGTTAGCTTGTCCACGTCTGTGATAATGCCCCCTGCCATGCTAAACACGCGTTCAGACAATACACTGGCTGCAGGGCAGGCCAGCACCTCCAAGGCATAAAGGGCAAGCTCAGGCCATGTGCCCAATTTGGAGACCCAGAAGTTGAATGGGGCAGACCCATTAGTCAGTACGTGTAGGTGTGTGCACACACTGTTCCACCATGTTTGTTGTGGCGTGCTGCTGACAAAGCTTTTCCACATTTCGGCCATGCTAACCCTGCCTTCTGAGGTGCTGGTGGTGCCACAGCTGCGTTGGCGACCTCTTCCTCCTCTTCACCTTGTGCTTCCACTGAGCCCCCGGAGTTATTTGGGAATGCCTTCAGCAGCGCGTCTACCAGCGTCTGTTTGCTGGGTGGTAGGTGACACTGGCACTGTAGAGGTGGAGGAAGAGGCGGAGGCAGCAGCAGAAGAGGAAGCAGGAGGAGCCCGAGACCTTTCTTGGATTTTGAGGTGCTTATTCCACTGCAGCTCGTGCTTTGCATGTAGATGCCTGGTCATGCAGGTTGTGCTCAGGTTTAGAACATTTATGCCTCTCTTCAGGCTCTGATTGCACAGCGTGCAAACCACTCGTGTCTTGTCGTCAGCATATTGTCTGAAGAACTGCCACACCAGGGAACTCCTTTGAGCTGCCTTTGGTGTGCTAGGTCCCTGGGCGCGGTGGGTAGTAGTAGGCGTACTGTCTAGGGGACGGTCGCTCCGCTTTTGCAACCTGCTTCCTCTATTGCTGTGCTGGTGCCTCTGTGCGACCACCACCTCTTCCTCCAAAATGCACACGTCACTCGCATGGCCTTCATTCCATGTGGGGTCTAGGAGCTCATCATCCTCCACATCATCTTCCACCCACTCTTCACCACTGCCCTCCTTGTCAGTCTGCACACTGTAGAAAGCCGCAGCAGTTGGCACCTGTGTTTCGTCATCATCAGAGACGTGCTGCGGTGGTGTTTCCATGTCCTCATCCTGAAACAGAAGTGGTTGGGCATCAGTGCACTCAATGTCTTCCACTTCTGGGGAAGGGCTATGTGGATGGCCCACTGAAAGCACCCCAGCAGAGTCATCAAAAAGCAGAAGAGACTGATGCATGACTTGGGGCTCAGACTGCTTGGCTGATTTACAAGGGGCAGAGGTGAAAGACAGATTGCCATGGGGGTTCAGGTGCCAACTCTGAGGTTTCAGTAAGGGACCGGGTGGGAGACAATGTGAAGGAACTATAGGCATTGTCAGCCACCCAATCTACTATCGCCTGTACTGGTTCTGGACTCAACATTTGTTGAGCGGCATTTGGGCCTACCATATAACGTTGAAGGTTCTGTCGGCTACTCGCACACAAGGAAGGTGATTCACTTGTGCGTGTAGCTGGCACAGATCAACCACGTCCTCTCCTTGCAACAGGAGCTTCACCAACACCACCAACACCAGCAGCACCAGCAGCCCCATGACCACGTCCCTTATTTGAAGCTCTCCTCATTCTGGATGCAAATGTACTATTTAGCACAAATTTATATTATTTTTTAAACCCGGTAATGTGCAATTTTGTGCAAGAAATGCACAGCAAGGTGCAAATGTACTATATATCTGGACTTGCTAAATGTTTCATATGTATGATCTGATGTTGCACAGCTTGGGTTGATTGATGTGGTATATGCTGGTCCAGCCTTGAGACGTACAACGATATACCACTAAGCAGTATTTATATATACTTTAATATCAATTTACCACACTTAGATCTTATCATCTCAGGATTTTACACTTGTTATGCTTTTATTGCTATGGAATTTTAAATTGTATACAAGTGTTAGCGCTCCACCCCTTTTACCTGTGTTTAGCTAAGGGTTAACTGTGTTCCCTGGGCGTGTTCTAACTGTGTGTGGGCTGCCCTGGCTGGGGGAAGGAGGTGATCACAGCTTCCATATAGAGGAAGGCTGTGATCACAGTCCTTCCCCATCTCACTGTGGGGGGGGCATCGTGGGTAGCCGGCGGAGATCGAGTCCGCCCTACCCGCCTCCTGGCCCCCCCGGACACAGTGAGTGCACGAGCGTGCCTCCGGCAGCGCGCGCGCTCTCAGTGTGCGATCTGGCAGCCGCCGTCATATGACGGCGATTTGCCTAATAGAGCCATCTTGTCACCGTCAACCTGCGGTTGGCGGTCTGCAGGTGGTTAAAGTAGTGTCCCTAAGACACAAGCAGTTGCAAGTGCACTGCACTTGCAAAAATGGCTGCAAACGCCCACCTAACAAACAGAAAAATTGCTTAGGTTTTATATGAGGCACTTTGCTTAGCAAGCAAAATGTACTCTAGCAAACAAAAATCTCCTCTAGCACCCACTCACCAATAAATCGCTGTTTTTAACAGATTTTCTAAAGCTAATTTGTCTCTCACACCAGCATCAGCATCCTCTCCCTACACTAGTATGAGATGATTTTCTAAAGCTAAATTGTTCCCTCACACCAGCAGCAGCATCCTCTCCCTACACTAGTATGAGATGATTTTTGAAAGCTAATCTGTCCCTCACACCAGCAGCAGCATCCTCTCCCTACACTAGTATGCGATGATTTTCGAAAAGCTAATCTGTCCCTCACACCAGCAGCAGGATCCTCTCCCTATACTAGTATGAGATGATGTGACATGCAGCACTACGTGACTCCAGCTTATATATAGGCTGGGTCACATGATACACCGGCCAATCACAGCCATGCCATTAGTAAGCATGGCTGTGATGGCTTCTAAGGGCAAATGAGTGAAACGCTTGTTGATTGGCTGCCCTGCAGCTATTCAAAAGGCGAGAAAAAATACCCGAACCCCGAAACCAGACTTTTTCTCAAATGTCAAGGTTCGGGACACGGACACCCTTTACAGTTCGGGTTCGGTCAAGTCTACTTGTCCACGTTGGCTGTGGACAGGCGGCTGCACTTGTCTGTGATAACGCCCCCTGCCGTGCTAAACACATGTTCAGACAATACACTGGCTGCAGGGCAGGCCAGCACCTCCAAGGCATAAAGGGCAAGCTCAGGCCATGTGCCCAATTTGGAGACCCAGAAGTTAAATGGGGCAGACCCATCAATCAGTATGTGTAGGCATCTGCACACATACTGTTCCATCATGTTGCTGAAATGCTGCCTCCTGATAAGACGTTGCCTATCAGCTGGTGGTGCTGTTTGTTGTGGCATGCTGCTGACAAAGCTTTTCCACATTTCGGCCATGCTAACCCTGCCTTCTGAGGTGCTGGTGGTGCCACAGCTGCGTTGGTGACCTCTTCCTCCTCCTCTGCCTTCGCCTTGTGCTTCCACTGAGCCCCCAGTGTCATTTGGGAATGCCCTCAGCAGCACGTCTACCAGCGTGCGCTTGTAGTCACGCATCTTCCGATCACGCTCCAGTGAGGGAATAAAGGATGGCACGTTGTCCTTGTAATGGGGATCCAGCAGTGTGGCCACCCAGTAATCAGCACAAGTTACAATGTGGGCAACTCGGCTGTCGTTGCGCAGGCACTGCAGCATGTAGTCGCTCATGTGTGCCAGGCTGTCCAGAGGCAAAGACAAGCTGTCCTCTGTTGGAGTTGTATCATCTGTGTCCTCCGTATCCCCCCAGCCACGCTCCAGTGATGCCCACGAGCTGGGTTGGGTGCCACCCTGTTGTGAACACGGTTCCTCCTCCTCCTCCTCATAATCATCCTCATCCTCCTCATCCTCCAGAACTGTGCTCTGGCTTGAAAATTTTTTACCTGGCTTATGCTGGTGCAGGAACCCACCCTCCGAGCCACTTGTGAATGACTGGCCTGATAACCGTGGAAATGACCCCTCTTCCTCCTCCTCTTCCTCCTGTTCCACATCCTCTTCCATCATCGCTCAAAGTGTTTTTTCAAGGAGGCATAGAAGTGGGATAGTAACGCTGAGAACAGCGTCATCGGCACTGGCCATATTGGTGGAGTACTCGAAACACCGCAATATGGTACACAGGTCTCGCATGGAGACCCACTCATTGGTGGTGAAGTGGTGCTGTTCCGCAGAGCGACTGACCCATGCGTGCTGGAGCTAAAACTCCACTATTGCCTGCTGCTGCTCGCACAGTCTCTCCAGCATGTGCAAGGTGGGGTTCCACCTTGTGGGCACGTCGCATAGGAGGCGGTGAGCGGTTAGGCCAAAGTTTCCCGCTGCAGCACAGACATGCGAGCAGCAGCAGGGTGAGAATGCCGAAAGTGCGCACAGATGGCCCGCACTTTCTGCAGCAGCTCTGACATGTCCGGGTAGATTTTTAGAAGTTTCTACACCACCAAATTCAGCACATGTGCCAGGCAAGGGATGTGCTTCAAACCGGCTAGGTCCAGAGCTGCTAGGAGATTTCGCCCATTATCGCACACCACCAGGCCGGGCTTGAGGCTCAGTGGCAACAACCACTCATTGGTCTGTTGTTCAATGCCCGTCCACAGCTCCTGTGCAGTGGGGGGTTTATTCCCCGAACATATCAGTTTTAAAACAGCCTGTTGTTGTTTCCCCCTGGATGTGCTGAAGTTGGTGGTGAAGGTGTTACGCTGACCGAATGAGGAGGTGTTAGAGGAGGAGGAAGCGGAGTAGGAGGAGGAGGCAACAGGAGGCAAAGAGAAATGCCCTGCAATCCTCGGTGACGGAAGGACATGCGCCAAATTGCTATCCGCCTCAGGCCCACCTGCCACTACATTTTCCCAGTGTACAGTTAGCGAGATATAGCATCCCTGCCCATGCTTACTGGTCCACGTATCAGTGGACCTTGCAACAGATGGCGTTGTGCAGTGCACACTTGATCTTGTCCCCGACTTGTTTGTGCAGGGAAGGTATGGCTCACCTGGAGAAGTAGTGACGGCTGGGAACCACGTACTGTGGGACAGCCACCGCCATCAGGTTTTTAAAACTGTCCGTGTCCACCAGACGGAATGACAGCATTTCAAAGGCCAGGAATTTTGAAATGCTGACATTCAGGGCGAGGGATCGCGAGTGGGTAGGGGGTTACTTCCTCTTTCTCTCCAGTGTTTGGGAGATGGACAGCTGTAAGCTTCCATGGGACCATGGTGTGGAAATGCTTGGGGACGGTGGTGGCATTGCTGTCACATCATCTGTTTTCTGGGTGGCAGGTGACACTGGCACTGTACAGGTGGAGGAAGAGGCCGAGGCAGCAGCAGAAGAGGAAGCAGGGGGAGCCAGAGACCTTTCTTGGATTTTCAGGTGCTTATTCCACTGCAGCTCATGCTTTGCATGTAGATGCCTAGTCATGCAGATTGTGCTCAGGTTTAGAACATTTATGCCTCGCTTCAGGCTCTCATTGCACAGCGTGCAAACCACTGGTTTCTTGTCGTCAGCACATTGTCTGAAGAACTGCCACGCCAGGGAACTCCTTTGAGCTGCCTTTGGTTTGCTAGCTCCCTGAGTGCGGTGGGTAGTAGCAGGGGTACTGTCTAGAGGACAGTCACTCCGCTTTTGCAACCTGCTTCCTCTTTTACTGTGCTGGTGCCTCTGTGCGACCGCCACCTCTTCCTCCAAACTGCACACGTCACTCACATGACCTTCATTCCATGTGGGGTCTAGGACCTCATCATCCTCCACATCATCTTCCACCCACTCTTCACCACTGCCCTCCTTGTCAGTCTGCACACTGTAGAAAGCCGCAGCAGTTGGCACCTGTGTTTCGTCATCATCAGAGACGTGCTGCGGTGGTGTTTCCATGTCCTCATCCTGAAACAGAAGTTGTTTGGCATCGGTGCACTCAATGTCTTCCACTTCTGGGGCAGGGCTATGTGGATGGCCCACAGAAAGCACACCAGCAGAGTCATCAAAAAGCAGAAGAGACTGATGCATGACTTGGGGCTCAGAATGCTTGGCTGATTTACAAGGGGCTGAGGTGAAAGACAGATGGAGATGGGGTTCAGGTGCCAACTCTGAGCTTTCAGCAAGGGAGCGGGTAGGAGACAATGTGAAGGAACTGGAGGCATTGTCAGCCACCCAATCTACTATCGCCTGTACTTGTTCTGGCCTCACCATTCATTGAGCGACATTCGGGCCTACCATATAACATTGAAGGTTCTGTCGGCTACTCACACCTGAGGAAGGTGTTTCACACATGTAGCTGGCACAGATCGACCACATCCTCTCCTTGCAACAGGAGCTTCACCAACACCACCAACACCAGCAGCACCAGCAGCACCAGGACCACGACCATGTCCCTTATTTGATGCTCTCCTCATTCTTGATGCAAATGTACTATTTAGCACAAATTTATAATATTTTTCAAACCGGCAATGTAGACGCACTTTTTAATTTTGTGCAAGAAATGCACAGCAACGTGCAAATGTACCACTATTTTTTATTTTTATTTTAAACCAGCAATGTTGACGCACTTTTTAATTTTGTGCAAGAAATGCACAGCAAGGTGCAAATGTACTATGTAGCACTATTTAGTATTCTTTTTTTTTAAACCAGCAATGTAGACACAATTTTTAATTTTGTGCAAGAAATGCACAGCAAGTTGCAAATGTACTATGTAGCACTATTTTTAATTTTTTTAAACCAGCAATGTAGACGCACTTTTTATTTTTGTGCAAGAAATGCACAGCAAGGTGCAAATGTACTATGTAGCACTATTTAGTATTCTTTTTTTTTTAAACCAGCAATGTAGACACAATTTTTAATTTTGTGCAAGAAATGCACAGCAAGTCGCAAATGTACTATGTAGCACTATTTTTAATTTTTTTAAACCAGCAATGTCAACGCACTTTTTAACTTTGTGCAAGAAATGCACAGCAAGGTGCAAATGTAATATGTAGCACTATTTATTATTCTCTTTTTTTAAACCAGCAATGTAGACGCACTTTTTATTTTTGTGCAAGAAATGCACCACTGGCCACAAATGTAGTATTTAGAATATATATATTTTTTTAAACCAGCAATGTAGACGCACTTTTTATTTTTGTGCAAGAAATGCACCGCTGGCCGCAAATGTAGTATTTAGAATTTTTTTTATTTAAACCAGCAATGTAGACGCACTTTTTATTTTTGTGCAAGAAACGACATGCACTTTATACAGGAAATATTCTCCTGGTTTCTCTATTGCTTGGGCCTACACATAAACCTTTCTAAGAGCAAAATCTTGCCACTCACCCGTCCCTTCTTGGGCACCCTCGTCAATATTCACTATAGCCAAGACCCACATAACCTACCTGGGTATCAAAATAGGAAAATCTCCAGTGTCAATATACCACCTAAACATTCTTCCGACAATACAAAAAATCATACAGGAGCTCAACCAGTGGACCAACCTCCCCCTGTCACTCCTAGGCAGATGCCATCTGTATAAAATCGTCAGTTTCCCAAAACTCCTCTACCCCCTCCAAAAAATCCCCATACTACTCAAACATTGTGAGGTACAACGCCCCCTCTCTGCCTTGCCGGGCTTCTTATGGAAAGGCCGTAAACCCCGCATAGCCTTGCACAAACTGTTTGCCTCCAGATCCGTGGAGCTAACCTCCCCGACACAAGATTATATAATCAGGCTTGCCTTCTGAGTGTGGGCTTAGACTGGACCACCAACTCTTTAAGATACTCTAATTATATGTTAGAATCAGAAATGTCAAAACCTTACAATATATCCACATTACTGCACTACGGTATTAGAAATATTCCAACCCATTTGGAAAATAACATTCTCATACGTGTTACAGCAGTGGCATGGTGAGAAATAAGGAAAAAACTTCAACTAATGCCTGGATTATCAAACCACATGAACATTTTTGGGCACCCTTTATTCCCACAAGCCCACCAATTCTCGGCCTTCCACATCTGGGCAAAGTCTGGTCTCTGCTATTCAGCTCCCCTCCCAGATCCTCCCAGATCCTCAGCAATTTTAACATGCCAGCATCTCACCACCTTCATGTGTTGCAAGCCACCAGCTTTGTATCTAACACCTACCCGATGAAAACACACCACTTCCAGGCTTCCATTTTAGACCTCCTCATAGATCATGATCTCCACAAAATATCAAACCTTTATAAAACTTTGAAGACCCAAATCCAAAGTCTACCAAAAAACCCAGGTAAATTCCACTGGAACAAGGACCTAGGATCTCCTGATGCCCAAAATACCATACTGCTAGGATACAGAACCACCTGTAACTACATAATCAACGAATTCTGGAGGGAACAACAACTCAAGATTGTCCACAGGGCCTACACTCCATTCTCACCTCACAGGGGTCAACCTGAATCCACGCTATGCCTTCTGTGCAACTCCCCGAGACCAAACCTCCTACACAAACTCTAGCTCTGTCCCACAATTGCAGACTTCTGGTCAGAGGTCGAACTGTTCACAGCTCTAATAATTGGTCTCAAACCCCATGGATCCTTATATCCATTACTATTTGGCAATCTGGAGGTCCTCACCCCCCTCTCTTTAGACCTCAATCCATCATTCTACAAGACAATAAAGCCTGGATCGCAGCGTGTTATATGTCAGCACGCAGAGCCATACTGAGAAATTGGATTTCTGTTGTCCCTCCTTCCATTAAATAAGTCAAAACAGAACTACTCAGACTACTCAAACTGGAGAAACTCGACACTCTATCCTCCAACTCCACTTCCTCGACATGCTTCACAAGGAAATGGTCACTCTTTATGGCTAAAGGTATTCCCCCCTCCACCAGAGACTCTCTATCCAATGTTTGCACCCTGATAAACCCCCTTAAACCATAGCATGAACTTTCCATGGACTGGCTGTCCCCCTCAAGCCCCTATCTAGGGACCAATTTGTCCTAACAGACGGCCTCCCACTCCTCAAGCCCATCACACGCTTGACACAGACTGAGTCCCAGAACAGCATCCGGAATGAGCCTTTCTCCTACCACTAGAGATATGTCAACACCAGGCTATTATACATGTATATGGGTTATTTTGTTGTTGCATAAGCGATGCTAACTTATTTGTGGCTTACCTCTCCCCTTCCTTTCCCTCTCCTCCACCTTACTCTCTCCCTAGTTCTCCACCCCTCTCCTACCCGAACCCCACCCCCAAGGCTAATATTCCACCTTCACTCTACCCCCCCCCTCCCTCCCCCTCTGTTGTTAATTAATAATCAAACTTTATCTCTCTCATTATATCATACTTGTTGTTTATGTATTTCAACATCCGATGGCATCCTTCCTTCCCTGTATGCATTTAAACTCAAATAAAATATTTGATAAAAAAAAAGGGCGAGACCACCTTGTGACGTAAATGGGTGACCCGTCCCCTTCTGACAACATTCTTATAAAAGAAATATCAAACTCAATGCCTCTGGATGGCACGGCTGCGGCAACTGGAGCAGGAGCAGTGAAAGAAGAGGAAGAAGAAGATAACGATTGAAGAGAAGGAAGGAAGAAGACCAAAAGAAGAAGCAGAAGACCAGAAGAAGTACCGGGGCAGGAGAGGATGGAGGAAGAAAGAAGAAAGGAGAAGAGTAGAGTTGAGCGAACCCGAACTGTAAAGGTCGGGTTCGTACCGAACTTTGTGGTGTTCGAGACCTGAACTCGAACTTTTGAAAAAAGTTTGGGTTCGGGTTCTGGTATTTTTTTCCCGCTTGTTGAATAGCTGCAGGGCAGCCAATCAACAAGTGTTTCACTGGTTTGCCCTTAGAAGCCATCACAGCCATGCCTACTAATGGCATGGCTGTGATTGGCCAGAGCATCATGTGACCCAGCCTCTGTACGAGCTGGAGTCACGTAGTGCTGCATGTCATATGCTCTCAGGCTAGTGTTGGGAGAGGATGCTGCTGGTGCTGTAAGGGACAGATTTTTGTTATTTCCCTATCCCCATTTCTTTGTACGGCACTTGTCCTACTCTTACCCCCACTTTTCTTCCTTTTGCAGCCCTCTAGCACTTTCTAGGACTTTTTTACAGCCATTTTTGTGCCCAAAAGTTTGGGTCCCCATTGATTTCAACCCAAACTTTTCCACGAAAACCCGAACATCCAGGTGCCCGCTCAACTCTAGAGAAGAGCTATTTTAACCAATAAAGGACTTGTCAAAAGCTGCCTCTTTTTTTGTACCACTTTACTCCTTTTTTGGTGAATGTGAGGGGGTACAATGTACACCATACCTATTCACATGGGGCATCGGGATCTGGGGGCCCCTTATTGGCCTAGTTTTGATTTTTTGGGGTGGAACCCCATGTCATATTTTTCTACATTTTGGCCTGGGGTTCCCCTTAAAATCCATAACAGACCCCAAGGGCCTGATTTGGATTTTGGGGGGCCCCATGTCATATTTATACAACAGTATAATATATATATATATATATATATATATATATATATATTCTTGCACTGCCTGCACTAACTGACTGTATATAGATTGCCCTATCTATCTATATATCTAGTATATATTTCACTCTACACTAAACTGCCTGCACTAACTGACTGTATATAGATTGCCCTATCCATCTGTCTATCTATCTATCTATCTATCTATCTATCTATCTATCTATCTATCTATCTATCTAGTATATATTTCACTGTGCACTGATCACTCTATCTATCTATCTATCTATCTATCTATCTATCTATCTATCTATCTATCTATCTATCTATCTATTTATCTTTCGCAATACACAATAATCAGCTAGCTACACTAAACTGCCTGCACACTGCTAGCTAAGCTCACTCTCTATACACTATTATACACACACTATGTAGAGATGCTGTAAAAGCGGCTTTATATAGTGTGGGGCATGGATTGAGGCTGCTGAGCAGTGATTGGCTACAGGCACCCTGCCTTTAGTCAATCATATCTCTCACATCAGAGCGCTCTGTGATTGGCCAAAGAATGCAGATCCTGTGCATGCTTTGGCCAATCAGTGGGCGGCATTTCTCCCACCATTGGAATGCATTATGGGGCACTCGAAGTTCCCGCAAATGCCTCATAATGTTTGGAATGTGCCGAACAGGCGAACCCCCGATGTTCGAGTTGAATGACCGGTGGCCCATCCCTAGCAGCCAGCTTATGCCCATGAAGGCAGCCAGGTTATGCCCATGAATGCAGCCTGGTTATGGCCATCAATGCAGCCTCTCTGTGCTCATAAATGCAGCCAGGTTATGCCCATAAATGCAGCTGGGTTATGCTCATGAATGCAGCCTGGTTATGCCCATGAAAGCAGCTGGGCATAACCTGCCCTCTTCATGGGCATAACTAAAAAATCTGAGTTGCGGTCACATTGGTCCACTGACCCAATTCATCATATACCCATGTTCTCTGCTCCCATGGCCAGGACGTGATATGAGCAATTCTTGTGGTTAATGCATTTCAATGACAATGAACTCTGTCATCCACGGGGTGACCCTGAATACGATCGGCTCCACAAAATTCGGCCCCTCGTAAACCACTTCAACCAACAATTCACAGCCTTGTTTATTCCCAATCAGGTTGTCTGTGTAGATGAGTCCCTGATTAAATTTTCTGGCCGTCTTGCTTTCAAACAGTTTCTCCCCAGCAAGCGTGCCAGATACGAGGTCAAGATGTATAAGCTCTGTGACAGGGCCGCAGGCTATACATATAGTTTTATGGTTTACAAAGGAAAAGATAGTCACGTGGAGCCCCCCACTGCCAAGACTACATAGGGAGTGCTGGCAAGATTGTTGGGACTTGGTGTCACCCTTATTCTGAAAGGTGTACTACTTGGACAATTATTATACGAGCGTGCCTCTTTTTAGTCATCTGTTTAAATCAAGGAATTTGCGCATGTGGCACCATGAGATCTAATCACCGGAGTTTCCCCCAACAGCTAGTAGAATACCGTATTAGACAGGGGGAGAGAGCCTGCTTGAAGTGTAATAATTTCCTCACGGTGAAGTGGAGGGACAACCGGAATTTTTTCGTTCTGACCTTCTTTTCATGCAGATAAGACAGTCCAAATTCCAACGACTGGTGATTTGGAGAAGCCCCTCTGTGCCCACGAATACAACCTTAATATGGGAGGGCTGGACCTCAACAACCACTTATTGGCGCCATACTTAATTGCCCGTAAGGCCAGAAGCTGGTACAAAAAGTGTCTGTATACCTTTTTCAATTGGCTCTGCTGAACGTCCATCCCCTCCCGCCGTCTTCCATGGTTTTCTCGGGCTCTCCTGTCCCACCGGGGAACCTGAGAATGCAGCCGGTAGTTCTGCCAGCTGACCATAGAGCTGATCAAAGATTAAAATGGCTCCAATTATCTCTATGGCCTAAGAAAACAGAGGCTACGAGCATTTCATGACTTAGGTTTCGCCGGATATAAAAAGCGCTATTGGGAAATTGGGGAAGCATCTTATCACACTGATCTTGGTGTGGTCAGATGCTTTAAGGGCTGAGGAGATATCTAGAGTCTAATAGACCCCAAATTTTTTAAAAAATACCCGCCACTACCTATTTTTATCATAGGGGATATTTACATTTCCTGTGATAACGATAAAAATGATTTAAAAAAAAATGAAAGAGACAGTGTAAATATAAACTAAAAAGCCAAATGAATAGTTGAAAAAAATGCACCCCTGCCCCCCTGTGCACACTCAAAGGTGAACGCAAGCATCGGTCTCGTGACGTATGTAAACAGCATTTGCACCATGCATCTGGGGTATCACCACGAACGTCAGGTTGAGGACAGTGATTCTAGTAGTTGACCTCCTCTGTAAATCGAAAGTGGTAACCTATAAAGGCTTTTAAAAATGTATATAGTTTGTCACCGCTGCACGGGTGTGCGTAATTTTAAAGCATGTCATGTTTGGTATCTATGTACTTGGCATAAGATCATATTTTATATTTCACCAAACATTTGGGCAACTTAGGTGTCCGTTTATTAAGCAGTGTAAAAAATCCACTGCACAGTTCTCCGGTATTCACAGAGGAGATTGTTCTCCTCTGTGTGCCTGTTTATTAAGGTAGATCACTTCACAGTTTGTGAAGTGAAGTGATCTACAAACGCTTTAAACTGTGGAGAACACCCTGATCTCATGAGACATTACAAGATTATGGCACCAAAATTCACAGAAACACTGGAATGTCGGTTTATTAAGCAGTGATAAATTATCACTGCTCAGTAACGGACATTCTCAGAGGAGCCCGCCCAAATAGTTAATGACATTATTAGCCCCCCTATACTATATATGTATATATAAATACATACACACATTATATATACATATATACACACATACATTATATATACACGTATATATATATATACACACATCATATACATGTATATACATATATACAGGGCAGGGGGACATGGCTACTGTGTTGGGGGGTCTGAACGAG
Organism: Glandirana rugosa; assembly: GCA_018402905.1. Taxonomy (NCBI): domain Eukaryota; kingdom Metazoa; phylum Chordata; class Amphibia; order Anura; family Ranidae; genus Glandirana; species Glandirana rugosa. The sequence continues at coordinate 98,553 of BLSH010232778.1, forward strand.
GCAGGAGGAAGTCTATAATCTTCCTCCTTCCCCAGGATTCACCCCCCCCAATTCTCCACCTCTGAGCTGGTGAATAGGGGAGGGTGAATTCTGACCGAGATCGCCAGTGAAGTGCGGAGATCGCAGCTTCATAAACTGGCCGTTTCTGTGTCAGTGAATGACAGTTCTCCGTGTGCAGAGATAATCAGCGGAGAACGTGTTCTCTCCCGATTATACCTGCTTTATAAACCGAAAATAAACTGTGAGCAGCCGTGATCCTTGGGATCACGTCTGCTCACAGTTTTATAAAAGGACACCATAGTGTGTTTTTGTGCATTACAATTCAAAAAGTGTTTTTTTTTTCCCAAAAAATTGATTTTAAAATAATCCCTGAACAAATACTTTGTGAAAAAAATTGCAACACCCACAATTTTAATCTGTAGGGCTTCTGCTTTAAAAAAAATATAATGTTTGGGGGTTCAAAGTAATTTTCGCACGCAAAAAAATGTTTTCATGTAAACAAAAAGTGACAGAAAGGACTTGGTGGTTCAAGTGGTTAGAAGAGTGGGTGAGGTTGTGCATAAAATACCAGGAAAGTTCAAACCCCCCCATATGACCCCTTTTTGTAAAGTAGACACCCCAAGCTATTTGGGAGCCCCCAGGACCCCAAAAACCAATCACTGCCTTCAGGATTTCTAAGGGTGTAAAATGGTGATTTTACTTCCTCACTACCTATAACAATTTAGGAGGTCCTGAAATGTCAAGATAGCACAACCCCCCCCCCCCCCAAATGACCCCATTTTGGAAAGTAGACATCCCAAGCTATTTCCTGAGAGGCATATTGAGTCCATGGAATATTTTATATATATATATATTTTTTTTTTTACACAAAGTTGTCACTAAATGATATATTGCTCACACATGGCATGGGTATATGTGAAATTACACCCAAAAATACATTCTGCTGCTTCTCCTAAGTACAGGGATATCACATGTGTTAGACTTCTTTGGAGCCTTGCCGTGTACAGGACCCCAAAATCCAATCACAGCCTTCAGGTTTTCTAAGGGCGTAAAATGGAGATTTTACTCCTCGCTACTAGAGTTGAGCGGACACCTGGATTTTTGGGTTTTCGTGGAAAAGTTTGGGTTCGGGTTCGGTCCAAACTTGACCCCAGACCCCGAACCCCATTGAAATCAATGGGGACCCGAACTTTTGGGCACAAAAATGGCTGTAAAAAAGTCCTGGAAAGTGCTAAGTGGGGGTAAGAGTAGGACAAGTGCCCTACAAAGAAATAGGGATAGGGAAATAAAAATAATCTGTCCCTTACAGCACCAGCAGCATCCTCTCCCTACACTACCCTGAGAGCATATGACATGCAGCACTACGTGACTCCAGCTCATACAGAGGCTGGGTCACATGATGCACTGGCCAATCACAGCCATGCCATTAATAGGCATGGCTGTGGTGGCTTCTAAGGGCAAACCAGTGAAACACTTGTTGATTGGCTGCCCTGCAGCTATTCAACAAGCGGGAAAAAAGTACCAGAACCCAGAACCCGAACCCAAACTTTTTTTCAAAAGTTCGGGTTCGGGTCCCGAACACTGCAAAGTTCGGTACGAACCCGAACTTTACAGTTCGGGTTCGCTCAACTCTACTCGCTACCTATCACAGTTTCGGAGGCCTGAAATGTCAAGATAGCACAAAACCCCCCAAATGACCCCATTTTGGTAATTGGACACCCCAAGGTATTTACTAAGATGCACGGTGAGTATTTTCCAGCTCTCAATGTTTTGGAAAATTGAATAAAAAGGAAAATGTATTTTTTTTTTCTTTTTCAAAACTTTGAGACAACAAGTGAGATCTGCAGAATACCCAACGTGCCTCTAAGCAAATAGCTTGGAGTGTCTTCTTTCCAAAATGGGGTCACTTGGGGGGTTGTGCTATCTGGGCATTTCATGGCCTCCAAAACTGTGATAGGTAGTGAAGAGTGATATCAAAAATTTACGCTCTTAGAAAGCCTAAAGGTGGTACGTTTTCGGGGTCCTGTACGTGGCTAGACTGCCAAAAAAGTCTCACATATGTAGTATCCCCATGCTCAGGAGAAGCAGCAGAGTGTATTTTTGAGTGTAATTTCACATATACCCATGGCATGTTTGAGCAATGTATCATTTAGTGACAAATTTGAGAAAAAAAATTTAATTTTCCCAAAACTTGTGGCAAAATATAAAATATTCCATGGACTCAACATGCCTCTCAGCAAATATATTGGGATGTCTACTCTCCAAAATGGAGTAATTTGGGGTGAGGGGGTTGTGCTATGTGGGCATTTCATGGGCTCCGAAACTGTGATAGGTAGTGTGGCGTGAAATAAAAAGTTTACTCCCTAAGAAATCTTGAAAGCGGTGATTGGTTTTTGGGGTCCTGTACGCGGCTTGGCTTCCTAAAAGTCTCACACATGTGGTATCCCCATACTCAGGAGAAGCAGCAGAATGTATTTTGGGGTGTAATTCCACATATACCCATGGCATGTGAGAGCAATATATCATTTCAGTGACAACTTTGTAATTTTTCAATCACTTGTGACAAAAAAAAAAAATATTCAATGGGCTCAACATGCCTCTCAGCAAATTCCTTGGGGTGTCTACTTTCCAAAATGGGGTAATTGGGGGGGTGGGGCTTGTACTGAACTTCCATTATAGCACCTCAGGAAATAAGATAGGCAGTCATAAAACAAAAGCTGCGTAAATTCCAGAAAATGTACCCTAGTTTGTAGACGCTATAACTTTTGCGCAAACCAATAAATATATGCCTATTGACTTTTTTTTACCCGAGACATGTGGCTGAATGCATTTTGGCAAAAATGTATGACTAAAATTGAGTTTATTGTATTTTTTTATAGCAAAAAGTTGAAAATATCATTTTTTTTTCAAAATTTTTCGGTCTTTTTTTCGTTTATATCACAAAAAATAAAAACACAGAGGTGATCAAATACCACCAAAAGAAAGCTCTATTTGTGGGAAAAAAGTATGCAAAGTTTGTTTGGGTACAGCATTGCATGACTGCGCAATTACTAGTTAAAGCAGCGCAGTGCCAAATTGTAAAAAGCACTCTTGTCATAAAGGGGCTAAATACTTCCTGGCTGAAGAGGTTAAAGCTGATATGATTAAAGCTGTGAATTTTCATGCTCGGAAAATTGCTGTGATTTGTGTAAATGGTGATATATTAAAATATCCTATAGCCACTGTCAAGTTTGAAACTGACTCATCTGGTCGGAGTCGTACCCCACTTAGTGCATGAGGCCATAATTGTTAGGGATTTCCCTAAGTTTAGAGAATTGTGGAATCGTCCAAACTCTATCACAGTAGCTGAATCAGAGGCGGAGCAAGAATCCTTGGCCATCACAGACAATGTGTGTTCAGGTGACTCCTCTCAGGGATCCCCAAGTTTTACTTTCTCTGTTATGGCAGGAGAACTGGAGTTGACTTAGGAAGTCTCCACAGCCAGTGGGAGTGGACAGCCTTCTGCTGACACTGAGGCTACATTAAAATGTGTTTATCCTAATGTGCACAAGGAAAACTTTGGTACTGAGCAGAAAAAACACAGCCCATAATGTACCATAAACCTACAAGTTCACAAAGCTAAGTGTCGTGTAGTTCATGGGACATATATTTATTGCAGTATCGCCAGCAATTCACGGCATGCTAAATTAACAGCCCAGCTCCAGTGCTGCAACCAACACAATGCCAAATAAGAGGGGGGGGGGCTCCAGCTCACCCTTTGAATGTACACAGATCTTGTACCAAAGTAGCCCATCAGGTTATGCGGCTTGAATAGTAGTCTGTATCCGTGCTGGGGTCTCTCTTACTTGCCAGCTACTATTTCACTTACGGGCCCAACAGGCATGATTCCACATCGAAACCACTGCGGTGGTTGCTTAAGGAATCCAGGGATTTCCCCACTGACAGTGCAGAAAGTCCATTGGGGCATAGACTACAGGCGTTCCATGATGTGTCAGTGACGTCAACGCATTTTGCATATGTACAAACGTGGCTTTGTCAGGAAAGTGGTGGTGTAAGCTGTAAACCTGCATCTATGGAGACTGACAAGCACTAGGCTTGCTCAGCCTGATAGTCAGGATTCATGTTTGTGTAGTTTATTATATCTTTTCATGTGACAACACTGAAGAAATTACACTTTGCTACAATGTAAAGTAGTGAGTGCACAGCTTGTACGACAGTGTAAATCTGCTGTCCCCTCAACTCAACTCACAGCCACTAATGTCTAAACCGCTAGCAACAAAAGTGAGTACACCCCTAAGTGAAAATGTCCAAATTGGGCCCAAAGTGTCAATATTTTGTGTGGTCACCATTATTTTTCAGCACTGCCTTAACCATCTTGGGCATGGAGTTTACCAGAGCTTCACAGGTTGCCACTAGAGTCCTTTTACACAGGAGTGGAGGACCATGACGACATCACAGAGCTGGTGGATGTTAGAGACCTTGCACTTCTTTACATTCCATTTAAGGATGCCCAACAGATGCTCAATAGGGTTTAGATCTGGAGACATGCTTGGTCAGTCCATCACCTTTACCCTCAGGTTTTTTCGCAATGCAGAGGTCCTCTTGGAGGTGTGTTTGGGGTCGTTATCATGTTGGAATACTGCCCTGTGGCCCAGTCTTTAGAGGGAGGGGATCAGGCTCTGCTTCAGTATGTCACAGCACATGTTGATATTCATGGTTCCCTCAATGAACTGTAGCTCCCCAGTGCAGGCAGCACTCATGAATCCCCAGACCATGACACTCCCACCACCATGCTTGACTGTAGCCAAGACACACTTGTCTTTGTACTCTTCTTATGGTTGCCGCCACACACGCTTGACACCATCTGAAGTTTATCTTAATCTTATCAGACCACAGGACATGGTACCAGTAACCCATGTCCTTAGTCTGCTTGCCTTCAGCAAACTGTTTGTGAGCTTTCTTGTGCATCATCTTTAGAAGAGGCTTCCTTCTGGGATGACAGCCATGCAGACCAATTTGATGCAGTATGCGGCGTATGGTATGAGCACTAACAGGCTGACCCCCCCACCTCTTCAACCTCTGCAGCAATGCTGGCAGCACTCATACATCTATTTCCCACAGACAACCTCTGTATACGGCGCTGAGCACGTGCACTCAACTTTTTTGGTTGACTATGGCGTGAGTGGAACCTGTCCTGTTAAACCGCTGTATGGTCTTGGCCACCATGCTGAAGCTCAGTTTCGGGGTCTTGGTAATCTTATAGCCTAGGCCATCTTTATGTAGAGCAGCAATTCGTTTTTCAAATTCTCTGAGAGTTCTTTGCCATGAGGTGCCATGTTGGACTTCCAGTGACCAGTATGAGAAAGTGAGAGCGATAATACAACAAATTTAACACACATGCTCCCCATTGACACCTGAGACCTTGTAACACTAACGAGTCACATGACACCGGGGAGGGAAAATGGCTAATTGGGTCCAATTTGGACATTTTCACTTAGGGGTATACTCACTTTTATTGCCAGCGGTTTAGACATTAATGGCTGTGTGTTTATTTTGAGGGGACAGCAAATTCACACTGTTATACAAACAGTACACTCACTACTTTACATTGTAGCAAAGTGTCATTTCTTCAGTGTTGTCACATGAAAAGATATAATAAAATATTTAAAAAAATGTGAGGGGTGTACTCACTTTTTTGAGATACTGTATGTATCAATTCTTTATCATAAGTAATTACACATTTATAAATTCATGAACAGAAACATAGCAGAAATGTAGGGCCAAAACAACTAATCGATTAATCGTTTAGCCGATTAGTTGGCCTGCATACAGAATGCATTAATTGTTTACATTATCCAGAAATACAGTGACGCACACATACAGCTCAGTACACAGTCCATAGGTGCCTGAACTTGTGAATGTGTGAGCAGCAATGTCTCATGGGACATGTAGTCCGGGGCAGGAAGTCCGTGATTCTAAAAGCAGTTTTTTTACCTTACTATAGGGACACTCTATACTATACTTCCTTCTGGGATGGCAGCCATGCAGACCAATTTGATGCAGTATTTGGAGTATGGTCTGAGCACTGACAGGCAGACCCCCCACCCCATCAAACTCTGCAGCAATGCTGGCAGCACTCATACATCTATTTGCCAAAAACAACCCCTGGATATAACGCTAAGCATGTGCACTCAACCTCTTTGGTCGACCATGGCTAGGCCTGTTCTGAGAGGAACCTGTCCTGTTAAACCGCTGTATGGTCTTAGCCACCATGCTGCAGCTCAATTTCAGGGTCTTGGTAATCTTCCTATAGCCTAGGCCATATTTATTTAGAGTAACAATTCTTTTTTTCAGATCCCCAAAGAGTTCTTTGTCATGAGGTGCCATGTTGAACTTCCAGTGACCAGTATGTGAGAGTGAGAGTGATAACATCAAATTTAACACACCTGCTCCTTATTCACACTCGAGACCTTGTAACACTAACGAGTCTCACGACACAGAGGAGGGAAAATTGGCTAATTGGGCCCGATTTTAACATTTTCACTTAGGGGTGTGCTCACTTTTGTTGCCAGCGGTTTAGACATTAATGGCTGTGTGTTGAGTTATTTCTAGGGGACAGCAAATTTACAGTGTTTTACAAGCTGTACACTCACTAATTTACATTGTAGAAAAGTGTCATTTCTTCAGTGTTGTCACATGAAAAGTTATAATAAAATATTTACAAAAATGTGAGGGGTGTACTCACTTTTTTTAAATACTGTATATATATTGTGACGGTATGCGAGGCGAAGTGGTAGACAGTAGAGTTGAGCGAACACCTGGATGTTTGGGTTTGGTGGGTTCGGCCGAACTTCGGAAAAAAGTCCGGGTTCGGTACCAAACTTGACCCGAACTTTACCCCGAACCCCATTGAAGTCAATGGGGACCCGAACTTTTCGGCACAAAAATTACTGTAAAAAAGTCCTGGAAAGTGCTAGAGGGCTGCAAAGGGAAGTAAAATGATTTTAGAACAATAATCTGTCCCTTACAGCAACAGCAGGAACCTGACCCTATAGGAGTAGGTGATGATTTTAGAACAATAATCTGTCCCTTACAGCAGGAACCTGACCCTATAGGAGTAGGCGATGATTTTAGAACAATAATCTGTCCCTTACAGCAACAGCAGGAACCTGACCCTATAGAACTAGAAGATGATTTTAGAACAATAATCTGTCCCTCTAAGCAGTAGACTCTACCTACTCCAGTCAGATCGTTCTGTAATGCAGGATGAGATGTTATTAGATCTGCAATCTGTCCCTAAAAGCAGTAGTAGTAGTATTCTCTACCTAGTCCACAATCAGATCGTTCTGTAATTCAGGAGGAGATGTTATCATATCTGCAATCTGTCCCTCACAGCGCCGGCAGCATCCTCTCCCTACACTACCCAGAGAGCATGTGACATGCATCACTAAGTGACTCCAGCTTATAAAGAGGCTGGGTCACATGATGCACTGGCCAATCACAGCCATGCCATTAGTAGGCATGGCTGTGATGGCTTCTAAGGGCAAACCAGTGAAACGCTTGTTGATTGGCTGTCCTGCAGCTATTCAATATGCATGATCAAATACCCGAACCCAGAACCCGAACCATATCTTTTTTTCAAATGTCCGGGTCCGGGTCACGGACACCCCAAAGTTCGGTACGGACCCGAACTTTACAGTTCGGGTTCGCTCAACTCTAGTAGACAGACGTTACCTGTCGCCTTGTATGTGTTCATGTGGATTGGATTAAACAGAATCTGGTCTGGATTTTACCAGCCTCTTCAGCTGTGACCTGGAACTCAGAGAGGGATCTGAGGGCGCTCTGTGTCTGTTTAGACTTTAAAAGACAAGGTTTGCATTTTGGCTTTTGTTTTGTGGGTGTCGGCGGCCTGCCCCACACCGTATAGTGAAGAAACTATACTGTTTAGTTTAGCGCCAGACGGCAAGGACTTATTTTCTGTTTTGTTTGTTTTTAACCTGCAAATCTTTTACCAATAAACCTGGCAAGCCACCAGATTTTAACCACTTGCCCACCGACAAATGACGGCAGAGTGGTGCGGCTCTCGTTGTGGGCGGACGTCATATGACGTTGACCCTTTAAGCCGGGATTGAGCGCGATCGGACGCATCCCGGCTCTGTCGGTGGCGGCGTGTCCCTGGGACACACCGCGTCACCAATGGGTGTAAATAGCCATTGATCATGGCTGTTTACCATGTGATCAGCTGTGATGAAGTCACGGCTGATCACAAATGGTATTTCTCCCATTCGCACGGAGTATGCGCGCGATTGGGAGCACGCTGCGCATGCATCTCGGTGACGGCGTGTTCCCAGGGAACACTGCCTGTCATCAACACTGGTATCAGCCGTTGGTCGGCGGCTCTTACCTTGTGATTGGCTGTGATCTACTCACAGCCGATCACATGTAATGTAAATAGAGCGGTAACTCACTGTTACCAGCTCTTCTCTCCTCACACAGTTGTGAGGAGAGAAGAGCTAGGATCAGTGAGTTACTGATCTGTGTAAAGCACCAAGCACCTGTAACATCACCCCTGCCCCCCCATTGCACCTGTCACCCAACAGTCACCACATATGCCCCCATAAAGTGCACCTGGCATCAGACTGCCATCATAAAGTGCATCTGTCACCCATCAGTGACCGTGGCGCGTCACCCGTCACCCATCAGTGACCGTGGCATGTCACCCGTCACCCACCAGTGACCGTGGCATGTCACCCATCAGTGACCGTGGCCTGTCACCCATCAGTGACCATGGCCTGTCACCCATCAGTGGCTGTGGCCAGTCACCTATCACTAGAGTTGAGCGAACCCGGACTGTAAAGTTCGGGTCCGTACCGAACTTTGGGGTGTCCGGGACCCGGACTCGGACCCGGACTTTTCAAAAAAAGTCCGGGTTCGGGTCCGGGGTTCTGGTAATTTTAATGAAAAATTTTAAAAATGCTGTAAAAAAGCCCAGGAAGGTCCTAGAGGTCTGCAAAAAGAAGGAAAATGTGGGTAAGGGTGGGACAAGTGCCCTACAAAGAAATGGGGACAGTGAAATAACTTTAAATATTTTTAAAAAAATAAAAACATAAAAATGCAAAAATGGAGATCATCTTCAAAATGGGTCTGAAAAGTATTAATTAACATTAGAGGCCATAGAACTGTCCTAAAATCATCTTCAAACTATGTCCAAAAAGTATAAATAAGCCCAGAGTACCCATATCACTGTTCTGCAAAATG
>BLSH010232778.1:146348-161881 GCA_018402905.1 Glandirana rugosa
CTACATAGAGACGGTAGATCCATCTATGTAACAACAGGATGTGACCCTAACCCCCACTCGAAGGTTCGGGGGGTTACAGTCCTAAGCCTCCCCCGTCCACCAACCAAAGGCGGTGAGGGGAGGACACAAGATACGGTAACGCAAAGGAAAAGACAAAGGAGAATGACAAGGAAAAAAATTCGAACCCGAACGATTTTTGAAATGTCCGGGTCCGGGTCCGTGCCACGGACACCCTAAAGTTCGGTACGGACCCGAACGTTACAGTCCGGGTTCGCTCAACACTAGTAGCGATTCTCAGTTTTGTTGGGGGGTCAGTAAGCGAGGCCATATTTTAAAAATGATAGTCTATGCAACGCTGAGAGAGGGCTTACCTGAGTCCGTGCGTGGGCAGTTTGAGAATTGCCCCAAGAGCAGACTATGAAGATGAACCACCGTGCCTCAACAAAGGCATAGCATCCCTGGTGCCTGAGAGAGAGGAGAAAGGTTAAAAAAAGGAACAGTAAGAGGAAACAGAAAAGGAAACGCAATGGCATAGAACACAGGAGGGGAGTGGCGGAAACCAACCACCTGCCCCCTCCGAATCCTGACATTGGGGGGCTTGGAAGCTCACCCCCAATCCCAGTGTAGGACAACAATGTATCTACCTAGATGGCAGAGATACATCTGTCCACGGGAATCCCGGCATGAGGTTCCCAGAGACAGAGGGAGGCGCAGGACATCAAGTTCCCAGACCCAAGACAAGAGAAATGTTCCTATAACTTTTCAGAACCAAACAGATTGATGAAAAAAGAGAACTATTATAAAGGCCCTCGAGGGAGTCCCCCAAAGGGGGAATCCCTGTCCGGGGGAGCCTGGGGGGCACTGCATCCCTCGAAAGGGACCCCATCCCCCAGCCTGCCCCGGACCGGGAGGTCACAAAAGATAGTCAGTATCACTCCGGGGATCAGCCGGGGAGACACCAACCAGAAGATTCTGCTCTCCTGAGAGAGCCCCGCTGAATGCAGAGCAAAGCACCTCCGGAACCCCCTCCCGAAGACCCGGCCAACCAGCCGGGCCCCCGGGAGAAAGACCACAGGCAGAGGAGATTCCTCTGTGAAGACTACCCAGATAGGAGAGACAGGGTAATAAAAATAATAAAAACAGGCAAGCCATAAATCAACAGTTGCATTAATGACCCAGAACTTTGTTGGGCAGCCACCCCACCCGACCCTCCCCCACCCTAACCGGCAGAAGGACGGGCAAGGGGGATGGCTAAATTAACACTACAAACAAGCAAGAGATTAAATATGTTATCAAAGAGTCACCCAAAAAGGAAAAGTAGGCACTTCGCAGAGCCAAAATTTAAATGCCACAGTGGAGAGGGGTGTTTGGAAGATCCTGCGTTTTTATTTGACAATGTGGAAAAAGAGTCTTTTTGGCTAATAACTGAAGTAATTTGCGAAGCTGTTTGGGACATCCCTTTAGAAAGCATCTTAGAGAAGACCTCCATCATCATCTGAAAGTCAGAATGAAGATTAGGAGATTGAGAACCCAGGTGTCCAGCAAGAACATTGCCCGAGGCCTGGTCTTTGAGAGGGGTTGTTATCAGTTTGTCTAATGTCCTTTCCAAGAGTGAGATAGTAGAGGCTGGAGAGAGTACCTGGGCTGAGAGTTGTGCTCCTGGTAGGGGCCCCGGAGAGGGGAGGATTTGGGAGCCCCCCTTTGACCCAGCTTCCATGTCGTCACCTCTGTCCCCAGTCGCTTGTTGTGCTCCGGAGGCCATATGGCATGTTTTTGGGGCCTGGGTCATTGAAGCCAGGCTGTCGGGAAAGGTCCCTTCTAACTGCCCCTGATTCCATAGCATCAGTCCTTGGGAAAAGAAAATAAACATGCTCTCCTTTGGGTCACTGATGTGAGATTGCTTAAAACAGATAGCATGTCCCCTAGCTTGAGTAGGGCAAAAGGCCTTCCTGAGAAATCATGGCAGAGAAAGAGCCTATTAAAAGTTCCTAATATAAGTTTGGGGCTGCTGTATGAACTCTGTCCTGGACGGAGCAGGGGGATCTGAGCAGGGCTCTCACCAGGATGCTGGTCTGCTGTGATGCAATAAGGCATGAATCAGAGCCTGAAGTTGTCGTCCGGGCCTGGTTTGGGCTCCTCCGTACGGCCGGCTTGCCCCCTTATCTTTGGGAGAGTCCCCGGTCCCCTAGTGTGCCATGGAGGGGGGTTATGGGGTCCCCCCTCAAGCTTGCAGGAGTAGGCTTCCCACCAGAGAGATCGCCTGTGCTCCGAGCTGTGGCGCGTAGGCCCAAGCAGCAGCCTCGCCTGAGGAAGGGGTGGAACCTGCGGACTTCTGGAGATGCCCCCTGATTATGCCCTCTACCAAGGAGGTTCCAGGAGGGGAACCGAGCACTGGTTCTTGCTGCAGGGAGTCTGTAAGGCCGGGAAGGAGCGGAGCTCTGGGCTTATGCAGCCATACCAGACGCTCCGCACATGCGCACTCCCGAGTCCCATTGATTTTAATGACATTCACGCGTTCGCACACATTTTTTGCCTGTTCGCAAGTTCTGGTGCGAACCGAACAGGGGGTGTTCAGCCCATCCCTACTGGCTGCATTGATGGGCACAGAGGGGCTGCATTGATGGTCATAACCAGGCTGCATTCATGGGCATAACCAGGCTGCATTCATGGGCATAACCAGGCTGAATTCATGAGCAAAACGTGGCTATGTTTATGGGCAGTGAGGCTGCATTGATGGGCACAGCCAGGCAGCATTGATGGGCATAACCATGCTGCATTGATGGGCACAGCAAAGCTGCATTCATGGGCATAGTGAGGCTGCATTTATGGGCAGTAAGGCTACATTGATGGGCACAGTGAGGCTGCCTTGATTGGCACAGCGAGGCTGCATTGATGGGCACAACCAGGCTGCATTGATGGGCACAGCAAAACTGCATTGATAGGCATAGCCAGGCTGCATTGATGGGCATAACCAGGCTGCATTGGTGGGCACAGTGAGGCTGCATTGATGGCACAGTGAGGCTGCATTCATGGGCACAGTGAGGCTGTATTGATGGGCACAGCGAGGCTGCATTGATGGGCACAGCAAGGCTGCATTGATGGGCACAGTGAGGCTACATTGATGGGCACAGTGAGGCTGCATTGGTGTGTATAGGAGGTGAATTTAATTTGGGATAATTCCCTGGTCTTGTGTATTTGTGTTTTCTAATTAAACTAACAATCCACAACCAATATGTAGCATTATTTAGCCACACTCATTCCTTGCCACAACGTGCCGCAGGTCACCGCCGCAGGTCTCCCTGGTAAGGGCCCTAGTGCATTATTTTGCCCAGAGGCCCATTATGTTATTAAGATGCCCTGTCCTCCACCATATGTGAGCTGGAGATAGGTAGCAGGTAAAAAGCTCTCTGAGGAGAGCACAGGTGAGCATACACTACTTTCAGGCACAGATTCCAGTCCAGTGAAGTAGTGATAAACAGTGCTATGTTTATTTGTTGTATTTACCAGATTATTTGCAGGTGCTATACAGTATTCCACAAAGTAACAGGGCAAATACTTCAAAACCAAAATCCTAGGCGTATCCTGGCACTAACTATACAAACATGAATCCTGACTATTAGGCTAAGCAAGCCTAGTGCTTGTCAGTCTCCATAGATGCAGTTTTACAGCTTACACCAACCTTCTAGCTCTCCCAGGCACAACTTATCTGTTCCCCAGGTTTGAGAGCACTGACTGTAGGTTCCAGGTTAGTGTAAACTGCCCCAGGGAAGAGGAACAAACTCCAACCTGGACTGAGGATCAGAGATCTCTAAATGTGTATGAGAGGAGCCTGGGAGATGTGTGAACCCCTAACAGGATTTTTCCAAGTTCTCTCTGAGACACTCTGTTACAATATATATTATAAATTGTGACAAAGCTAGTCCATGGTTTAAATAAAGGTGAAGACAACACTGGGTTCTCATGTATGCAGAGTGAGGGGCACCAGATAGTGTGGAGAAAGTTGTTTTTTATCTGTCTCCAGCCTTTGTAATTCCCAGATTGCGGTCTGGAGTACAGAGGCTTTGAAGTGCTTTGGGAGGGAAGAAGCCTATGGACCTCTAGGACTTGACAGCAAGTCAGAGTTCCACCCCTCCCCAGGAGTCCATGATGCTGCAAGGAGGAACCAGATGTGCATGTCTGCATTGTACCAGTGAACAAACATGAGTCTTAAACCTGAGGGCAAGAGTGTGCAGAGAGGTTCAGGAGGTTGCACAGTAGGCCTGAGCAGTACTTTTGTGAAAGCAAACCAGAAGGCGTAATAACATTTATTTTCATGTTGATGGTGGAAACCCCTGAGAAAGCAGACATTTATTTTGTTGGATTTTACTTTTTTTTTTTTTTTTTTACTTTTTTATTTTCAATAAAAGTGGGCCAATCACATGCCTCCCAACTTTTTGAAATGGGAACAAGGGACAGCTATTAGCAAAGGTATGTAGGCATATGACACTCTACTGCCATGCCCCCTTAAATGAGAAATATACAAAAAATGATTAGGTAAACCCACAAGTGCTTTTATTTTACCACTACTATTCATTTATACTGGCTTTTGAAATTTACAAATGGAGAAATTTAGAAATTGGATGAAAGGTTTAGCACTGGGAACACTTTTTGAAAGATAAAAAGTGCATTTTATATACAACTATATAGATCAAACCAAAATGAAGGACGAATGAGGATGAAAGGGAGAAAGAGGGACTGAGGGAGTTTGTTCCCAATCGGGGACAGTCCCTCAAAATCAGGAACAGTTGGGAGCTATGCAATCAGCCCTGGACAGTATGTCTGGCATGGTCTAAGGCCATAGAAGAATGCACTACACTTGAACCAGTAACCCTGCAATAATATAATTGGTGCTTAAATGCGGCAGATGGTAGAGTTTCTGGATCCTCGCCCAAACTGTGAGTTCATGCTGGGAACAGTGTATGCTCTTGACTGAAGAGCCTGGGAAAGTGCTTGCATGCAACAAGTGGTGTGCCTAAAAACCAGAAGCCAGTTAAAGAGGTATTATTCAATTTTTTAACCACTTCAATACCAGGCACTTAGCCCCCTTCCTGCCCAGACCAATTTTCAGCTTTCAGCGCTGTTGCATTGTGAATGACAATTGTGCTACACTGTACCCAAATTAAATTGTTATAATTTTTTTCCCCCACAAATAGAGCATTCTTTTGGTGGTATTTTATCACCTCTATGGTTTTTATTTTTTGCGCTGCAAATAAAAAAAAAATCTTTGTTTCTGTCACAAAACTTTGTAAATAAGTACGTTTTCTCCTTCACTGACAGGCACTGATGAGGCTGCACTGATGAGGCAGTACTGATTGGCACTGATAAGGTGGCACTGATGGGCACTGATGATGACACACTCATATGCAGCACTGATGGGCACTGATAGGCGGCACTAATAAGCAGCACTGATGGGCACTGATAGGTGGCACTGATATGCGGCACTGATGGGCACTCATAGGTGGCACTGATGGGCACTCATAGGCGGCACTGATAGGTGGCACTGGGTACTGATAGGTGGCACTGGTGGGCACTGATAGGTGGTACTGGTGGGCACTGACAGGGGGCACTGATGGGCACTAATGCTTGGCACTGATAGCTAGCACTTTTAGGGAGGCACTGGCAGGCATCACATATGGCACAGTGCCATTCCTATAGTGCACTGTATGCCACTTACCTGGTGGTCTAGGGTGGGCTTCCTGGTGGTCCCTGGGTGGCCTCCTGATTGTATCCCTGGTGGTCCCTGGGTGACCTCCTGATGGTCTCCCTGGTGGTCCCTGGGTGGGCTCCCTGGTGGTCCCTGGGCAGGCTCCCTGGTAGTCCTGATTGGCGATCCTAGGGTGGCTGTACTGATAAAAAATCAGTGCACACCCCCCTGTCAGGAGAGCTGCCGATTAGCTCTCCTCTACCCGTGTCTGCAGATGCAAGTAGAGGAAAAGCCGATCCATGGCTCTTCCTGTTTACACTGTGAGCAGCCGTGATTGGTCATGGCTGATCACGTGGTAAAGAGGTTCTGTTGGGTGGGGCATGTCTAAGATTGCCACCGGAGTGGACGTGTGGTGAGGGAGCTCCCGCATAGTTTTCTGCTTTTATCTGCTTCCCTGCAGTTGCCGACCACTCTGACCAGCTCCTGTGGTGGGGATTGCCCCAATGAACGGCATGATCAAGGGTAGGGGCAAGGGATACTACAAGACCCGTGCCTCCCTTGCTCGTACACCTCTGACACCTTCAGCACAGGCCGCCATGGGGAGGCCTCCTGCTGCTGTGACCAGCATGGCCTCACAGGCCGAGGACGTGGACCTGGGGCTGGCCAAGCACTCCAAATTTGATGCCCTAATGCAGGCTATTAACACCTGTCAAACCACCCTGACGGGGAAACTTGAAGCGGTGCAGCTTGGCATCGGTCTCATCCACAGGGACATGGACACTTTCAGGGACAGGCTCACAGAAGCAGAGCACCGTGTGGGGGACACAGAGGACAGGCTGTGGGAGCAGCACGCATTACTACATGTGCTCTGCACTAAGGTGAAACACCTGGAGGACCGCGCTGAAGACACTGAG
This sequence comes from Glandirana rugosa, assembly GCA_018402905.1. Classification (NCBI taxonomy): domain Eukaryota; kingdom Metazoa; phylum Chordata; class Amphibia; order Anura; family Ranidae; genus Glandirana; species Glandirana rugosa. The sequence continues at coordinate 152,946 of BLSH010232778.1, forward strand.
AACCAGAGCAGAAGATACAACCTCAGGGTGGTGGGATTCACAGAGGGCGCGGAGGGGAACGACCCGCTGACGTTCACTGAAAACCTGATGCGGTCCCTCCTACCACAGGCTCGGTTCTCGGACCTATTCATTGTAGAGATGGCACATAGAATGCCTGCTACCCAGGGCATCCCGGGAGCTCCTCCACAAACGTTCATCTTCCGACTGCTCAAATACAGAGATTTGGATCTGGTCCTCCGAGAGGCCAGGAAGGTGGATGTCCTGTGCTACGAGGGTGCTAGAGTAATGATATTTCCGGACTATTCCATTGAGACTCAAAAGCTTCGTAGATCCTTTGATCAGGTGAAGCTCAATCTGAGGAATAAGAAAATGAAATACAGCATGCTTTTTCCCGTGCGGCTGAGAGTCCAAGATGGCGAGACAATCCAGTTCTTCGCTTCACCAGAGGAGGCGGAGCAGTGGCTGGAGACACTTCCCAGAGGCTGATCACTACAGTGGAGTTCCCTTGACTGCTGCATTCTGCCTGGGAGCTGAGATCTGAGTCGGGGCAGGTGAGATCCTTCAACTGCTGTTCTCCAGTATGTACTATGTTATTCCCTCTCCTGCTGCTGACTATGGGGCACTAGCTCGGTGATCCCTGCTCGGCTCCCTGGCGGGCAGACCTGTGGCCCATGCAGAAATTTTGCTGTGGGACTATGATCATACCCCTAAGTTTCTAGTTCGTGGGAGGGAGTTGGGACTTTGGTTTTCGTTCTCTTTTTATTTGTTGGCAACATCTTTCAAGCATATACCCCTGAGTCATCCAGGAGAAGTACTTCACTGCAGGGAAAAATGATGATCCGTCTCAAGTCCATGGAGAGACTCTCTACAGTAGGACTGTGACGCTCGGGTGAACTGTGGTTCTCACTCCTAGATGGCGGCCGCCATATTATGTTTGGGGGGAAAAGTACACCGAAGTTCAGGGGGTGGTGTGGGGTGGGGGGGAAACAGGGGCGCAAGTTTTGGAAAGCGCTGGACTGCCTTTCCTAAGGAGGGGTTAATTTGTTTATTGGTTTTCTTAGATTTCACTTTCTCATACGACTTATACAGGGAGAATACTAACCCATATCTTCCACTAGATGGAGACAAAGTTCACTATATCTATGCAAGGACATGGGCCTCCCATGTAAAATCATATATTGCTGTGACTAGTTGTGCCTGGTATTACGTGATGTTGATGCTTTGGGAATTGTATGTTCTGATAGGCCTTACATGATGGAGTCGCTCTCAGTTCTAACATGGTATGTCAGGGGTTTGAATTCTAAATTTAAATGCTCTCTGGTTTTCAACTACATCAAAAGATACTCGCCACAGATGTATCCTGCAGGAGACGCACCTAACTGGGAGCAGGGTGCTGGCCCTCAGGAGGCCCTGGGTTGGGTTGGGTTGGGTTGGGTCCTATTACCATTCTACATTTTCATCCTATTCCAGGGGGGTCAGCATCCTGGTCCACAAATCCTTAAGGTTTGCCCTCTTGGATCTCCACTTGGATCCGGAGGGTAGGTATGTGGTGGTGCATGTACTGTTTGGTGGACTTGAACTGCCCCGATGGGTATCTACCTCCCTCCCCCGGCCTCCACGGCTATATTAGACAAGCTGGTGCCCATCCTGGCCCAATACCAGGTGACGGAGATCATGCTGGCGGGGGATTTTAATATGACACTAAATCCTAATATGGATAAGTCTAACCCTGACCCAGCCACGGATTCTCCGCTGTTGACATAGTCTGAAATCTCTGGCTTGCAGGATGTTTGGAGATGGAGGTACCCCGTCGCATCTCAATTTACTTGTCATTCTGCAACCCATGCCTCCTTCTCGAGAATTGACCTCATACTCGCCAGTGGGTCACTGCTCCCTAGGGAGCGGGAAATCCACTGCTCCCTAGGGGCATCTCGGACCACTCCCCGGTGTTGATTCAGATGAGGCTGAACACTCCAGCTGGAATCACCCTCTGGCGTCTGTCAGGTTATTGGATCACTGACGAACGAATTTCCCCCACAATAGACAATGAAATCAAGGCATACTGGGAGCACAATAGGGAAGGGACAGTACCTCCTCAGCAAACCTGGGATGCTTTCAAGACCTGTACTAGGGGACTAGCGGATGATACACAAAGTCTGCAAGGATTCAGGGTTGGCACTAATGAAGGCAGAAGGGGAAGCTCAGATGCTTGAACCGCAATACACTTCCACTAGAAACGCTGAACTATATGGTCGCATGCTAATTCTATATAGGGAAATATCAGTGTTGAGAACGGCCTCTTGCAGGAAGATCCTCCTGACACAATCCCAGAGGATTTTTGAACAAGGGGAGAGATCAGGTAGGATGCTGGCATGGTTGGCGAAGGAGAGGTCAGCTACTTCCCATATAGCAAATATTCAGGACAGGGATGGGGTGCTGCACTCTGACCCCCTGGGGATTAATGGACAATTTGCTCAATTTTACAAATCCCTATATACCTCTAGGGCCAATAATACTGCAGCGGCACTAGACACCTTTCTTGAGCGTATTGAGCTCCCGCAGCTCTCGGCCTCAGCTCGTGCCAGATTGGACGCCCCAATCACACTGAAGGAGGTACGCACTGCTATTGCCTAACTCCAGCCAGGTAAAACCCCGGGCCCAGACGGGATTTCAGTAGAATTCTACAAGATCCATCTGGAGACTGTGACCCCTAGTCTGCATGAGCTGCTGCTGAGAATGTTGGAGGAGGGCTCTCTGCCGCCCTCCATGTCAGAGGCAGTGATTGTGGTGGTGCCCAAACCCGGCAAGAACCCCAAATTATGTGCGTCTTACTGACTGATCTCTTTATTGAATGTATACGCTAAAGTCTTGACTAAGGTGTTGGCTAACAGGCTCAACTACTTTCACTGATATATGGCGACCAAACGGGTTTTATGCCAGGGAAAGGCACCAACATTAATCTGCGCCGCCTCTTCACGAATCTCTCCCACTCCTCCGAGGGCGTAGATCTCTGTGTCGTTGCTTCGTTAGATGCCGAGAAAGATTTTGACTCAGTGGAGTGGGACTTCCTTTGGCACATCCTCCGGAGATTCAAGTTTGGCCCCAGGTACATTTTGTGGATACAGCAAATATATGCCAGTCCCACTGCCAGAGTTAGAACTAATGGATCGCTCTCATCACCCTTCCGCCTCTCCAGAGGCACTAGACAGGGGTGCCACCTATCGCCTGGGCTATTTGCCCTGGTGATGGAACCCCTAGCCATCCTAATTAGGTCCTCGGAAGATATTAAGGGGATACAGGTTGGTCGGCTGGTGGAGAAAATATCACTGTATGCGGATGATGCAGTTCTCTACCTCGCAGACACCTCCTCCTCACTTGCAGAGGCCCTGAAGACTATTGACCACTATGGCTCCTTCTCAGGGATAAAAATCAACTGGAAAAAAATCACTACTCTTCCCCCTGTCGCAGTCTCCCCCCGCTCTTGGGACAAATACGCTACATCTGGTGGATAAATTCAAGTACTTGGGTTTAGAAATACAGAGGGATGTAAAACATTACCTAAGTGATAATGTATACCCAGTATTGAACCAACTTATTAGCAAGTGCCAGGCCTGGAGATCTCTGCCCCTCACCCCGGTGGGAAGAATTAACTTACTGAAAATTACATTTCTCACTAAATTTCTATATGTATGTCGTAACACCCCAGTCCCTATTCCCTCTTCCTTCTTCATGAAATTAGAATGGACGATTAACTCCTTTATATGGGCAGGCACCCTTCCCAGGGTTGCTAAGGATACCCTCCAACAGCCCCTCTCCCTGGGTGGCCTAGCGCTGCCTAACTTCCATAAATATTACTGGGTGGCAGCGCTGGTCACGGGGAGATGATGGTTCACACAAAACCAGTCCAACCCAGCGGTGAATCTCGAGGCGGCTATCCTCTGCTCCTATTCGGCATTGAGAAACCTGGTGTTGCGGGGAATCGGAGCCCACCCACACTTGCCCGCCTCCATGCGGACCACGGTCAAGGTTTGGGAGCAAATGTCTGCAAAGATAAACAAGCCCGGGACTTGGTCACCATATACCCCCCTGTGGGAGAACCCTAAACTCAGACACTTCCTCACTATCCCGGATCCTGTCCTTTTGGCTCAGAACAAGATCAAAATGCTAAAGCACATTATGCCAGGGGGTACCCTCCTCACATTTGATCAACTCCGAGACAAATTTAATTTACCCACAAAGATGCCTTTTAAGTTCCTGAAGCTGAGATATGCAGTTAGGGTGCAATTCCCTGGAGTCTAATGGGGTGGAGGGGTACCTCATATCCAGGGAGGTGGACCGGGTGCTCTCTTCTTTATACCTCCCAGGGCTCAGGCAGGGGGACTATTTTGTTTACTAAGTGGAAGGCTGACCTCCCCAACCTAGTAGAGGAGGACTGGACGGAAGGGCTCCAGCAGTATATTCCCCTAATGATATCGGCTAGGGACAGATATATACAGCTGAAATTTATACACAGGGTGTATTATACCTCCCAAAGGCTAGCAAACATCTACCCATCCAGATCAGATAGATGCCCAAAGTGTACAATGGCATTAGGCACCTTTATACATGTAGTCTGGTCTTGCCCTGTGCTCCACGGCCGTGGAGGGAGTCATCAACTCGGTAGGGGATTTCTCCATCGGTTTGGACCCAGTGGTCCTTTTGTTGGGAGTAACGGGTATGATTACTAAGAATACGCATAAGCAATTGTTCATATTCTATTCTGCCTACTATGCCAGGAAGGCAATACTATTGAAATGGAGGGAGGTGGACCCGCCCACGATCTCACAATGGAAGTCACTAATTGATACAGTTCTACCCCTATATAAAGTTACCTACATGAATCGCAGGTGTCCTAAGAAGTTTGATAAAATCTGGGGTGGTTAGGTCAAGTCTTGACCCCTTTGAGGACATGGCTATGAATGTTAACTCTGCTCAGAGATTAAGAACGCAAAATTGTATGGTTGAAACCTGTATAATATCCCAGTGTTGACATGGACGAGACACTAACATAGTCACGCAATGTATTATATGCTCGTTTGCAACACATGAGACGAACTTGTACGCATTTGTGCTGTAATCTTTTTGTATGAGAAAAAATAAAAACGTTTTCTGTTAAAAAAAAAGAGGTTTTGTTGGAAGCTCTTTACCAAGATCGGTAATGCGGTGGGTCAGACTGACACACCGCACTACTGATCATCGCGATGCGCGTCCCCGGGGGTGCGCGATCACGGGTCACCCTGAAAGACGTCATATGACGTCCGGTCAGGATAACTGAACCACAGCCCGGTCATCATTTGTCAATAGGCCAGGCAGGAAGTGGTTAACAGTGCAAAAGTGCTGAGGTTGTATAGCAGGAGTGAGTGGATGGGGTGTGTAAAGGACATTCTTGAAAGGAGAGAAAGCCCATCAGAGTTTGAGTCAGCTGTGGACTGGTGCTAAAGGAATCTTGCAGTGTTAACCCCAGCTATAGAAGAAGGCAGGCCAGCCCTCAATACAGGGAGAGAGTCAGTTGATGTCCATTCCCGAGGGATGTGGGCTGTCATCCCTGGCAATACCAGTACAAGGCTTAAGAACCGTTGTGGCTAGAAATATGTGTGGACTGCCAGAGAGAATACCAAGCAAAGCAAAGTGTAAATAATATCAGTTATTAAAAGATAAGTGAATAGCACGAAGAAAACACACCTCCAATATAGCAAACAGTGTAACACAACCATTGAACCAAACAGTGAACATGCAATAAACTAAAACCTAAATCAAATATATACAGAGAATGGGATAACCAGATCGTAATTGTAACATAGCCAGGGTCATACATGGGAGATCAAGCAGAGGGAGTTGGGAACCACACATGACAGGGAGAGGGAACCAGGAGACAGAAAGAGTGGATAGGAAGGGATCAGGCTGCAGGTTCAGGATCAGGTCCCGGGAATGGGAGATGAGATGCAGGCTACAGGAACACAGGTCAGAGGCACATGGAGACGACACCAAGGCAATAAGTCACAGCATGCACCAGGTTTAAATACACTTCCTGCAATCAGCATCAGATGATGCCTGATTGCAGGAGATGTTGTCAGCCTCTGACTGTTGAGAGACACCCACTGGTGGACATTGGAACTGCAGCCTAAAGATCTGGGAGCCACAGTGCCACCAGCAGATGAAACCTTTCCTGACAGTACCCCCCCTGTAAGGAGCAACCTCCAGATGCTCCAACCAGCCATAGTTCCAAATAAGATGCCCTGCTGCCGGGATCCAACAAGAAGCTAGGTGTCCCATCGCCTGGGTCTGGTAACTGGCTAGACACCCCACCGCTGGAGTTAGGCAACTGGCTAGTTGTCCCGTTGGCCAGATTCTTAGAGACATAGGACATTTGATTCCTCAAAACAGTAGGCATCCCAACACTGGGGTACCACGAGTCACTCACAAACTTAGCCCTGTGGTCATGTGACAACACTGAAATTCTGACACAGGAATGTCTGGTCACAATCACGTAGCTTGCCATCTCTCCAGGACTTGTTTCACACATCAATGGCCCTCTAGGTTTCCCCAAGGCACTGGTTACCCAACGTGGGTCCCTTAATGCACCTAGAGTTGTGGCAATCGCATTCAGGTCATGGCAAGGTACAAATGGTACTCTGCAACTCCCCTGGAGCTCACCACTACCAAGGTCATGAAGGAAAACATGGCTATCAATTATTAAGGGCATGTCCAGACCACCAGACTTTGGCACCATCAGAGCACTGTAATGTAAGAGGGACCCAGCTGAGACAACTAAAAAAAGAATCTTAGGCAAACAGATAACCCATACCAGGTACACAAAGACTCAGAAGTGTCAGACCCAATGGCAGATGGAATACTACCCTCTGCAGGACAATCCAGCTGTGCAGTAGGCCTAGAGTCAATAAGCACTAGCTGAGTAAGTGAGCAGTAGGCACAAAGTCAGTAGAACCCGGCTGGCAAGTAGAGGGTCATTAAAATCAAGCTGATTATTGGTCAAAGCATCATCAGAGGCAGGCTGGAAAACAGGCATTGGATCAACAGGCACTGGATCATCAGGCTGGGCACCAGGCAGAGGCAAATCAAGCTGGGTACCATGCAGAGGCACATCAGGCTGGGCAGCATGTAAAGGCACATCAGGCTGGGCAGCAGGCAAAGGCACATCAGGCTGGGCAGCAGACAGAGGCACATCAGGCTGGTCAGCAGGCAGAGGCACCTCAGGCTGGGCAGCAGGCAGAGGCACATCAGGCTGGGCAGCAGGCAGAGGCACAACAGGTATCAGATCAGCAGGCACCAAATCAGCAGGCTGGGCAGCAGGTACTGGATCAGCAGGCTGGGCAGCAGGCACCAGATCAGCAGGCTGGGCAGCAGGCACCAGATCAGCAGGCTGGTCAACAGGCACCAGATCAGCATCCTGGGCAGCAGGCATAGGATAAGCAGACTGGACAGCAGGCACTAGATCAAGAGGCTGGGCAGCATGTTCAGGGCTGTCAGAAGTAGGCAAAACCCCATTGGGCATTGTGGATGTAGACTGAAGCAGATTGGCTGGTGTGAAGCAGACTGGAGCAGATTGGCTGGTGTGAAAGCAGACTGGAGCAGATCGGCTGGTGTAGAGGCAGATGTAATGTGCAAAAATGGAGATATGGCACCCTGCATGTGTACTAAAAGTAGGTGAAATTGTTGCAGCCTGTTTAAAAAGTGTGGATGATCACACCAATATATATTAAAGTGCTAGTGTAAAGGTGATGGCGCAACTTAAATACAATTCATACAATAAATTTTATAATAAATAAATAATAAACAGAGTGCTAAAGTGCATGAAAAGTCCATAATTTCACAGTTTGCTAAAAAAAATAGTGATTAATAATCACAGTGGAATATGTCCATGAACGTGGTCTTATCCCAACACCAACAACAACCACACTCCTTGCTCAAATTGCTTCTAGTGCTCAAATTTTGCCACCCATGCCCAATATTACAAGTGGCCACTCACCAGACCTTTATGACCCTTTTTTACAGGAAAGTCATAAAGCGCTTTTGGAAACCCCAGATTGGTTCCGCTGATAATGTCTGTATTCCTGTAATGATCTCAAGGCCGGGCTAGATGGTACAAAAATTACTCCACAAGAGACACGTTTAAAATTCTCATAGCATAGTATTTTTAATTAAAAAGGTAATAAAAACAGAAGAATATTGCACTCACATTTAATAGTGCCTATCTCCTGGCACTAGGTGTTTACAGCATGTGTATAGTGGCTATTCCTCAGGGCCACGGCATGCGGTCCAAGCCTTGATTGGAATAGGAAAGCCTATTGGATGTTTGTGAACCGGGAAATACTATGACTCCTATGTAAAACCCTCAATTGTGTAAAAGAGGAAAAGAAAAAAACAAGCCCCAATATGTTGTGAAACTTCAAATAAGTTTATCCAGGACTAGTGTTGAGCGAACCCGGACTGTAACGTTCGGGTCCGTACCGAACTTTCGGGTGTCCGGGGCACGAACCCGGACCCGGACATTTCAAAAATCGTTCGGGTTCGGTCCGGGGTTCTGCTATTTTACTCCACGTGTTGAGAAGCTGCAGGGCAGCCAATCAACAAGCGTTTCACTGGTTTGCCCTTAGAAACCATCACAGCCATGCCTACTAATGGCATGGCTGTGATTGGCCAGTGCATCATGTGACCCAGCCTCTTTATAAGCTGGAGTCACAGTGCTGCAGTCACATGCTCCTTGGGTTAGTGTAGGGAAAGGTAGCTGACTGCGTGAGGGACAGATTTGAGACATTTTAAGACCTGATCCTGCATCCTGAGATAGATTACTTTACTACTGCTGTCTGTGCTGTTGCTCTGAGGACAGATAGCAGAAATTAGAGATTTCACATACCGCTGCTTTGAGTTGCAGATCA
>BLSH010232876.1:120756-134547 GCA_018402905.1 Glandirana rugosa
GGTACTCCACGGTACAACTTGAAGGTCACTGGTCATACTCTCTCACTCTCGCTATTGTGGTTTAAATTGTGATATATCTTATTTTCAGGCGCGAGTGTTGTTATCATCTCAAATTTTTAATATTCTTGTCATATGTCATTTTACACATCGTATCCGACGAGCGTTTGTTGTTGACTAGGTTAACAGGGTTGTCTATTTTTCTCTTTTTAACGTCGCGGGTTTATAATACCATTTTTACCAGTATTTTTTCTTACCATATATATATTACTTGTCGTTATCAGGGTTGAATCCTCCGTCTCCCTTCTTAGAGTTAGAAGAACACAAGTTTTATTTAGTTCCATTTGAATTGTCATTGGATCAGTTGTTGTTTGCGAGCAGCCTATGCTACACATTTTACTGTATACTGTTCTTATAATTTTTAAACTCTACTATTGTTGTGAGCGCGGACTTTTATTCTATATAGTGTTAAATTTGGTGTTATCGCTCTCACTCTCTCATACTGGTCACTGGAAGTTCAACATGGCACCTCATGGCAAAGAACTCTCTGAGGTTCTGAAAAAAAAGAATTGTTGTTCTACATAAAGATAAAAGACTCAGTTAGATCTCTTATGCCCATGGTAGCCCAGCCCCCTCACAGGTAGAACACGCCTAGGAAACACAGTTAATCCCTAGATCTCACCCACAGGTTAACCCCTTCACTGCCAATGACAATTATACAGTAATCAGTGGATATTTCAATTTCTGATCACTGTATAAATGTCATTGGTCCCCAAAAAGTGTAAAAAATGTCCAACATGTCCACCCCAATATCAAAGTCCCGATAAAAATCGCAGATCGCTGCCATTACCAGTAAAAATAAGGAAAAAGCCAGAAATGAGTTAGTAAACGCGGCAACTTTTGTGCAAACCAATCAATAAACGCAGATTGTGATTTTTTTTACCAAAAATTTGAGGAAGAATTTAAATCAGCCAAAACAGATGAATACATTTGTTTTTGTAAAAAAATTTTTTGGGGGATTTCTATTTTAGCAAAAAATAAGAAATATTATTATTATTTTTGCCGTATATAAGCCTGACGCACTCTGGGGCCTGCCACACTCTGCAGGAGTGTGCCCGCAGCTTGGGCAGACCCCATGTCCGCCGGCAAGCCGCGATGACCTGCCAGAAAGAAAGAACGGGGAACCGCCGATGTAAATACATCGGTTCCCCGTTCTGTCAATGGGCATGTAAGAGATCTACTGATCCCTGTCACTGGGATCAGTTAGATCTCTTATGCCCATGGTAGCCCAGCCCCCTCACAGGTAGAACACGCCTAGAAAACACAGTTAACCCCTAGATCTCCCCCTGTAGGTTAACCCCTTCACTGCCAATGACATTTATACAGTAATCAGTGGATATTTCAATTTCTGATCGCTGTATAAATGTCATTGGTCCCCAAAAAGTGTCAAAAATGTCCAACATGTCCACCCCAATATCAAAGTCCCAATAAAAATTGCAGATCGCTGCCATTACCAGTAAAAAAAAGTAAAAACGTCAGAAATTAGTTTGTAAACGTGGCAACTTTTGCTCTAACCAAACAATAAACGCAGATTGCGATTTTTTTTACCAAAAATATGAGGAAGAATATAAATCGGCCAAAACCGATGAATACATTTGTTTTTGTATATTTTTTGGGGGGGGGATTTGTATTTTAGCAAAAAGTAAGAAATATTGTTTTTTTTTGCAAAATTGTCGCTCTTTTTTGTTTATAGCGGTGATCAGAAATGACACAGAGGTGATCAGATACCACCAAAAGAAAGCTCAATTTGTGGGAAAAAAGGACGCAAATTTTGTTTGGGTACAATGTCGCACGACCGCGCAATTGTCAGTTAAAGCAACTCAGTGCCGAATCGCAAAAAGTGCTCTGGTCCTTCCGGGGGTGAAGTGGTTAAGAGAAACCGTCAATACCTCACAGAGTCTAGTAGCAATGAATTTATTATGGGTCTTAAAGTATTCAGCTGGCAAGCCATCTTTGCCTGGGGTATTACCTGCTTGCAGGGCATTAACAGCAGCCTTAACTTCTTTCAAAGTGTGTGGAGCATCCAGCCCCTGGCGGGTCTCTTCAGAAAGCACAGGGAACTGAATAGGTTCCAGGAAAGCATGGAAATCATCAGGGGTATATGTTACCCTGGAGGAATACAAGTCAGCATAGTATGTAACATGAGTTGATTTCTCCAGGGTCAAATAATAGCCTCCCACTGCCATCCTTGACATTCGCCACATATGAAGAGGTCATCTGTTCCCTGGAAAGCCACAGCAGCAGGCATACAGTCCACTCACCCTGCTCAAAAATTCTCTGTGACTGATGGAGTAATTGTTTTTTAGCCACCGAGACCCTGAGAAGCTGCACTTCCCACAAGGCTGCAGAAAGATCATTCCTCAACCCCTCATCCTGAGTCACCGTGTATTAAGCCTCCAACACTGTAGCCCTAGTCTCAGACTGTTCAAGCCTGGAAACCCCAGCAGGCTGAGCCAATGGCAGTCTTGTACTGGCCATGCACATGAGATTTGAAATTGTCCCAGCGAGGAACTGATACCACCAAAGAGGGATCAAATTTCCAAAATTACACAATAGCCGATTCCACAATCGGCTTGCCTCTCTCATCAGAGAGATGCAGTCAGTCGGGGCCACCGAGACTTTTAAACGTAAAAGAATGGGGGCGTGGTCTGAGATACCTCTAGGGAGGATAGACACCTCCTGCACTTTAGCCAGAACAGGGTTTCTGACATAAATGAGATCTTTACGTGACATAGCAGCATATGTGGCAGAATTGCATGTGAAACTACGGATCTGGGGGTATTTCCATCTCCAAACATCTGTGAATCAAAATGTGGAGGCCCAGCGAGAGAACGGGGAGTCTGTAGCTGTATCAGGGGTCAGTTTGTCTACACAGGGGCAGGGGGCCATATTAAAGTCCCCACCCAAAATGACAGCAGCGGTAGAATAGGCAGCAACAAGCTGGGTCACCTTAGTAAGGAGAGTGACCGTGGCCAGCGGGGGGATACGAAGGCTGGCCAATACCATAGACATATTGTCAATTACTGCATGCAGCACCACTAATTTACCCTCAGGGTCAAAATGCAAGTCCAGAACAAAAGGCAAGGTTTTATGAATAAGTATACTAACCCCCCTAGCATGAGTGGAATAGATGGTGTGAAAATAATATCCCACCCACAGCTTTTTAAGGCCAAGTACTCTTCTCCCAACTGGATGTGTTTCTTAAAAAAATATAGATATCAGGTCTATATAATTTGAGAAAGTTGAAGACCAATGACCACTTCATTTTAGAATTTAAACCCCGGACGTTCCAGAAGACTAATGTCAACCAGCCATAGTGGTTGAGGGAAAAGTAAAAAGCACTGCTGGAGTACTGCATTTGGACCCTTAAGGACAGTTAGAAGAGAAAGTTGATACCAGGGTAGACTGAACCTTAGGATTACCGGCAGCAGAGACATCTCCCAATAGTATATATTGCACATTCTTTCAAAAACCAAACAGAAAAAAAAAGAATAGGACAAACAATACAGACCCACATACAAAACAGTCCCCAAGCCCGGCCCTCCCTGCGCAACCATTCCAACTCAGATGCGCTTGGATCCCAAGTTCAGTCACAAGGGTACTAGGTCCACATCAGAGATGCCACCAAAGGACTGCAAAAGATTATCACCCAGCCAAGGCCAGGGGCACCAACTAATGTTACAGTTATTTCAGCATAGAAACAAAATAAAATAAAAAAGACAACAGGGACAAAGTGAGTCATATCCAAGGAACAGGGTCCCAGAGGAGATCACTAGTAGTAGTAAGCCTCATATGCTTGGAGCAAATTAAACCCAGCGTGAGAGAAAGGTCAGCCGCCCTTCGGGTAGCAAAGAATAGGACGATAGAAACTTCTACTAGCAAATAGGAGCAAGAGATTTCCCAGCAGCAGGTTGTGGCTACTGCAGAACTACCAGGCATCGGGCATAAACAAAGTTATACACAGACCGGGTCAGGCCTTGGGTTTAAATGGATGTATGCGAAAAAATATTCAAACGGACCAGACCGGTCCAGGCCCAAAGGGTAAAGATGAAAGGGCAGTACTCCCAAGGAAGCAAAAGGAGGGGTAAGCGTCACTGGCATGGCAAGGTATTAACCCATTGTGCAGCCTCTTCAGGTGGAGTAAAAAAAAAATTATTTCTCCGTTGACCACCCGCAGGCAAGCTGGAAATAGCATGCTGTATTTAATTGCTTTGGTGCTGAGGGACTGCTTTACAGGATCAAAGGACGTGCAGAGTTTTTATTGTCCACAGAGAAGTCTGGGAAGAACATGAGCTGAGAAGGCCACTCAGGGAAAGAGCGTGTGCAGGAGCTGTTCAGTAAAAGCCTTTGGATCTGAGCCTTCCACTCCCTAAGGTAGGCCTAAGATATGGAGGTTGTTGCGCCGATTGCAGTTTTCCACGTCTTCAGCCCTGGACTCCAGATGTTTCACCTTCACTTGTAAGGTATGCAGGATAGAAATGTAATGTCTTACTGAACCCATTGTGTCACCAGTGCGGTGCTCAGCCTCTGTGAGGCGATGGTGAATCTTATCAAAATCCTTCCGGACAGGACCCACCTCCAGCTGCTGGTAGTCAATCTTGGTGGTAAAGAGAGGTCTGACATCACATAATAGCTTACATCAGGGCAGATAAATTGGCTTGGTCTGTGAGAGCCGGGTCCCAGTCCTCAGTCTGTAACGCCATATTGGATACATGGAGAGCAGCTCTGGCAGAGCTAGCAGGTGCTTTCCCGTGACGGCGGGATTCAGATTGCTGTCAACCCCATGTCATCATTGACTGAGGAATACAGGGGGAATCTCAGGCAATATTAGGTGCACACAGAGCGATAATACAGCACGATTTCCCCCTCCATGGCTGCAGAGCTCCTCACTAGAGTTGAGCGAACCTGGACTGTAAAGTTTGGGTCCGTACTGAACTTTGGGGTGTCCAGGACCCAGACCCGAACCCGGACATTTCAAAAAAAATCTGGGTTCGAGTTCAGGGCTCTGGTATTTGATTCCACGTGTTGAATAGCTGCCAAGGGCAGCCAATCAACAAGTGTTTCACTGGTTTGCCCTTAGAAGCCATCACAGTCATGCCTACTAATGGCATGGCTGTGATTGGCCAGTGCATCATGTGACACAGCCTCTATATGGGGCTGGAGTCACTGTGCTGCATGTCATATGCTCTCAGGATAGTTTAGGGAGAGGATGCTGCTGGCTCTGTGAGGGACAGATTGCAGATATTATAGAACATCTCATCCTGCATTACTGAACGATCTGATTGTGGACTAGGTAGAGATACTAGTACTGCTGCTTTGAGGGACAGATTGCAGACCTCATCCTGCTGCACAGAACGATCTGACTGGACTAGGTAGAGTCTGTTGCTTTAAAGGAAAGATTATTGTTCAAAAATCATCTCCAAGTTCTATAGGGAAAGGTTCCAGCTGTTGCTTAGAGGGACAGATTATTGTTCTAAAATCATCTCCAAGTTCTATAGGGAAAGTTTCATCCAGTCGCATAGAGAGCCATATTATTGTTCTAAAATCATCTCCAAGTTCTATAAGGAAAATTTCTTCCAGCCGCATAGAGAGCCATATTATTGTTCTAAAATCATCTCCAAGTTCTATAGGGAAAGTTTCATCCAGCCGCATAGAGACTGAGAGCCATATTATTGTTCTAAAATCATCTCCAAGTTCTATAAGGAAAGTTTCTTTATGATTTTAGAACACTAATATGGCTCTCTATGGGGCTGGAAGAAACTTTCCTTATAGAACTTGGAGATGATTTTAGAACAATAATATGGCTCTCAGTCTCTATGCGGCTGGATGAAACTTTCCCTATAGAACTTGGAGAAGATTTTAGAACAATAATATGGCTCTCTATGTGGCTGGATGAAACTTTCCCTATAGAACTTGGAGATGATTTTAGAACAATAATATGGCTCTCTATGCGGCTGGAAGAAACTTTGCCTATACAACTTGGAGATGATTTTAAATCATCATTTCTTGCACAAAAATAAAAAAAAACAGTGTTGGCTACCTTCTCCTCCTCAACCTCCAACTCCACATCCACCTCCATTTTTGATTTTGTTATGTGATTTTAGCTTCAAAAATTATTTAAAGTTATTTCCCTATCCCCATTTCTTTGTAGGGCACTTGTCCGACTCTTACCCCATTTCCTTCCTTTTGCAGACCTCTAGGACTTGCCAGGACTTTGTTACAGCCATTTTTGTGCCTAAAAGTTCGGGTCCCCATTGATTTCAATGGGGTTTGGGGTCCGGGACAAAGTTCGGGTCAAGTCCAGTCCCGAACCTGGACTTTGTCGGAAGTTCGGCTGAACCTGCAGAACTCGAACTTCCAGAGGTTCGATCAACTCTACTCCTCACCTAGACATCCGGCCCGGTTCCCATCTTGGTCACGCCCCCAAAAAATTGTTTTTATAATATACAGTATTCATTTGTATCTATATGCTCCACATAAAGTCAATGGCTGCATGATAGAATTTTGCTATATGCATATGGAAGCATTACGTGGCATATTTATAGTGTTGGAGCACAGCAATTTTATTTTATTGACAATGAAATGTTTAGTTATGTAGCAGCAGCAGGATTTTTTGTAGTAATTGGGAATCCAAAATGGATTATTTTTAATGAAAGCTTTCTGATCTACATTGTCAGGGGACAGCCCTGGTGGCTGTGGTTTAAAGGACCTCTGAAAAGTGTTACTAAGGCTACCACCACCACTGCTGCTCCTTATTTTAGAGATAAAATGCATATTAGTTATTAGAGGTGATTCTGCCACCATCAGGAAATGCAACAAAGATATTCCTATGCAGTACCTACTCAAAATGCTATATTTGGGCTCCCTCTGGGATGGTGGCAGTAGTTTGACCATTTTATCCTTGTATAGGCAATATAATTGGATGGCTACCCTGAGGTCCTTGCATTGGGGTCCTTACATTTCAGCCTAAAAGACCCAATTCTCCTCATATTGCCTGCATCTTGATGTTTGGAAGAAGCAAATTGTGGCTCTTCATTTTAGTTGCCTTCAAAAGGTGCCAAAATGCTGTATGCATCCTGACCTATGAACCACCGACAGTGAAAAAACCCAGCTCTAAAGAGTCTGTTCTTGTACCATAATTGCACAGGTACTGTATTGATGGCAATATTCTCCCAGTGCAGCTTTGGCCAACATTAAGTACCCAGGGTTGTCACAGATGAGGCCATTGTCACTCTAGCTGGGTATGACCACCTAAGGTGACTACATCCTTCTGACCTGGAAGCCAGGGTACTTAGTGATGGGTCACTGCACCACAGGTTAAAGGCTAAGTTCATCTTTAAGAAATAAAAATAAATGCACATGTTTGTGCATTTTAATTTTTTACACAAGAGCCTGCAAAGTATTGCACCCGCAATCAGTGGATCATCATTGGTCCAATGCAAGGCTCCTGCAGACACTTCCTACAGCTCTCTGTACATATCTCTGTACAGGCTTTCAGTTATTGTGTTGCAACTTGCAGAGAGTGTCAATGGACTATGAGTGCACTGATCAAGTTTGTCTGCCGGGGTGAAAGATGAGCCTTGTAGTTTTTCATCAATAGATCTCCGTAAATGAATGTTGTGGCTGTGTGGGTGGAGCCCCACACAGCCATGCCAATTTTAAAAGTGACAGCAGCTGCATGGGAGCGGAATCCCCATCTGCTGTCATGGGGGGCCCATGGGGTGGTAGTTTGAGTGCTTAGGCAACATGTTACATGTTACACCCCTATAAAGATGGAGATAGCCTTTAATGACATGTGCCAGGCAAGGTATATGTATAAGGCAAAGGGCAACCAGCAGGTTAGTGCTATTATGACATTATGCCATTATGATATGCGAGGTAGACCGATGAAGGGGACATGATAGTATCTGAAAATACGTATCCCATGATCCTTTGCTTCAGCACACGAGCAGACTCACAGAGCGTAATCCAGTGACAGGCGCTGCTCAGGAGCCACCACAAGCAGCATTTCCTTGGCCTCAGTGGTGGGATTCCTTCCTACTGCAGCAGTTCAGCTCCATATATCTCTGCTGAGACTGATATTCATGATCTTATATGCTACATTATCTCCTCTTTTTATAAGTGCAATTCATTATCATGTTTTTATCTTTAATAAAATGTTTATTACACTATGATCTTGTGGTGCCTCTCCCTCCATTCTTTATCTGACATACAGCCTTGCTGGCTGATGATAGCATGGGGTTAGCAACCTTTTGATCTGGGCCTGAAGAGGTCCATGGAACTCTGGCCAAGTATGGATTCGTTCCACCAGCCATGTGAGCTGCAACACAGCATTGAAGTGTTTAGCCTGGGACAGTGCATATGCTCTGGGATGCTTGCAGTGGTGGCTGGTGAAGTTTTAGGATAGGGGCACCAGACCCCACCCTTGTATTTTGACCCCTCCCACTTCTCATAAGCCCCTCACCTTATAGAATCAACCCACTCCATCCCCTCCACCCATAGTGTCAGGAGTATACAGCTGAGCATCACAGGACAGAGTATATAGATCAGCCTTAAAGATCAGGATATACAGCTCAGCCTCGCAGATCAGGGTATATAGCTCAGCCTCACAGATCAGGGTATACAGCTCAACCTCACAGATCAGGGTATACAGCTCAGCATTACAGATCAGGGTTTATAGCTCAGCCTCACAGATCAGGGTATACAGCTCAGCCTCACAGATCAGGGTATATAGCTCAGCCTCACAGATCAGGGTATACAGCCCAGCATTACAGATCAGGGTATACAGCTCAGCATTACAGATCAGGGTATACAGCTCAGCATTACAGATCAGGGTATACAGCCCAGCATTACAGATCAGGGTATACAGCTCAGCATTACAGATCAGGGTATATAGTTCAGCATTACAGATCAGGGTATATAGTTCAGCATTACAGGTCAGGGTATATAGCTCAGCCTCACAGATCAGTGTATACAGCTCAGCATGGGTGGCCAGGGGCTCACGGCACTGACAGCACCCCCCCAGGGCAGGGCTTGCAGCACTTAATGGGCTGGGTTGCCCTCTCCTCCTGTGTCTCCTCCAGAGTGGGGGCAGCAGGCAGCAGCGGCATCGGAGGTGTCCGTTCCTCCAGTGCATGTCTGCTCTGCTCCTCTGCGTGTTTCCTCTTACTAAGCGCTAGGCATCCAATAGGATCTCCTGGTGCTTTGGGCCAATTGGCAAACAGGTCTCACTACCTGCTTCCTGATTGGCGGTGAGGAACTTTAGTGGGAAAATAGTGAAAATTAATTTGCTATGGTCACACAAGTGGGTGAGATCAGGGCGCACTCTCTGCGCCCCGAGCCCACCCTTTTTTGAAGCCTATTAGAGCCTCTGGCTCTAATCAGGTTCTTAAAAAAACACCCCGCCCACCCCCGCCATAGGTATTCATGTGCCCGTCGTCTTGAAAGGGGCTGGGCGCATGGATAGGGGGGTGGCGACAGGGATGGTGGGACGGTGCCCGTGCGCCCTCAGTGCATGGGCTGCCACTGGGTACTTGGGAAGAACTGCTGATTATGAGGTGTTAGAAGATGAGACCAATGAGGAGGAGGGGGTACAGGTTCCTGTGCTGTCACCATTAGACAAGAAATGTGGCATCACCACCAGCTTGAGCACTATGCCCTGTCCTGTATCTTTCCCATCCACTGGAAGTTTGGCCCAGTGTGCAGTGAAGGATATGTAGCATCCCTGTCTCTGCTTACTGGTCTACGTTTCTGTAACCATATGTACCCTTTCAGTGACAGCAAGGTCCAGTGATACAGCCACATCACTTTATACATGCTACTGGAAGGCAGAGATGGCCTTTTTGGGCAAAAGAATTGTAGCTGGGTACCTGCCACTGTGGTGTAGCACAGGTCATAAACTTGTGGAACAGAATGATTCCACGGGCTGAAATAGGAGCACCTGCAAAGTCAGCAATTTTGCTAAAATGACATTAAGACAATGTACTTGGGGGTGTTGATGGTCCACCTGGCACCCACCTGGGTGCTTCTGCCAAGATACAGCTTTCTCCACTCTGGAACTAGGTGTTATAGCTGAGCATTGCATCCAAGAACTAGACGACACTAGCTTAGGTGCAAACAGAAACCCTTTATTGTAAGTTCACAGAGAATTTATATCACACAAAATCAGATTAGAGCTTGATCACATTATTCTAAATAATGCAAACTTTAAACAGTGATGTCATCAGTACATCTAGCAATACATCTAATGAAACAGTAATGGAATTAACAGCTGGCAGCTAACAGTGATCAAACAGTAAGCTAAGTAACAGCCAGGCAGCCAAACTTTGATTAGTTCAGGAGTGTCCACCATAGACAATCCAGCACCAAGCCCACAGATACACAAACTATATTACACATGCTGTCTGTCAAGTGTTTAGCTTTCACTTGTGTAATCTGTCCACTACAAAAGTCATCATAAGACAAAACTCATACAATGTTTCAGCAGTCTGAAAAAGTAGAATTCATTTATCATCATAGATTTCTTGAGGAATATTGTTGATAAATATTTATGTCCCAAGTGGAGGAGCTTCTCCAAACTAGTCTGCAGGAGGGTCATCATATTCCCTCTGACCATTAACCTACAATATTAATATTACACCTTTCCATCCACTCCAGAAGGGACGCTTTGTTGTCTTTATTCAGAGAATTAATCCAAGCCTCTCTTTCCGTGTTCATCACGTTGTTGTCCATCATTAGAGAATGATATTCTCTCTCCATGGGATCAGAGGCTGAACTGAGCTGCTTTCTATGCTCTGATCAGGAGAAGCAGGCAAAATTCCTTGTCTCCTCATTGGACCATAATAAATGGGTAGAAGGCTAGCCCCTAGTCCCCTCCAAAAGCAGTGTCCTGGTTAGGTTTGTCACAGGGGTGATTTAAGTACATTTCTCCCACCCCAGCAGTTGCAGAAGAAACACCTGCATTGGGAAGGATGCTGGTTGACATGGTAGGTTGGGTGTATGAGAATTCTGCAGAAATGTCATGCTTTTGTTTGACCCTCCTAAACCTGGCCTCATGACCCTCTTTCCCACTTTATATGGAATTTTCTAAGCTTCTGCAATCCCTTTTGGGATTTCTTCCCTGTCCACATAGGCCAAAGATGTTGCAACAGACACAGTTGAAGAAGGTTGTAGAGGTGAGAGGGGTGGGGGTATGGAAAATGATGAACAAAGAGGAGCGCAGGCCTTTTTCTGTTTTTTTGACTTCTCATTAATGTGCTGTTCCCACTAAGCTGTTTTGAGCAGAATGATGTTTTTTTTCTGTGGTGGCAGGTACTTTTATTATGATTAATAAGCTGCGGGCAGAGGCTGTGGGCAGCAATAGTGCTGAGGGAAGTAGATACACTAAAAAGGCCCACACTACAGAGCTCTGTATAGTGGCCCTGGGATTATCAATGGCCACATTTTTACCAGAAAGGTTAATTTCAAACCCATTGCATCTGCCATGAACCCATGTTAGTGGCAACCCCAAACCTCATCCATAATCATAGGTTTTTAATGAGTTCACAATATTTCTGGTAGGATCAAGAGGTTATTTATTTTTAACATATTATGCAAATATAACAAAACAGATCAAAAGGAAGCAAAGTAAGTTCATTGATAGTGTTTACATACACTTTTAGGATTAATACAGAAACTGAAAGGTCATAACTTTTGGTATAGAACTGTATAAGCTGTAAGATTGGGGTTATCAGACTCAAGCAGCAGGTGCGTTTTCAATGAGTGCGTCAGTCCAGAACTGTATTTTTTAGGGCACGGTAGCCCACTTTTATTTAAAAATATGGAAAAGTTCACAAAAAACATCAGTAGCCCACGTTGGGGGTTCCACCATTAATGTAACATGCACAATCAAAATACATCAGCCTCCTGGCTTATTCTCTTGACTTCAGGCCTCCAGCCTAGGCCTTAGGTCTGCTTCTCAGACCAAAAGAATTCCTTAGAGTCAAACTCTCTCCTAGCTTACACACGATTAGCTCCTTGCTGCTCTGTCACAGACTAAATCTGCATCCTGCAGACATGCACATTCTGGCTGCTCCATGAAGCCTCTCAAAACTCCTGGAGAGGTGGGGAGTCCACCTGATTCCCTTACACAGACTTCCTGTCTGTTGGGTGGGGCCTGAGCCATAGTCAAGTCACCACTAAATAGCCCAGCATACAGCTGTGCAATCAGCGTGCCTGTCTCTCCAAAAATGTGGTGTAAACCCACAATCTGCCAGGTAGCACAGGGTCCCACTGCCACAAAGGGTTAAGTAATATTATGACGGTATGCATATTTGGTTTACATAAAAATTGAAAATGGAGACTCTTAAGTTTATCAATAAATATCATATGTATATTATAGGTGACCACAGATTTATAAATTATCCATATATTTTGTTGGGTATATAAATAGAGTACCCTGTGTTGGAGAGTATAAAGTAAATAACTGTTTTATCATATTTATAATGAAGGTAGTGCAATTTAATTTGATGGGTACATTGTGTAACTGACATGTTTTGGATGGATTGTTGTGAACAATTGTTGTAACAAATAAAAGCAAATATAGGATCATTCACACCATTTTAATGTGCATGGTTGCATTGCTGTGCTTTTGTGATTAGATTTACACAGGCTTACATTAATTTCTAAATTTTCAAACCTTTGTGAGTTTTCAGAAAACCACAACCACTAAATGTTTTAAATCAAAATGCATTTTTTTTTGGCTAAGGAAGAAATTACTTTAAAACACTTTTGATAAAATAAAAAAGTAGCACGGGGGCGTGGCTGGCCGCGGACGAGGCAAGACGTGTGGAGACAGAGCTCCGGACCATCGACCGACAATCTGCCTGCATCCGTAGCCTTGAGACATCCAGAAGCCCACAGTCAAGGTAACATACCTTCTCCACACTTTGGAGAGCTAGAGGGTGAAATTTCGCCGCGATCGGCGGCCCGGAGCCACAAAAAATTGAGGCCGCGGCTTTTACGGCCTAGCCGGAACGGCCGTTCCGGTCCAGATTGCGGGACTTCCCTGGAGGATCGGGAGGCATAGGGACAGTGTGCGGACCCTTGTACTCATATAGGGAACACAATCTACCCCTGCAGAGACAATTTCTCTCACTTAATTGCATTACATGTAGAGCGGCCTGGCGCGACTTGGAGCCCTTTGCTGATAAAGCACACTCCACACCGCATGTTCATGGGGCAATCTAAAATCAGTGCCAACATTTAACTATCATATTCAATAGTGAAAGAGAAGTTCCAGAGGTGGCATTTGATCCAGCACATTACTCCTAATAATTACCTCGGATCTGACACAGCGGCCATCTTGGTACACCTGAGCTTGCGATAGTGTCTTCTCTACCTGCACTATATATTACAGGGACTGTCTTCTACGCATACACTCCCTCCTTGCTACCTGATTGTTCTGAGAAATATCACATAAATCAGCATGTAGTGCATATATAATCTCCGCCAAGGCTGCCAGACTTCTCACTAATACTAGAGACCGGGATATCAGGCACAAGTGTACCATTACAACTCCGTTTAAATATACTCATGCCGTCCAAAAAGAAGAGAGAGGGATCAAAACCAGGAAAAATGACAGACTTTTTTTCCAACCCCAATAAACACCTGCTATTCAGCAATGGTGACAATCCTCATATAATGCAGCATCCAACAGACCAAACCAGATATGGTCTTAAACATAAGCCTACAGAT
>BLSH010232876.1:144441-165619 GCA_018402905.1 Glandirana rugosa
CGTTCACTCCTGTACTTTCGTTATATCCTCTTTCACCTATCACTGCATTCACTCACTTTCTATTGTCTTACATATCCCTTCATTCTTTCTATTCAGACCACACTCCACAGTGTCCTCACTTGCTAGTCTCATCCCGGTGTCTGATCATGCTCTGGTGGGACGTCCATGTGGGTTGTCGCTGCCCTGCCCGTCCGCCACAGCCCCCCGCCCATGATGATCCTGGAATGCCCCGTACCTCTGACACCGCACAACCGGCGTAGAACTTGCGTGAGTGTATACTCAAGATTTAGTTTGTCTTGGGGACTGCCCATCAGGAGATGTCAGTCCCATCAAATTCTATGAGGTCACCAATTAAGTTTATCCCCCTCTTTTTCTTTAATTATTTTCTCTACAGATTAACACGCTTGCTCCTGATGAATGACCCCAAAAGTCACGAAACGCGTAGAGCTACCATTGTCGTGTTTTTTGCTACTACAAACATGCCATGTTTATAATCTATTCTATGTTATACCAGGGGTATTACCCCCAGATACCTCAAAATACGGGCCACGCAGTATGTTACTGTTGATTTTAATATTATGTACATATATATATATGGAATTGATGGATGGGGAACTCGGATTATGTATTGTATTGTATGAATTTCTATTTTAATGTATAATCATGTTTTACCTGATTGGATCACGTGTGTGACCATGTATATATATTTAACTGATGATTACCTAATAAATTCATTTATTACCCCAATTGATCTATATCCATCAATAGACTACACTTAGACCACCACATCCTCCATGTAAAGTCCCACCTGTTCTTCAATTGCACAAATGTGCAATTTTTTTTATATATTATGTTTAAGGGATGGAAGCTAGAGCCTTACCAGGCTACTTCAAAAGCTTCATTTAAAGTCCCACTTTTGGTTCCCCGACCCTTTCCCTTTAGTAAATATAAACTATTAATAATGCTAAATACCTTTTCTCATCAGCAGTATATAGCAGTCTTGTGACTTCTATTAGTGTCTGGTTAAAGCTTGTAGGAGGAGTTTTCATTCTCCTCTGACTGTTCTATGAGGCTGCAGGACCACTGACCCTCTGTCTGAACAGTGGTAATTGGCCCTGTTCTGATCACATGCACCCAAAGAAAAAAAACTCTCAAGCAATACACACCAAACTGAGCATGTGTAGAGTGCTCCAAAGGCTCTGTACTATCAGGAGATGGATTGAGGACTGTGGAAGGAGGGGAGGATAAGAGAAGACAGGATCAAACAGCCTTTTTTTTCCAAAAAGTATTTTTATTGGAAGTAAGTACAGCATAATACATTTTAATGACATATACAGAGTACATTCATCAACAAAATAGCATTTTAAAGCCAATCATCGGTCTACACTTCTGAATGAAGTCAGTATTAAACGTAATGAGAGGATCAATCCAGTTCAAATTCAATATACGGGAAATGGTATATATAGCTGGAGTCTTAGTTCTGCTCGTTGAGAGTTTTGGGAGTAAGATAGATGAGATTAGCTAATTGCATGGTTGAGCAGCAATCGGGTCGATACCGCATTTATATTTTGTGTATGGTATATTACGAGTTTCATTTGGTACAGGCCAATGTTACAGAATAGTAATCTGATAAGCCATTTGTTGGTTTAGGGTTGTCCGGAAGGTATGAAGGTTATAGAGAAAGGTATAACAGAGGGTGAACGGGGGGAGGGGGTCCGGGTGATGGAGAGAGGGGATCCACCACCTTGGTCTCCGTACGAGGTACGTAGTACATTACTGGTATTTTGTAGTAACAATCTCGTATGATTGAGGCCGGAGTATGTTGAAAATTTATGAATTGAGAGCTTTGCGTAAAGTTATTAGTAGTTGTAGCTTCAAACAGCCTTTTTAAACAATGCAGAGGATTAACCCCTTAGGATCCACAGTGAATATAACAAGCATGCTTTACTGCATATACAGACTTTAGCAGTGTTCACTGTACCCGGTTCGAACTAAACCCAAGTACATTGGTGCATCCCTGTTTAGCATCAAGTACTGTATATTCCAGAAAAAATTGCAGAGGGTATAACATTGGGCAGTATATGTAGGGGAGGAGTATGAAGGGTATGAAAGTGCATAGTATATACAGAAGAGGAATGCAGAGCACTTGACAGGGGGTAGCATGTTCAGAGGAGGAGTGTAGAGGGCATGACAGTGAGCAGCATGTGCAGAGTGGAAGTAAAGAGGGCAAGAAAGGTGGCAGTTTTTGCAAGAAAGGATGCCATAGAGCATGACACAGGGAAGTATATGCAGGCAAGGAGTGTGAAAAATATGACAGTGGCCTGCATGCACAGGAAAGGAATATGGAGACAGCATGTGCAAGGGTATGACAGTATGTGCAAGAGAGGAGTTTAGAGGGTATAGCAGTGGGCTGTATGTACAGGCGAGGAGTAATGTGGTTGTAATAAATGAAGGTCCTTAGTAGGTTGTTTAGAAACAGGGTTTTGTCAAGCTCCAGAAGGATGCACAAAATGGTGATGCTCCAACAAAGAGACCAGCTGGCATGGGCGCAAACTGCCGCTTTGTATCACTGTTCCTGAAAGAGACTCAGGCTAGTGACACATGAATTAAAAAATGTTTGCGTCCATGGATGCCATCCCATGCACGGGCCTAGCGTGGCGCTCTCTGTGATCACCGAGTCTATGAGATTTGGCTGGTCACAGATCAGTGTAAGGGGCCAGTCCCCACCCCTTACCACGTGATCAGCTGTTAACCAATGACAGCGTGAGGGGAAAAAAAAGCCGATCACTGGCTGAGGACAGAGGAACATCAGTCCCGTATATGGAGAGGCAGTGCTGCTATGCAGTGCCCTCCAGTGCCGTCTACCAGTGCCCACATGTGCCACCTACAGGTGCCTAGCAGTGCTGCCTACCAGTGCACAGCAGTGCCACCTATCAGTGCCCATCAGTGCTGCCTATAAGTGTCACCTCTCAGTGCCTACTAGTGCCCATCAGTGCCTCCCATCAGTGCCAACTATCATTGCTGCTTATGAGTGCCACCCATCAGTGCCCTTCAGTGCCACCCATCAGTGCCCTTCAGTGCCTCCCATCAGTGCCAACTATCATTGCCACTTATCAGTGCCACCCATCAGTGCCACCCATCAGTGCCCTTCAATGCCGCCCATCAGTGCCACACACCCGTGCCACCTATCAGTGCTCACCAGTGTCACCTATCAGTGCCCAGCACTGCCTCCTTATCAGTGCTTATCAGTGCAGCCTATCAGTGCCCACCAGTGCTTCCCCAACAGCGCACATTAATGAAGGAGAAAAATGACCTGTTTTCAAAATTTTATAACAAACTATGAAACTTTTTTTTTTTCAAAATGTTCGGTTCTTTTTCGTTTTATTAGTAAAAAATAAAAAAACCCAGTGGTGATTAAATACCACCAAAAGAAAGATCTATTTGTGAGGAAAAATTATAAAAAATTTAATTTGGGTACAGCGTTACATGACCGCGCAATTGTCATTCAAAGTGCGACAGAGCTGAAAGCTGAAAATTGGTCTGGGCAGGAAGGGGGTTTAAGTGCCCAGTAAGCAAGTGGTTAAAAAAATGCAAGTGGTTCAGAGTGGGGTGGGAAGCAGGTATGGGTGGAGTGTTAATATTTGCATGGAGATGGACTTTAAAACAGGAAGCTCCTGTTCACAGATGAATCATCTATTTACAGAGCAGGTTGGATAGTTGAATGTGTAGTTTTGTTTTTCTGTTGAATATACACCTGTGTGGGAACCTTTTTTCTTTTCCTGTTTAGTTTACTAAAAGTTGCCTGAAAGCCCAAAACTGACTTTTGCCTTCTAGTTCTAAAATTAAAAAATAAACCTAAATCCATTGCATTTTTCCTTCCAATTGTGCCCTAAATGTGAAATTCTAAGTAATCCAAAAAATCAGTTTACTTCCTCAGAGCAAGTTGCAACATACTTCCATCCCCTCATGAAAAGCAGGAGGGTTGCACATAGTGTAAATTGCAACTTGTGGTGCTTGTTCACAATAAACAGTAATTTATGATGCGGTATAGTGAATCGTTACATACATACAAAACTGCAAATAATGCTAGTATTAAGAGTAAGAAATTTTGAAAAAAATAGAGATTCAATGAAAAAAAAAACAGATTATAAGTAAAATACAACCTGCCCCATCCATTTTTCTGTTGTTCACTTTTCTGTGGTAAGCACTCTCTGGTGTCTATACCGTGTCCCCTTAGAAGCATGATCTTTGCTTGGTGGAGGACTCTTAAGCCTCGCACACACGGGTCAACGATCGTATACAACAGGTCGTATGAACGACCATTGTATGCTAAATCGACCGTTAGTACACGCGATTAGAACAGCCGATGTACGACGGTCGTACAACAGAAGTTGTATGAGCAAACTAGAAAACTTGGTAGTACCAACAAGCGGTCATATGACCGTTGTATCGTGTGTACAGAGAAGTAGGTCCAACAAGTTGTACTGTGCAAAACAAGCATGCTCAGAAGTCAGGAATGGCTGGATGCTAATTACATGCACCTGAACTTTCTCTTTATACGTTCATAACACGTCACCACATTTGGCTTGGTCATACGATCGTTTAGTGCATGTCAGTACACGAGATACAACAGCCAACATACGATTTGGGCCCTCCGGTCGTACGACTGTTGCACCGTGTGTATGAGGCATTACTCTGACTCACAGGGTCAATCTGATCACAGTAGAGAGAGGCACTGCTTACACACTGAGTGCCACCGAAATGATGATCAGTAATACTCTGATCTCTTATGTTATATACAGGGATGGCCTGTCTTTTATCTCCAGCCAAGGCACGGGAAGTGAAACAGTGCCAAGGGACAGGAGAACATGAGTGCTGGCAGGTGTTGATAGTATAACCTTGATCTGGAAAATCTGGCAGAGCATTGTGTCATGAACAGCAGCACTGTAGGATGAACCAGCCAGGGTTAAAGATGAACTCCAAATGTTCTGCAGGTTCATAAGGCAGGGCTTCTGAGCACTCCTAGTGAGCTTGTGGCAGGAACAGAGCTGTAGTTGGAGCAGATGCTTGAGACAGTCAGGACAGACATTGGGTAATTGCATAGAACTGACTCAGAGGCAGCAACATGGTCACAGGGGTAACCAAGGTCACCAGCGGTTGGGCAGTGAGGTACAGAGGCATGAGCAGGATCAGAGTTGTACACAGAGCTAAGTTCAGGAACTGGTAAGCAAAGATATTAACAGAATCCAAAATCAGGTCAGAAGCAAGCTGGGTCAGTAACTCCAAGCCAGTTATCTTACAGGAATTTCATAACAATACTACAGTTCTGTTGAGCTTCAGACCCTTGTATATCCCATTCATCCTGGCTTTGAAAAGGTGCCTAAAGCCAGATGATCTTCATGCCTTAAATAAAAGAAGCTCTAAATACAAGCAAGAGAAACAAGGTAAAGGTTACGGGACTGTCACCATATAAACAATGGCTGCCAAGTATGATGGAAATAACAGCCTTCAACTGTCCTTACTCTTTCAGAAACTAGCATCCAACAGTAAATGTTAGAGTCAATAAATGAGAAGTGAGGTGGGAAAGAGGCTTTTGAACAAGAGGTCTGGCTGATCTAAAAGAAGTCAAGGGGTGTACACAAAGAGAGCACGCAATACAAGTGGATACTCTCCAAGGTCAATTAGGGGCCAACTGAATGGTGTCAACCCCTCGTTAGTTTGATATTGAGTAACTAAGGATAAATCCTAAGAGGAGGTAGGTTACACCTATAAGTATGGTGTCCAGGGGGCAATGAGGACATTTATGGTATCCGCAAAAGGGATCCCGAGGCAAGCAACAAACATGGGGTTCTTGATGTTGCGAAAATACACTATTAGGCTGATACCTAGAGTATCCTAACATAAGCAGTCTGAAAAAATAGGGTTTATTCCCCTAGATTTATTTGAAATGGACTGCAGACAGAGTTGTGATGAAACATTTTGCTCAGTGAAAGATGTTGGATACACTCCTGACTGGGTTCACATATGAACCCCATGCGGCTCACAGCAAGAGTCCAGTGCGTCCTGGTTCACTGTTTCAGGTACGATTTCAGCCCGATTTTTGGGCTGAATTCGGACCTGAAACGCACCAAAAGTCGCACAGTGTTTTTGTGAAAAATGCACTGGACCTACTGCGGAGATATGTGAACTGTCTCCATAGAGAGCCGGTCAAAATTTCCTGGTATTGCGAGTTAGATGCGGGGAAGCCGCAACCAATTCGCAATGGTGTGAACCCAGCCTTAATGTCACACGACTCATTGGGGTTGATTTACTAAAGGTAAATAGACTGTGCAAGTGCAGTTGCTCCAGAGCTTAGTAAATTAGGTAAATCTTCACTTTGTGACGAATACCCAATCGCATGCAAGGAAAATAAAAAAAACACTGCATTTTTTGCTTGCACATGATTGGATGATGGTAGTCAGAAGAGCTTCTGCTCATTTACTAAGCTATGGAGCAACTGGACTTGGGAGTGCACCACCTATTTGCCATTAGTAAATCAACCCCTTGGTGTCTCCTTGGTTTATGTAGGCCATTACAGTGACATTTCCAGACTAAACTTGTACTGGATGAAGCTTGCATATCCACATGCTGTACCATCACAGAGTACAGAGATGACAGCCACCGTCTACTGGCCCCAAGGTTAACTGTGCAGTGTGATCAGCTCTGTTTATCAGAAGTGGTGTTTAGTTAGCCATACACTAGTAGATTTCTCAAAAACTCCTGTCAGTACTTTTGATAATGCCAACAAAAACTTGCCCAATGTCGTTCAAAAGTACTTCAAAATTTAATTTGCTAATAACATTTGATTTTGATATAAATTTTCCATCCTGTAAATTTTCTTGCCACCATGGTGGCGAGAAACGAATTGACAAATGAATTTATGAATGTCAATTACACCCCACTAACCAGTGGAAAACCCAAACGTTCCAAAAATATACATTTTAAAACAAAATTGTACTAGTGTATTGTATGAGCAAGTGGCTGTTACAATAAGAGAGGAGGTCAAGCATTGATATTAGAATAGATTGCTCTTCCTGTAATCTACAGTTTTGTCCTGCACAGTGTAGCACACAACCTAGCATGGCATAGCAATGAAAGGCTCCCACCCCAGATGTGACCACTTCCTCAGCACAGTGCTGTTAGTGCCTCATCTGCCAGAATATTAAAGTAATTGTTCTACTGCGTATCTAAGAGAAGATTCCAGTGGATTTCAAACATGAATATATAAGCACAGGCTACAGTAAGTCAGGAATATGAGCCCAGACTGACACAAAGGTAACTGCTCCAGGTGAATCCTTAGTTGGCTGCAATTGCATCAGCATCAGGTGAGGTGCACGCCCTGTCACTGCTGCAGACTTGAATATAGGTATAAGATCGGATGGCTGCACACCCAAGTTAATGCAAAATTCCAAATGTATTGAAGAGATAAAAACATGTACAGACAAGCAATGTCAAAAGGCAAAATGGCGGGGCAAAAGGTGATGCGTTTCACGCGGCTGACATGCTGCGTGAAAGAGCCCAGACTGCTATACTCATTCAATATATTATTTTACATCTGAATGCCAACATACACATTTTATTAAAGCATGATATAATGTGGATGGATCTGTTTTCCTTTTCCAAAAGCCACATTTGTTTTCCTTAGTAAATGCAACTTTTTTGCATGGTAATTTTATTTTATTACAAGAAGTAAAACTAACAGCATAATAAAGACTCATCTTTCTAAAATGTAGGTTTTACACTCTAGAACACTGAGAACATATTGAAATGTATACTGTTACTTTCTTGTAAACTTTTGATTATTTTTAACTAACTACTGTGATGCATGAAAACGTAACGTTTCAAATATGCAAACAATTGACAGTCTACATGTAAATTTGACCCTGCATCTACACCAGGGGTCTCCAAACTTTCTAAAGAAAGGGCCAGTTTATTGTCCTTCAGACTTTAGGAGGGCCAGACTATGGCCAGCTGTAGTAGAATTTTCCCTGGCATCAGATAGCCAGACTTGTTCGCCAGGTTCCAAATCCAGTTCCCCTCATCTTTTCTTGTCAAACACCTTTTTGTTGTATTCTTGAGTCTTTGACATCATGTCCTGTAGCAGCGTGTTATCGGTGTTGAAGAAACTCACTGTTTTATGTACAGCTGGTACTGAACATTTTGGGATGGAATTGGAAAAAAAGGGGAGTGAAACCCGTAATTTGCAAAAAACAGGGACTGTTTGATGGTAGAGTGTGCAGAGTTATTATATGCAATTCGGCTAGTGGTAACAGTGGAACCAAGTCATCTTGTGAGGAGGAGAAACGCCGCAGATACTGCTCCAAAGTTTGATTAGTCCTCTCAGGTTGGCCATTAGTTTGCAGATGATAGGCTGAAAAGAAGGACAGCTCAATCTTCAAGGACTCACACAAAGCTTTCCAAAATTTGCAGGTAAATTGTACCCTTCTATTTGAAACAATGTTTGTTGGTACCCCATGGTAAGCCTTTGCAGTTTCAGGGGCAGAAGGTGTGCCTTTCATTGGCACAAAGTGGGCCATTTTGGTCAATCAGTCTACCACCACGAAAATGGTGGAAAAACCTTACGATGGGGGTAATTCCACAATGAAATACACGGAAATCATCTTCCAAGGTCTTTCCGGTACTGGGAGTGGTCTCAATAGACCCCCCGCTTTAATTTTGCTGCTCTTGTTTTGAATACAAGTGGTACAAGAATCTACATAACGTTTACAGTCACTTTCCACTTGTGGTCACCAGAACGAACGTTGAAGAAGTTCAGATGTTTTATAGGCACCAAAATGCCCAGCCAGTTCATGATCATGACAGTGTCTCATGACTGTACTTCGCATTTCTTCAGGCACAAAGATTTTGTTATCATGCCACAGCAAGCCATCTTTCAACTGTAGATTTATCTCAGAAGAGACAGCATATCCTGCTGAGGCATGCTTGATTCGGGACAACAGATCTTCCTGAAGCAGCAGAAAACTTCCGGAAGGCAGAATGGTATCGGAAGATGACAGGTTTCCTGATTCATTGTACATGCGCGAAAGCGCATCCGGCTTTGTGTTCTTTGACCCAGGCCTATACATTATGTGGAATGAAATCTAGAAAAGAACAGTGCCCATCAGGCCTGCCGTGGCTTTAACCTCTTTGCAGTCCTTATTCTAGATTTTTGTGATCAGTATAGATCAGGATTGAGTGTGCTGCCTCCTCCAGAAGGTACTGCCACTGATCGAATGCAGATTTAATGACCAGCAGTTCCAGTCACCCACATCATAGTTTCTTTCAGGTACGGATAACTTGCGGGAGAAGAAGGCAACTGGGTGTAGTAGGGCTTTAGCGCCTTGTCTTTGGGAGAGAACTGCCCCAACTGTTGTCTCTGATGCGTCCACTTCCAGAACATAGGGAAGAGCCGGGTTGGGGTGTTTCAGGATGTGCGCAGAGGTAAATAGGTTTTTGAGAGTTTCGAAAGCTGTCTGTGCTTCCATGGACCAATGGAAACAGAGGACCTGTTTGGTTAACTGGGTGATGGGGAAAATGATGACTGAAAACCCCTTGATAAATTTCTGGTAAAAATTGGCAAATCCAACAAAACGTTGGATTCCTTTCTTGTCAGTGGGTGTAGGCCAATCCAGAATGGCTGAGACTTTCTGGGGGTCCATCTTGATACCTTTGACAGAGATAATCAGTCCCAAGAATTGGATGCTCTGTTGTTCAAACATGCACTTTTCGGGTTTGGCATAAAGTCCATGTTGCTGCAATCGTCCCAGAACACTTTTGACATGTTGGCAGTGTTCCTCCAGTGAGGGTAAGAAAATCAAGATGTCATCTAGGTATATTATGACGATTAGATCTAGGTAGTCTCTGAAAATATAATTTACGAAGTGTTGGAATGTGGCAGGAGTGTTGCAGAGCCCGAATGGCATCACCAGATACTCGTAGTGCCCGAAACGAGTGTGGAAAGCAGTCTTCCACTGAGTCACTATCTCAGATGCGAACCAGATTATTATAAGCTCCATGGAGATTCAGCCTGGTGAAGATGACTGCCACCCCGAGTCTCTGGAAAAATTTGAGTTAGGTTCCAAACAAAGTATGAATTATGGAGCAGCATATGATGTGGCGATATGCAGAGAGGTTTGGGAAGCTCCTGGCAGTCTTGTGTGATGAGATAATGGGGCCAAACTTAACATGAGTCACTTCTTTGGGGGCCCATTCATAGACTTGTGGTGGTTAGGTCGTTAGGTGTGTTAGAGGTGCAATTCATTTTGAATGGCACCCTAATGCATTAAGACAATGCAACTCCATCACACATGCATAGTAACACGGTACTGTGCATTGCGGTGCCCTCCATTGCCATACTTGGTGCATGTGTGTTTTTTTATTCATTCCTGTGCATTGGCGACCCACACAAAATAAACGTGCCACCTTAACGCATTAACATAATGCGCAGGAATGTGGAAGTGTGAATTGGCCTTAATTCTACCTAAAATAGTGAGATAGAAAGGTTGGACCTGGTGACATTGGTAGTCAAGCTAAGGTCCTGTTCACATTAGTGCAATTTCTCCTGGTTCTGGCATCACTCTTCAATGCACAACAATAAAAATCACATTATTCCCTATGGTGCCTGTTCACATCAATGCAACATGGTGCCGTGTGGGTTATGAAAAGGTGCACGTTCTTCTTTTAGTGAAAAATAATTCATTTTTGGGGGCGCATACGCCTGATCACGGGAGATGGCAGCCTAGTCACCACACTCCGCGCCGCCGGACCTGTGTAGCTCGGCTGATACCGTACTGCTCTACCCCCGGCGTAGCTAATGGAGATCCTGCGGCTGTGGACATCACCAGGCACCCGGAGGCACGTACTGATCATCTAAGCATAAGCAGAACTACCGCTCACAGCAAAAGGCTGCCTCCGCCACAGCTAGGGCAAGATGGCGCCCAAACCTTCTGAGTCTGATGACTCCATGAAGTTCTTGAAGGAGGGGCCGCCCTCTCCAGAATACAGTTTGAGGCAGTTTTGGGCTATAGTGCAGGCTGAGATCTCCACGGCCTCCCACGAGCTCTCCTTTGATCTGATGAGGGGCCTTAACCTCCCTGGCGGTATGATTATATCAGATTTTTGCGTCTCAAAGCAGTACATTGTTTCGCATAGAAATTTGGCATTTTATATTTTAGGCCTGTAATTCTTAGGAATAACTCACTTAAATCTTTCCACACAAGAGTCTAAATTGTAATATATATGAAAACAAATTATAATATAATAAATAACTATAAATAATTATCAATCATAATAATATAACAATAAAATGTATTCAATAATGTAATCAAGTCAAAAACACTGAAACTTGCTCAGTTGCAGAATTGTCGTTGTAATCACTTTCAGTGTCTGATGATAAATTTCATCACAAATCAGTATCACTCAATTCTGCAAGTGATTGTTATTTACTATCACTGTTTTCTAGCTCGTCAAAAATCGCTTTTGACGTAAAGGGACACTTTTTGGATGCCATGGACATTCTCAAGTTTCCAGGCAGAAAGAATGGCATATATAATATAAAAGTGCATGCAGGGCACTGGACAAAGCACTAGGGACAAAAGGGACATGAAATGATTTGATACAGTAATGTAATCTTACAGATTACAGTGTACTGTATGTGTTATGTTTTTCACTTTTTGAATTTGCCACCGGGCTCCGCCCCCATGCAACGCAGCACTCGCAGGGAACGGGGCCCGGAACCCTGAGGCATTGGGCGAAAGATTCCGCTAGAGGACACAGCGGGGGAACATCGCAGGATCCAGGGGACAAGGTAAGTAACATTGGCTGGATACTGTAATGAGATCCCGAGTGTGGCTCTGGTTTACTGCTTTTGGTAATGAAAACTCACCCCGAGCCACACTTGGGATAATCACCAGGGAGGTTAAAGAGCTAGGCCAACATATGAGTCAATTAGAGCAGCGAATGGACTTCTACTTTAGAGGGCCATGAGGATAAGGTAGATACGTTAACTGCTGAACTGGAGAGTCTGCGTGATAATTTAGAGGATGCTGAAAACAGGGCTCGCAGGGATAACCTCCGCATCCGTGGTATTCCGGAGGTAATAACTGATTTACAAGGCACTGCTACTGCCTTTTTCCAGGAGCTGGCTCCTGAACTTCTACTTGAACATTTGGAATTTGACCACATACATAGATCCCTAGCTTCTAAACCCACTGAGGGTCTACCAAGGGATGTCATTATAAAAATCCATTACTATCGCACTAAGGAGAGACTGTTGCAGGCTGCAAGAGAGCATCCTGATCTTTCCTTCCAGGACAAATCCCTTAATCTATTGACAGATCTTTCTCTGGTCATGATTGCCAAACGTAGGAATCTGAAACCCTACCTACAGATTCTGCAGACACAAGGAATCAAGTACAGATTGGAGTTCTCCTTTAAACTTTCCTTCTCACATCAAGGTCGCCAGTTCCAGGCCTCCTTGTTGCCCGATATACAATGCCACTTCTAGGAGTTACACTTTGACCTTCCACCCTCACAAACGGAGCCATAATCCTCATCTCGCTTCAGGTCGTCTCAACCTACCTGCAAGATGTCCCAGGCCTCCCTCCAAGGCTCTCAGGCCCTTTACTCCCTTCAGGCCCAGTGCTTCCAGGATTTGCCCACTGGCTGAAAACCTCAATCCCTCAGAATTATCTAACGCATCCTAACCAGAGTCTGGGCTTGTCCTTGGATTATCTACTTTCTGCTTCCTGTTGTTGGTTGCAGCTGCTGGAACTTGTTTTGCTTTCTTTCCATTTACCGTATGACTGTTTTGTGCCATACAGATGGTATTCTATAGAATATAGATTATTATATTATTATATAAAATTATATATTATATTCTATAGAATATTGGCTTTTACCATTGACTTATTTGTATTGTTCTTTATCCACATGCACTAACTGCACAATGTTTAATTATTCTGTTTATCTTTTTTCAAGTCGCTTCTGTGGCTCTCCTTATTGAAGGGTCTTGGCTGTAAGTACATTTTATTTTCTACTTAAATTACCTATTCCGTAAACTATGGGCCCGCTACTTAGTAAATTGCCTACCCTTCTTTATTACTCATTATGATTTTTGGATTCTGCCCTTTGACCTCTGGCCACACACAGAGCTATTTGAGAATTATGTTAGCCATGCTATTTATAGAATCTCCATGTGCTTAAGTTTTCTACAGTTAATTATATTGTGCAATATAGCTGAGCTGGTCCGGCAGACCACTACTCCCCAAGTTAGTCGGCACGTGACTGGGATCAGGATCCTGGCCAACCTTCGACCCTCCTGTGGGCCTTTAGACCCACTAGTTGACACATTTATGCATAACCAGCCTGTCATGTGCCGAGTTCTTCTTGGCCTTCTAATGTTTTCTCTTCTGACTCTATTCCTCTATCACTCTTTTAATAACTCTCCTGATCTCATTCTTCTTTTCTTTTTCTGAAGTCCGTGGGATGTGTAGATGGGGAAGTTTTTATGTTCTGTTTTTTTATCCACCATGATGTTGAATTGGTTGTCTTTAAATGTTCTAGGCATGAATTCACCCCAAAGGAGAGTGGAGGTTTTCAAATAACTTAAAAAACAGCAGTTTGATATAGCTTGTTTACAAGAGACACATTTTTCTTCTTCCTCCTGCCCTAGATATTTCAATGCTCAGTATTCACAGGTGTTTTTAGCTAATGGTCCAACTAAACAAAGAGTGCTCATAGCCTTTCGCAATTCAGTTTTGTTTAGTTGCACTTAGCAGAGAGCAGATCCAAACAGCAGATATCTTATGCTTCAAGGCTCTATTCAGGGTAATGAAGTCACCATTATGACTTATTATGCTCCCAACTCCAACCCAGGACCATCTCTAATCCACATTTGTGCTATGTTGACATCCCATTTAAGGGGTACCTTCCTTCTGGCTGGAGACTTTAATGTGGTACTGAATCCTACCCTAGATAAATATCCCTCAGAATGAAGTGCCACATCTGGTAGACCTCTGGAGGGAGTTTCACCCATTAGGTAGAGATTACACTTACTATTCTCATCCTCACCACTCCTACTCTAGAATTGATCACATGTTTATGTTGCGAAAACATCTTACACTAGTGTGTTCTGCATCTATTCTTGCTGCTCCTTGGATGGATCATGACCCTGTTCTAGTTGTTTGTCATTCTCTACTATATAAGCCTCAGTATTCCTCTTGGGTCATGAATGATTCGCTTTTGTCTTTTAAAGACATTCAGGCAGATCTATTGAAAAATTCAGCGGAATACTTTTGCCTCAACTCTGCATCAGTTTCCTCCCCTGTGACTCTCTGGGAGGCATATAAAGCTGTCCTTAGAGGACATATCATTCAACAGGCCACGATACTCAAATGAGAACGCCAGTAGTTACAGTGTAGGTTAGAATCATGCTTAGAGCTACTCTCTACTTCCTTTAAACAATCCCCCACTCCCACTAATCATAAACTTCTGGAACAGGCTCGCACTTGGACCTACAGTAGCTCACAAAAGTGATTACACCCCTCACATTTTTGTAAATATTTTATTATATCTTTTCATGTGACAACACTGAAGAAATTACACTTTGCTACAATGAAAAGTAGTGAGTGTACAACTTGTATAAATGTGTAAATTTGCTCTCCCCTCAAAATAACTCAACACACAGCCACTAATGTCTAAGCCACTGGCAGTACCCCCCTAAATGAAAATGACCAAATCGGGCCCAATTAGCCATTTTCCCTCCCCGGTGTCATGTGACTCATTAGAGTTACAAGGCCTCAGGTGTGAATGGGGAGCAGGTGTGTTAAATTTGGTGTTATCACTCTCACTGTCTTATACTGGTCATTTGGCACCTCATGGCAAAGAACTCTCTGACGATCTGAAAAAAATAATTGTTGCTCTACATAAAGATGGCCTAGAATATAAAAAGATTGCCAAGACCTGGAAACTGAGTTGCAGCACGGTGGCCAAGACCATACAGCGGTTTAACAGGACAGTTTCCACTCAGAAAAGGCCATGCCATGGCCGACCAAAGAATTTGAGTGCACATGCTCAGCGTCATATCCAGAGAGGTTATCTTTGGGAAATAGACATATGAGTGCTGCCCGAACTTTTCATCACAAAAATGACTGTAAAAAAGTCCTGGAAAGTGCTAGAGGGCTGCAAAAGGAAGTAAAATGATTTTAGAACAATAATCTGTCCCTTAAAGCAACAGCAGGAACCTGACCCTATAGGAGTAGGTGATGATTTTAGAACAATAATCTGTCCCTTAAAGCAACAGCAGGAACCTGACCCTATAGGAGTAGGCAATGATTTTAGAACAATAATCTGTCCCTTACAGCAACAGCAGGAACCTGACCCTATAGAACTAAAAGATGATTTTAGAACAATAATCTGTCCCACTAAGTAGTAGACTCCACCTAGTCCAGTCAGATCATTCTGCAATGCAGGATGAGATGTTATTAGATCTGCAATCTGTCCCTAAAATCAGTAGTAGTAATCTCTACCTAGTCCACAATTAGATTGTTCTGTAATGCAGGATGAGATGTTATTAATATCTGCAATCTGTCCCTCACAGCGCCGGCAGCATCCTCTCCCTATACTAGTCAGAGAGCATGTGACATGCAGCACTACGTGACTCCAGCTTATAAAGAGGCTGGGTCACATGATGCACTGGCCAATCACAGCCATGCCATTAGTAGGCATGGCTGTGATAGCTTCTATGGGCAAACCAGTGAAACGCTTGTTGATTGGCTGCCCTGCAGCTATTCAACAGGCGGGATCAAATACCCAAACCCAGAACCCGAACCCAAACTTTTTTTCAAATGTCCGGGTTCGGATCCGGGTCACGGACACCCCAAAGTTCGGTACGGACCCAAACTTTACAGTTCGGGTTCGCTCAACTCTACTGATAATGGATTTATTCATAAGCATTCTCTGTTTACCCCCATGAGAATCATGACCTTTAAGGCTCTTAGATCCTCTCACGATATTCCTCTCCATGAATATTGTAGTTATCTACAACTTAGACACTTGCTCCAGCAGCTAATAAAATCCAGACCCACTGCATACACACTAACTACTTTTGAAAGCTTTTGTAGAGCCCGTCCTCATTCCCCGGGCCCTATCATTACTGTGCTCATTAATCATCTCCTCTAGGAGACCCCCAGTACACTCCTATCATTTGCAATGGGAGAAGGAATTAGGGAAAAAGTTAGATCCAGAGGACTGGCAGATCATGACAATAGCGCTTTCTAAAAGCTCTAATAATGTCCTAATATTGGAAAATGCTTACAAAATGTTGTACAGATGGTACTATACGCCGGCTAGATTGGCAAAATTTATTCCATCTTATTCTCCTTTTTGCTTTCAGGGATGTTTTCAGGAAGGCACTATGGCACACATTTGGTGGTCTTGTCCTAACGTATACAGACTATGGGTTAGAATATATTCCCTCCTTCATAACATATTCCACACCAACATCAAAAGGGACCCTTATGAGGCCCTTCTTTATAAGCCGATTGTAGAACTGCTTCGCCCGGAACGCCAACTGGCCTTGCATCTTTGTACTGCAACTAAGTTGACCATAGTGAGTACTTGGAAAACTCCTCTACTCTGCTTTGAAGTGGTTAAGAATTGTATGAATGATATCATGGGATATGAGAAGCTGATCAATTTAGCCTCGGATGTACATAATACATTTCTTAAGGTCTGGCAGCAATGGATTGCATACATCCAACCTTCCAGATTTAATAATAAGCTTCTTTCAATTTATTGACGCTCCGACACACACAACCACTCCACTTCTTCTTCTCTTTCTTATGGCTTTCCCTTTTCTCCTTTTTTTTCTATTTTTTTTTTTTTTCAGTTTTTGCTCCAGTTTTTCTTTTTGTGCATGTTCACTTTTAACTCCCACCAGGCCAAAAGGTGAGTATGGTTACAGCGATAGTACCCTTTTAACAATCTATCATATGCTTACACATATGGACGTCCACTGCTAATATGTTTATACATTCTGCACTTTCTTTTATTACACTGGATGTCTCTGCTTTAGTTCATCATGCAACATAATCATTAATCTTAACTCTTTAATCAGGGGCTTATGGATTTAAGCAATGATGTTGACCTTGGAAGTTATACAATTTATCTTGCTTTATCCCTTGGTTGAGATTTTTTTTTCCTGTTTTGCCACCATCTCAATGTTTACATAAACTGCCTAATTATTTTCAAATAAAACCCTTTGTAAAAGAAAAATAATTCATTTTTGGCTCCATAGACATCAAAGGTAGCGCATCATATAATGCATGGACATTTCTGTAGAGCATTTTTTGTGCAACTGTGGCAGGTTTTCATGCTTAACAGCCAGTTTTGTCTTAAAAGAAAATGCATGCAGCATGAAACAGCATTGAAATTGCAAGAATGTAAAAAAGTGCTACAAAAATGCACTGAAAAGTGCATCATTATGCAGCAGATCTAGTGTGAGCCTAGGCTAAGGGTGCCCAGGCAACAGCAGAATTTTCTTCAAACATCCTTTGAAGCAGCCTTTAGTTGCCACAATTCACCATAGTGCATATGTCTTAATTGGCCAAAATAGTTTAGGGTCAACTTTTTTCATGTTTATAAGGTTTTCAACTGTTATTTTATATGCTATTTTATTACTATTGCAATCCTTAGTTTACAAATAATCATTCAAACTGGAAGAATCCCAGACCATTACAGGTTAGTACAGTTGTCAATGCCTACTTTAAGGCTCAGTTTGTCTGACTGAATCCTCAGGTTGAGCCATCTTGTAAGTGAAGAAGTGCTGCTTTGACTTATATACTTGTGTATTTAAAGCATAACTTCACTCAAAAGGGGAAGTTCCACTTGTCTGCCATCTCCCCCCTTCCTCTGATATATTTAACACTCTTTTTTTGGGCTGGGGGCAGGTACCTGGTTTTGACAGGTACCCGCTCCCACTTCTGGTTGGATCGCCACGGCAATCCGAGTGGAAGTTCACCCCCCTTTCCCCCCTCAGCCTTCTGGGGCACGCTGCATGTCCCAGAAAGCTGCTGAACCATTCACAAAGCACAGCGTGGCTCATGCATGTGCAGAGGGAAGCCGCTGTGAAGCTGGAAGCTGTCACAGCTGGCTTCCCAAAGTAAACACACCAGCGCCTGAACCCGAAGACGGCCAAAGAGCTAGCTTGGTTGAGGACAGTGCTGGTTTCTGGACAGGAAGTTTTCTATTATTGAAAGTCAGCAGCTACAGTATTTGTAGCTGCTGACTTTACATTTTTTGTTTTCAGGGTGTAGAACTGCTTCAAGTTTTAACTTGAAAAATTATTATTTGTAAGCAACAGACTTTTCACAGCTGGTAAGTGGTGAATGGAAATGTGAAAAAGAGTCTTAAAGTGGAAGTCCACCCTAACACTTAATTTCTCCCCTGCAATTATTAATGTGAACTAAGTTCAGCCTTATGCTTCAAAATTAAAAAAATCCCAGTATTTCTATCTTTATTTTGCAGTATCCAGTACCATCACATGACCTCAAATCTACTTCCTCCTGAGAGTAAAATCAGCCAGAGTGCGCGTGGTTACTGAAAGCTAATGACATCACTTCCAGGGAGGGATACTGTTCCTGTGTAGCCAGTGGGCATATACAGGATGGGAGGAGCTGATCCTAGGTTCCTGCCCAGTGTTCTCTTATCAGTAAGGATGCATTGTACATCCTAATTCATGAGAAAATTGAGAAATAAAAAAAAGACCCAACCACACAGGACCTGGGGGGCCCATCCACACCGGACACAAATACTTTGCAAATCAGCAACTTTGAAAAGGTGCCTGCTCTACTTGTTGCAGCTTTGATCCAGAGCATGTAAAGTTGGATTAAAGCTGCACTCAATGTTGCATCAAAGCCGCACTCTAAATGGTGCAGCTTTGGGGTTGCAATAGTGGAAACGTACACTAAGGTTCAGTTTCCATTAGTATGACTTGTCATGTGACTGTGGACACAAAGTCA
Source organism: Glandirana rugosa (assembly GCA_018402905.1). NCBI lineage: Eukaryota > Metazoa > Chordata > Amphibia > Anura > Ranidae > Glandirana > Glandirana rugosa. The sequence continues at coordinate 163,500 of BLSH010232876.1, forward strand.
CATGACAAGTTACGTCCCATTGGTTTTAATTGTACCTGTTCCCATCTATGCGACTTTGAAAATCAGTGACTTTGAAAAGCTACCTGCATGGGGGGGGCGTGGCCTGCAGCGGAGCGTGATGGCTGACTAGACCCAGAGCTCCGCTCCCATACTTGGATCACAGCAACTCTCAGCGACCTGGGGTCCCATAAAAACCACCCCATAGAAAGGACTTACCGCACAGATCGACCAGGGCATGCCCGGCAACAGGTACGTGCCTCCTGAGCCGCGCCGTCTGACGGATTACTATCGCCCCGCCAATATGAACAAGGCCAAAGATGGCGCCGGCGCAAAGATCGTTCGCGGCAGCATCGATCCGACGAACGATCGGAATACGCAGTCTTTCCCCACAGAAGATACGACCGCAACGAACGGCAAGGGCGCGAATACCCACCTCACAGAAAGAGCAGCAAGGCCCGACACGCTTGTGAGGGAAGAAGAGTACATATACACCACAGGGGATACTATGGACACCCTTCCTGCCCCAGAAGCCCCAGCCATCTGACCGAGGGAAGAGGCTGGCGTCCTCCCCTGCCCACTCACCCAGTAAGGAGCCGCAGCTCAAAAAACAATTCTGGGCTAGTCCTGAGGCAGAACTCCTCGCCCCAGAGCGCAACACAGCACTGGCAGCAATCCCTGCCACAGAGAACACAGTATCGGAGGCTTCACTAAAAGCCATGCTGATGACACTGCAGAAAGACCTACACAGGGAATTACATGTCTCCCTCTCACAGATCCATGAAAAAAGTGCTACAAAAATGCACTGAAAAGTGCATCATTATGCAGCAGATCTAGTGTGAGCCTAGGCTAAGGGTGCCCAGGCAACAGCAGAATTTTCTTCAAACATCCTTTGAAGCAGCCTTTAGTTGCCACAATTCACCATAGTGCATATGTCTTAATTGGCCAAAATAGTTTAGGGTCAACTTTTTTCATGTTTATAAGGTTTTCAACTGTTATTTTATATGCTATTTTATTACTATTGCAATCCTTAGTTTACAAATAATCATTCAAACTGGAAGAATCCCAGACCATTACAGGTTAGTAGAGTTGTCAATGCCTACTTTAAGGCTCAGTTTGTCTGACTGAATCCTCAGGTTGAGCCATCTTGTAAGTGAAGAAGCGCTGCTTTGACTTATATACTTGTGTATTTAAAGCATAACTTCACTCAAAAGGGGAAGTTCCACTTGTCTGCCATCTCCCCCCTTCCTCTGATATATTTAACACTCTTTTTTTGGGCTGGGGGCAGGTACCTGGTTTTGACAGGTACCCGCTCCCACTTCTGGTTGGATCGCCACGGCAATCCGAGTGGAAGTTCACCCCCCTTTCCCCCCTCAGCCTTCTGGGGCACGCTGCATGTCCCAGAAAGCTGCTGAACCATTCACAAAGCACAGCGTGGCTCATGCATGTGCAGAAAGATCCATGAAAAGGTAGACTGCCTGGAAGACCGAACCACAGACCTGGAAGGTCATATGCAGAACCATGTTAAAGCACACAATGAGCTGTTAGATGCCCATGCTCACCACAAGTCAGAGATCCAAAGAATTAACTTGAAACTGGCTGACCTGGAAGATCGCTCGAGGCGACATAACATAAAAATCAGAGGGGTCCCGGAATCGGTCAAAGCTAATGAAATCTGCCCATACCTACAACAACTCTTTTCCAAAGTGCTGCCCCGCTTAAACACCCGCGACTTACTGATCGATAGGGCACACAGGATTGCAAAACCCGCTCACCTCGCGGCTGATGTTCCAAGGGACATCCTGGCAAAGATGCATTATTTCCCAGTCAAGGAACAAATTTTACAAGCCGTGAAGAAATCTGGACCGCTACCGCCCCCTTATACCAACATCTTGTTCTTCAATGATTTATCGAAGGCTACGATGGAATTCCGCAGATCTTTCATGCCAATCACCTCCATTCTGCAAGAAAGAAAGATTACATACAAATGGGGCTTTCCTACCAAACTGCTTGTCACCTATCAACAGCAGACAGTACCCATTCTGAATCCCAAGGATGGCTATAAGAAGCTTACCAATTGGGGACTTCTGCCTCTCCCACCCAACGTTCCAGATCAGACAAGA
>BLSH010232876.1:167957-179947 GCA_018402905.1 Glandirana rugosa
TCAACCCTCCCCTCCTCCCCCTCTCCCTGTCGTGCCTTGTCTATATTATACACTCCTTCATTTATGTAAAAACTAACTCAATGAGAAGGTCGGGTCCTCTGTCCATCTCTCGAGTCCAGAGACCTCTACGCGTGTTCAAAGAGAACCTCCTTAAGTTTCAAATGAAAGTCGATCCTTGACGAACCCCTCCAGTTTACCTATGGGTCCATACCTTCACTACGCCACCGACTGGTAACTTTCCCACACTACAGTCTCTATTAAAAAAATCACCGGCTCAGTTACGGGTTCAGGTTGTATTACCTAAACAAAAACAAATAGAATATCTCCCTCTACCGGGCTTTACGCCGATGACGTTATAATAACTCTATCAGACCCCAAGGCGTCCCTTACAGCCACCCAAAAACTATTAGACCAGTTCAGCGCCATCTCCCTCTATAAGATAAACAAAAACAAATCCATTATGTTGGACTTGGGCATTGACTCGGCCACTAAAAAAATTATCTCTGACATCACACCCTTTCAATGGTCAGCCACCGCATCACTTCCATACCTGGGTATCCATTTGACCTCCCCAAGCAGTTCCTAGCTGAAAGTAAACTTTGAATTCCTCCAAGAGAAACTTGTGCGCATCTCCAGAGACCTGAGCTCTCTACCTGTCTCCTGGGCTGGAAGAGTAACTCAATCAAAAATGTATTTACTTCCTCACATATTATATCTGTTCCGTGCTGTCCCTCTCCCCCTCCTCCCCTCCCAACTGCACCAGCTTCAGAAGATGCTAACCACATTCATTTGGCAACATAAAAAACCCAGATTCAAAGAGGACATTCTTCTAGCTTCTGCTAAGGATGGTGGACTGGGAGCACCCAACATCCAGGCATACTACCGGGCAGTGATCCTTGACCAAGTAAAACACTGGTGGACAGCAGACCCCAACAACACATGGGCTCAAATTGAATCCACAGTAATGCACGTGGACCCAAAGCTCCTACTTACAGCTATTATGCTTAATCATAAACCACAGTATTACCACATGGATACCATCACAGCAGCACTAAGAGTCTGGTCCACATGTTCGCAACATGCCCAAGGAATTCCCAGGGTTTTACTCTCCAAACTACCCATCAAGGCATTGGAACTGTTCTCAACGGACCTATCTCTTGACAATTGGCAACAAAGAGGGCTCCACACCCTTGACCAGATGTTTGACAATACGGGATTGCTGTCATTCTCACAACTACAACAATCATATGGACTGCACAAACAGTCATTCTTTCTATACCTCAGAATCCGGTCAATACTATCTAAACTCTGGTTCTCTGGAGATGTATCTACGCTACATAGCATCATACTGCTCTATAACTCCGCTAACAAAGGCAGCGGTGGCATTTCCCGGATACATAACATCCTCACCTCCCCTCCAACTGATCTATCACACCCTTCTTATGCATTCTGGTGCAACCGTGCGGAAACTCCACCTTCGAGAGCAACATGGAATAAAGCACTAGCTCTCCCCCTTCGGACTTCACACTGCATTTCCCATTGAGAATCACTACAAAAGCTGGCCCACAAATGGTACTACACACCGTCTAGACTGGCCAAGATGTTCACTTCCACATCCCCTCTATGCTGGAGGAACTGTAATGACAAGGGAACCCTGTATCACATCTGGTGGGAATGCCCCCATGTCAAGCACTTCTGGCAGGATGTGGCTACCTTGATCTCCTCCCTATGTAACATTAACACTCATCTGTCCTCTTTGGACCTTCTCCTGGGCATGTCAATCCCAACCTGGCCCAAACAGGTCAGGATCTTAGCATCCCACTTATTAATAGCCGCCCGGCTAACAGTGGCAAAAAAATGGAAAGCTGCTGCTGCACCAAATGTTTTGGATCTTATCGTATTACTCAACTCACACTTTCAACTTGAATATGCATTTGCAAAAGCCAACTTGACCACGACGCAATTTCTCCAAGACTGGGAGCCTTGGATAGCCGACCACAGGAGCTCACCTTTACACTCATAAAGACCCCAAGGATAACAACATCATCAACATGTACCCAACAACTTCAACACCAACCTTCTCAGACTGTTCTGTTATGTTCTGTTCTCTACTAGTTCAAATTCAAGAGGTCATACCTTCATCAGTGACATCCACAATGCTCGTCAGGACCTCCTAGACTTGACCACTTAAAACCAGTTACGCTGTATAAGCTATGCTCATTAAGTGGAGGGATGGGCTCGTCGCCCGCACACCCATAGGCACAGCAGGATCCCGGTACGGGGCGCCTGGTGTGCGAGCGATGAGTCCACTACATCTACGCTACTCTTGAATGCACTTGTACTTGTTTGTAGTTATAGTAATTCTCATTAGACTGTGAGGTGTGGGGTCACCACACCTCTAAATATCTAAGCTCACTATGTACCTTGTATCTTTGTTAAAAATCCTCTCAATAAAGATCTTTGTTAAAAAAAAAAAAAGAAAAGCTACCTGCACTACTTTGATGCAACTTTTTATTCGACTTTGAGCCAGAGAGTGTAAAGTCGCACCCCAAAGTCGCACCCCTGCCTTAGGCTAGGTTTCCACTAGTGCGACTCCACAGTTGTGCGATTTAGAGTGCGACTTTGGGTGCAGCTTTGATCAAATTTTACACTCTGTGGATCAAAGCCGCATCAGAGAAGTGCAGGCACCTTTTCAAAGTCCCATAGATGGGAATGTTTGCCATTGAAATCAATGGGCTGTGACTTGTCATGCGACTTTGTGTCCAAAGTCGACTAGTGGAAATGGAGCCTTAAACTCATTACTCACATGTAATGAGCAATAGAAATTGATCTGTATCCTTCCAAACTTTCAAAAATGTTCCTTTGTACCTCATTTCTTTCATATTTTTTCCCCAGCTCCCTCTGCCGTTCACAGCAGCTGGGCATGTGCCACACCATGCACACCGTGCCATCTCAGTGCCATGCAGAAACAATCATGTGGTTCTACACTGTAGAAATTCTGCACCATGCTGCATTGTAATCTATCTTACAATTTCTAAGAAACAGAACATGCTTCCAAAGCCTGTACCCCCTCTCGCTCACTCAGGGGATCATATTCTCTGAAGGATAGGAGGGATGGGGGTGGGGGTGGGGCTGGGCACGGCTGGGCAGGCTTGGGCATGCCTTCTCTAAGAACGAGGGACAACCTTTTCAGGAAGTGAAAAAACAGCATAGAAAATTCAGATAACAGGAAATAGAGCTGTCCCAGAAGAACAGGAAGTAGCTGATTGTCTGGCTTAGATTCGACTTTCTAAGCGAAACAATCACCTAGCCAGAAAAGTAATAATATCAAAGATAAAGATACTTAACATACTATTCAAAGGAAAAAAATAATTTTTGACTGGACTTCCACTTTAACATTCCACCCTCTGGTTCAAATGAAGAGTACAAATTATTAACATGCAATATTTTAAAAATATATGTATATTTTTGAAAAATATATTTATAAATCTGCGAATGGCACATTTAGCTGATTTAAATTCCCAGTTTTTATAATATAAATAATAATTATTACAACACGAACACCATTGCAAATTCTACTGCTAATACTACTAATAGCAATAAAACACCTGAAATACAAATAAAATACCACTCCAGGTCAATACACACTTCTCTGCCCATATACTGGGTGCTGATCAAGCTCAATAAAATTCAAATTCAATAAAACATGGGTGGATGACAGCACTCCAGTTAAAAAAAAACATTCCTTTATTGTAGCATATCCACATAAACAATACAGCACAGCAGGAGAAAGGAGATTGGTAGTCTCATGTCTCCTTTAATGCTGTATTGTTTTTATGGGTATACTACAATAAAGTAGTGCTCTTATTGGATTGAGGTCATCCATCCATGTTTTATTGAACAATAAAATACCCATTTAGCTGAATTGAATTTCCCATTCATTCCTACAATAAAAAAACTATATAAAATTGTATTTATTAATAGGGCAAACACTATTACAAAACTACTATATATACTATTTATTGGTAAATGCTATGCTAATGACTAACATTTTTATTGTATATGGCTGACCAAGAATAAATGGAAGTGGAAAATACAACAATACCTTCAGAATTCGTTCTTTTCGGCTTCTATGAGTGGCCACATCAACATTTCAAACTGTTTTGATATTTCTCCTGATCTACCTGATGGCCATGACTGGTAACTTGTTTATTATTGTGGTGATATCCTGCAGCAAAAACCTCCATACTCCTATGTATTTCTTCTTGTTTAACTTGGCCATCCTTGACATTTTGCTAATATCAACTATTATGCCAAAACTACTAGAGCTTTGCTTTTCTGCAAACCAATCCATCACACATTTTGGATGCTTGACCCAGGTGCTGGTATTTCTCATATGTAGTATGACTGAGACATTTCTTCTTGCAATCATGGCCTATGATCGTTATGTGGCTATCTGTTGTCCATTATGTTATTCCTATTTAATGACTATGAGGATCTGCCTTCATCTTGCTCTTCTCTCATGGGGATTTGGTCTATTGGAATCTCTGGTGTTAACTGGATTGATATTTCGTTGTTCATTCGTGAAATATAAAGAAATTAATCATTTTTTGTGACCTGGATTCTCTGATAAAACTCTCCAGTAGCGGCACTACAGAAGCACATATGGCTCTTTTAGTGTCAACTTTTATTTGTGGATTCATTCCCACGGTTTTCATATTAGTGACTTGTGGTTTTGTTATCTATAGTATACTAAAGATACGTTCCAACAAAGGAAAGCGAAAGGCCTTCTCAACCTGTTCTTCTCACCTTACAGTGATCACCTTATTCCTTGGGATTATTCTGAGAACTTATTTCAGACCAAAGTCTGCCTACTCAATACAAAAAGACAAAATTTTATTGTTGCTTTATACATCTTGCAATCCAACACTCAATCCTTTAATCTACAGTTTAAGGAACAAGGACGTTCATGTAGCTGTAAAAAAACTTAACCAGATTACTAAAAGTAAGATTTTCACACCGTGTAAATATTTTTGCCACAAACGCACAGGAAACTCAACTTTTGGGGTACAGACAATGTGGATTATGCAAAATTGATGCCACTAGCTGGGAACTAGTGGTTGACATTTTTTGTGCGATATTCTGTTCACATCTATTGAAAAGCAATGATAACTAGTGAAAATGTAATATTCCGCAATACTGCCTTCAATGTGCATGCATAGCAAAAATCTTTTTTTGTCTAAGAAGGTTAAAAACCCCTCTCAAGCCCCACACACATGAGCCAAAAGTCGGGAGACATTGGCCGGTTCAATAAAAACTGGCTGACATTTGGCCTATGTGTATATCAGCCGGTCTGATAGAAGCTGGCCAAATCAAATTGTTAGTACAGCAGCTCTGACTGGAGCTGTCAGTGTTTTTTTTTGTTCAACCTAATTAGTGTGTACCAGGCTTCAGAGGGGATTTTCTTCACTTGAAATTCTTTCAATTTCCCATGCATCTCTTAGAGGTATCTCCCCACAGGACACATACACAAAAAAACGAACTGGGGTTGAAACCCTTCTCTATGAAAAATTAAATATATATATTTTGCTATACAAAAAATGTGTGGCTGCAGCTTAATATCAGCCAATTGGGACTGTATAGTGGATGAAAATATCAAAAGACAGCACCAAGCTCCATTATTCTGATCATTGGTTTTTAATTGATCAAATCCTTCTGTGTATTGCCATCTTGGTATGATATTTTAGTAAACAATATGAACAATATTCTGTAACAATAAATAGAGAAAAATTCCTTTACTAAAAAGTAAAGGGCATATTTTGCCTTGATTTACTGATATCACATTTGCTTCATCAACACCATCATCATCATTACAGTTATAAATTTTGCCAAAACCTTGAGCAGACATGTTTTCTGCACAATATGTTGCCTAGGATCATCTTTAGTTTTTATCCCAAGTGAAGTAATAGAAGGTTGCTTTTGTAACTCTATTTGAGATCTAAACCAGGACAGATAAAAAGGAAATCTGTCATAAGAATAATTGGGATATCACTAAATACCTTGTAAATAAAAAATAGGAACATTAACTTTTTTTTTCGAAACATGTACCTGTATGACTTTATTGAGTTCTCCACTCACAAGCAGTGAAGAACAAGTAAGGAGTCCCTCCAAAACTGAAGTACACTGGTAAATACCATTTGAGTGCACACTGTCCCTTACAGTGGGGGATAACAGATTTCCTTCCTACTGTGCCTAATTTGTATTGTGGGCTGAAGGGGGGAAATACCCTGCTTCAATTAAATAAAAACATGAATTATCGCTCCAAAAGACAGACTCAGCAGTGTGGACGAGAAGGCCTGGCTCGCAGTCTCCACTCTAATTCATCCCAAAGGTATTTTATCGGGTTAAGGTCAGGACACTATGCGGGCCAGTCAAGTTCCTACACCCCAAACTTGCTCATCCATGTCTTTATGGACCTTGCTTTTAGTCCATATCATTTGGTGGAGGGGGGGTTATGGTGTGGGTTTTCAAGAGTTGGGCTTGGTTCCTTAGTTCCAATGAAGGGAACTCTTAAGACATCAGCATACCAAGAGATTTTGGACAATTTCATGCTCTCAACTTTGTGGGAATAGTTTGGGGATGGCCCCTTCCTGTTCCAACAAGACTGCACGCTACTGCACAAAGCAAGGTCCATAAAGACATGGATGAGCGAGTTTGGGGTGGAGGAACTTGACTGGCCTGCGCAGAGTCCTGACCTCAACCCTATAGAACACCTTTGGGATGAATTATGGTGGAGACTGCGAGCCAGGCCTTCTAATCCACATCATTGCCTGACCTCACAAATGCACTTCTGTAAGAATGGTCAAACATTCCCATAGACACTCCTAAACGTTGCTGACAGCCTTCCCAGAAGAGTTGAAGCTGTTATAGCTGCAAAGGGTGGGCCAACTCAATATTCAACCCTACAGACTAAGACTGGGATGCCATTAAAATTCAAGTGCATGTAAAGGCAGGCGTTCCAATACTTTTGGTAATATAGTGTATATGAAAATGTTATCTGACATGTCAAATTAGCAGTTATAATCTCTTTAATCTTGTGGTTATAATCTTTTAATTGTGCCCCTCCTCATAAGTGCTTATGTAGGTGACTAGTTACCATGGGGAAATTAAATTCACTTTGTTAAAGTTGTCTAGCAAAAACATCAATTAAAAGTATTATAACTGCCTCATAACTTCAACTCTAAGGCCCCATTCACACCTGAGCATCTTGTAGCTTGAAGCCTGAAGCTACAAAACACTGGAGGGGAAAACAAATCAATGATTCTCTAGGAAGATGGCTCACATCATTACTTCAAAACGCCTGAAGCCAAACGCCTGAAGCTCAAACAAGTTCTGGAGGTATATTTTTAGCAGATTTGGGCATTTTTCTACTTTTTACATTGGTAACCTTTTGACCTGTATGGTCAAAAACGCGGCAAAATCGCTGGAAAAATCACTGCAAAATTGCGGTAAAATCGCGCAACTGTCTGTCTGAAAACGACATGCTCAGGTGTGAATGCAGTCTTAAGGCCCATACATACGGTACGATTATCGGCCGAAAATTGTCGTACGACAGCCTATCGTCCAATAATCTGACCGTTAGTACGCTCCGTTCGACAGCCAATTTTCAATTATCGTCCAACAGAAGTTGTATGAGCAAACTAGAAAACTTTTGTCTGCCGACAGGGCGTCGTCTGATTTTCGGCTCTTCTGTACAGAAGTTGGACAAACAAAAGTTGTAATTACAAACAAGCATTTTTGGAACCCAGGAACAAACCGGAAGTGTTCAGTCGTGTAACCCTGTGTTCGTAATTCACATACAACTTAACTTCCTCTTTATACGCTCGTAGCACGTTACTACGTTCGCATTTGTTGAACGATAACTTTACTCCCATCAGTACGCTAGACAAAATCACGGACAGCCGATTTTGGGAAAAGTTGGATGTGCGGTTGTACAACAATGACAGCGTGTGTACAAGGCTTTAGAGTCTTTTCTCCATCATCCTTTGAAGGACAGAGGGATTCAGAGACAATTGGGTTATACGGCCACCATCAGGAGGTATTTACACTGGAAAACAAAAACGTTGTAAGCCAGCCAACTTATAGCCCCTCAGTGTTAGTGTAGTAGGAGTTTGGACACCTTTTCGTCTGCTCTGCTGAAACAAAAGTCTATTTTTTGCTAGCCTTCTTCACTTCATAGATTTTTTTTTCTTGCTTGTCTTTAATCAAGATTTCTTGCTACACCACTGCTTGAGCTAGTACAGCAGCTATCTGGATGGGCATTTCTGCAGCATTTCCTTTGGAAGTTATATCCAGACTCCACTGGACTGGATGCGCCCAGGTGACCTTTGGGAGGTGTGGCGCTTTCCGTACTTTTGTTTTATCCGTGGAATGCTTTCTAGATCTAGAGCCAAGGCACAGCCCTAGGTGTGACCCTGTCTCTGAAAACATAATACATTAGGTAGAGTGCTTCTTTTTTACTCTTAAAGCACCACGTGAATCTCCAGTCTCTAGTTTGGTTCCACTGTCCATCTAATGTGACTTGGTCAACAGCAGCCTGAAACCCTTATCGGCACCAGCTGCCTGAGTTTGTAAGTATTTGAGACCTTGCCTCACATAAGGCCTTCTGGCTTACTACATGTCTTCAAAGAGACACAGAGGACAGTCACACGGACATAGGTGACCTCAGTCTATACTCCACTAGTGGTTCTAAAAGCTTTTATTTTGTATCCCCAGATAAAACCAGCACCCATAATTGGGAACCTTCAGCTTCATTAGGCAGGGTTGAGGCTTCCCTCATGTCCACAGGGACCTCAAGGTCTACACTTGACCTTCTATTTGTTTGTACATAGTTACTGGAGCAATCTGCCAGTGGAAGCTCCAAGCATGCTCTGGCATAATTGTCATCAGAGGCTGTCTCCTTCTGGGCCTGTAGGCCCTGTTGGTATTTCTTAATCAGAGTAACAGTATCTATCTCAGGAAAGGCTGTGTTAGGTCACTGTAGTCTCCTGCAGTTTACTCAAATAGATAGAAGAATATAGAGTCTTCCAGACCTTTCCATTACACTTGCTTTTAAGTCATTTCTCTATTCAAACTAGAAAGGGTCCTGGGCCTCATCCCAGAGTGTGCCAGAACTTTTCCCCTTGTGAAATTGGACTTGTAAACTGGTGGTCTCTGCCCACTGTGGATGCATTGGTGATCCACTTTAACAGAAACACTACTAAAAAGATTGAAGGTGTGTTCATCTTTTGGGACTTTACTATAAGTTGAAATTCACCTTTAGATCCCAGTTTGAATTAACTGGCTACTAGTGTTGAGCGAATCCGGACTGTAACGTTCGGGTCCGTACCAAACTTTTGGGTGTCTGGGACCCGGACCCGAACATGGACATTTCAAAAAACGTTCGGGTTCTGGGTTCTGGTAGTTGATCACGCATGTTGAATAGCTGCAGGGCAGCCAATCAACAAGCGTTTCACTGGTTTGCCCTTAGAAGCCATCACAGCCATGCCTACTAATGGCATGTCTGTGATTGGCCAGTGCATCATGTGACCCAGCCTCTTTATAAGCTGGAGTCACAGTGCTGCATGTCACATGCTCTTGGGTTAGCTGTAGGGAGAGGAAGCTCACAGCGTCAGGGAGAGATTAGAGACATTTTAACAACATCTGATCCTGCATCCTGAGATAGATTACTACTGCTGTGCTGTTGCTCTGAGGACAGATAGCAGAAATTTGAGATTTCACATACTGCTGATTTGAGTTGCAGATCAAACTCTGCATAAAACAACGATCGCCACGATTGTGCACAACGATCAGATTGTTGGAGTAATTCGAGATTTCAAATACCGCTGCTTTGAGTTGCAGATTGCAGATCAAACTCTGCATAAAACAACGATCACTATGATCGTGCACAACGATCAGATTGTTGGAGGAATTTGAGATTTCAAATACTGCTGCTTTGAGTTGCAGATTGCAGATCAAACTCTGCCTAACGCAACGATTGTTACGATCGTACACAACGATCAGATTGTTGGAGTAATTTGAGATTTCACATACTGCTGCTTTGAGTGACACATTGCATATCAAACCCTGCCTAACACAACGATCGTTACGATCGTACACAACGATCAGATTGTGGGATCGTACACAACGATCAGATTGTGGGAGTAATTTCAGATTTCACATACTGCTGCTTTGAGCGATCTGACTGCACTAGGTAGAGGCTTCTGCTTAGAGGGACAGATTCTTGTTCAAAAACCATTGCCTACTCCTATAGGTGTTGCTGTAAGTGACACATTATTGTTCAAAAATCATCTCCTAGTTTTAAAGGGAGAGTTTCCAGCTGTTGCTTTGAGGGACAGATTCTTGTTCAAAAACCATTGCCTACTCCTATAGGGCCAGCTGTTGCTGTAAGTGACACATTATTGTTCAAAAATCATCTCCTAGTTCTAAAGGGAGAGTTTCCAGCTGTTGGTGTGAGCAGTGCATTTCTTGCACCAAAATAAAAAGTCCGGCTACGTTGGTGTTTTAAAAAAAAAGGTATTAATTGGTATTAAGAAATGCTTACATAGGGCTACATAATACATTTGCGAGCCCAATGAGGAGAGCAAATAAGGGACGTGGTCATGGTGCTGCTGGTGATGCTGGTGTTGGTGGTGTTGGTGAACCACCTGTTGGAAGGAGAGGACGTGGTCGAGGTGTGCCAGCTACACGCACAAGGGAAACACCTTCCTCAGGTAGCCAACAGAACCTTCACCGGTATATGGTAGGCCCGAATGCCCCTCAACGATTGGTGAGGCCAGAACAAGTACAGGCGATAGTAGATTGGGTGGCTGACAATGCCTCCAGTTCCTTCACATTGTTTCCCTCCCGCTCCCTTAATGAAAGCTCAGAGTTGGCACCTGAACCCCATGGCCATCTGTCTTTCACCTCAGCCCCTTGTAAATTAGCCAAGCAGTCTGAGCCCCAAGTCTTGCAAGAGACTCTTATGCTTTTTGATGACTCTCCTGGTGTGCTTTCCGTTGGCCATCCACATAGCGCTGCCCCAGAAGTGGAAGACATTGAGTGGACCCATGCCCAACCACTTCTGTTGCAGGATGAGGACATGGAAACACCAGCACAGCACATTTCTGATGATGACGAAACACAGGTGCCAACTGCTGCAGCTTGCCTCAGTGTGCAGACTGACAAGGAGGGCAGTGGTGAAGGGTGGATGGAAGATGATGTGGAGGAAGATGAGGATGTGACCCCACATGGAATGAGGGTCATGGGAGTGAGGTGTGGAGTTTGGAGGAAGAGGTGGTGGTCCCACAGAGGCACCAGCACAGCAAAAGAGGAAGCAGGTTGCAAAAGCGGAGCGAGCGTCCCCTAGACAGTAGGCCTGCTACTAGCCACCGCACCCAGGGACCTAGCACACCAAAGGCAGCTCAAAGGCATTCCCCCGCGTGGAAGTTTTTCAGACAATGTGCTGACGACAAGACATGAGTGGTTTGCAAGCTGTGCAATGATAGCCTGAGCCGGGGCATAAATGTTCTCAACCTAAGCACAACCCCCTTGACCAGGCACCTAAATTCAAGGCACAAGCTGCATTGGAATAATTACCTCAAAATCCAAGAAAGGTCTCGGCCTCCTCCTGCTTCCTCTTCTGCTGCTGCCTCGGCCTCTTCCTCCACCTCTACAGTGACAGTGTCACCTGCCACCCAGCAAACAGACGATATGACAGCAACGCCACCATGTCCACCACCGTCCCCAAGCATTTCCACATGGTCCCATGGAAGCTTACAGCTGTCCATCTCCCAAACACTGGAGAGAAAGAGGAAGTACCCCCCTACCCACCAACGATCCCTGGCCCTGAATGCCAGCATTTCAAAATTCCTGGCCTTTGAAATGCTATCATTCTGTCTGGTGGACACGGACAGTTTCAAAAACCTGATGGCGGTGGCTGTCCCACAGTA
>BLSH010232876.1:181411-212800 GCA_018402905.1 Glandirana rugosa
CAGTAAACCCTTACGGGAGTCGTCGCGGAGATGGTCACACGCAAACATCAGCGCGTAGAAGGAGAGTGCGAGGTCACTCCCTTAATTCCTGCCGTGCAACAGGAACATTGCCCCTAAGTCGTCCCACCGGTGGGTCATTAGTCTTCTTCAATTTTACACCCGTTGAGCCCACAGCAACGCGTCCGTGACGTCGTACATCAGCCGGTACACACGGTCCGACGGGTGTCCGTTTCTGTTCGACAGGAGACACCCTCCATATAGTAGACACAGGAAACATAGGGGGGTCGGTGCGAGGTCACTACGGGGATGATATACCTCCCACAGAGGACAGCTTGTCTTTGCCTGTGGGCAGCCTGGCACACATGGCCGACTACATGCTGCAGTGCCTGCGCAACGACACCCGAGTTGCCCACATTTTAACTTCTTCTGATTACTGGGTGGCCACCCTGCTGAATCCCCGTTACAAGGACAACGTGCCGTCCTTAATTCCCTCACTGGAGCGTGAGAGGAAGATGCGCGACTACAAACGCACACTGGTAGAGGCGCTGCTGAGGGCATTCCCAAATGACACCGGGGGCTCAGCGGAAGCACAAGGCGAAGGCAGAGGAGGAAGAGGCCACCAACGCAGCTGTGCCACCGCCAGCACCTCAGAAGGTAGGGTTAGCATGGTCAAAATGTAGCAAAGCTTTGTCAGCAGCCCGCCACAACAAACAGCACCACCAGCCGATAGACAACGTCTTAGCAGGAGGCAGCATTTCAGCAACATGGTGCAAGAGTATGTTTGCACACGCCTACACGTACTGACTGATGGGTCTGCCCCATTCAACTTCTGGGTCTCCAAATTGGCCACATGGCCTGAGCTTGCCGTTTATGCCTTGGAGGTGCTGGCCTGCCCTGCAGCCAGTGTATTGTCGGAACGTGTGTTTAGCACGGCAGGGGGCGTTATCACAGACAAGCGGAGCTGTTTGTCCACATCCAACGTGGACAAGCTAACCTTTATTAAAATGAATCAGGCATGGATCCCACAAGACTTGTCTGTACCTTGTGCACAATAAACATTTAGACTGGACTCACACAGCCTTTCATATACTTGTTTTTTTGAATAGGCCTCAATATTTTGGGGGCTACCCCAATTATAAACAAACAAAAAAAAAAATACCATGTTGGCTACCTCCTTCTCCTCCTCGACCACCGCCACTTCCACCTACACTGCCATGGTCACGGCCTAGTCAACCTCTAGGCTCCTACTCCACATCCACCCCCCTTGCCATTTTTTTATTTGATTTTAATTTATTTTCCCTATCCCCATTTTTTTGTAGGGCACTTGCCCTACTCTTACCCCCATTTTACTTCCTTTTGCAGCCCTCTATCACTTGCCAGGACATTGTTACAGCCATTTTTGTGCCTAAAAGTTCGGGTCCCCATTGACTTCAATGGGGTCCGGTGTCCGGGATAACGTTCGGTGCCGAACCCAGACTTTTTCCCAAAGTTCGTCCGGACCCTCCGAATCCGAAGGTCCAGGTGTTCGCTCAACTCTATTCCTGTCCAGCCCTCATGCCCCCCTGTGCTCTGAAACCCTCTGTCTGCTCTATCAGGGGTTCCCGAACCAGGGCCGTAAGAGTCGTTGCTTCCTGCACAAGACAGACTCCACCACCAGGTGCATGACATTTGCTGTGAAATTACAACAGCCGGACCCGATCTCTAACTGTGCATGCGCGGAAGCATGTCTGCACATGCAGTGCCGGTTGTGAGGCCGATAATGAGCTGGGCAAAACCAGTGAATACTGTCTTAAACATCTTACCACTTTATGTGAAGCCAATCTATAATGTGCCTGTATAAACCGACCATCGGTGGCCCACATTATTTGTTTATTCATACCTTGGATACTATTGTGGTAGGTAGTCCTTCATTGTCTGGTGATCCCGTAATATCCCTTGTCTTTTATATAGTGTCCCCTTATATATACATTGTGTTACAGTTTTATAATCCGTGGATGCACTTGACCCACCATTGGTGTGGTGCTGAGCCATGGACCCTGTATATGTGATTGCTTTGATCGATGGGATTCCAGGTGTATGCCCATAACCACTACAATGTGGTATGTATAGGCTTACTGTCCCTTTCATGCCTTAGGGTTTGGTGAAAAAAATCTTGTCACTACCAATGCTATGGCTTAATACTTACCTATTTCATCTATATAGCTTCTAGTGGCCCCCCTCTTACCTGCTCACACACTCGCCCTGGGGGATACATTTGATGTCTTTTCATGGCCTGCTTCCATCATATGTGCATCTGACGTTTTGGGGTAAATGCCTTGTGAATTATCATAGCCAATCAAAAATGTACAAGTATCTTTTGTTCATTTGGATTGTATGGTTTGATTTACTATTTTGTTGTTATATGATTAATTCCTTTCCCATTTGAAATCCTGAAGAAGCGGACTAACTGTGAAACACGTTGAGTTAAAGTAACATTAAACCTTTTAATTTTCTTAAACTAAAATAACAAACATGTTATACTTACCTGCTCTGTGCAATGGTTTTGCACAGAGCAGCCTAATCCTTCTTTACTGGGGGTCCCCCGCCAGTACTTCAGGCCCCTCCTCTTCAGCGAGTGCCTCAATGGAAAGCCACTTTCCACGGGGGGCACCCATGCGGGCTCACTCCCGAGCTGCCCAATCTGCGTCTATTGACACAGACCAGGCAACTCGGCCCCGCCCCCTGGTCACAGCATTTGATAGACAGAAGTGGAAGCCAATGGCTGCCACTGCTATCAATCTGCCCAGGGAGGAGGGAGACAGCAGCGAGAGCCACTGTTCTCATGCACATCACTGAATGGGAGGAGGGCTGAGGGGCTTCTGCATGAAAAAGGGTATTTTACCTTAAAGCATAGACTGCATTAAGGTAAAAAAAAAAAAAACCTTGAGGCTTTAGAACCACTTTAATTTAAAAGATGATTTTCATGAATAACTGTATAAACATTTTGGGAGAGAATCATAACACACAACCTGACACTGAGAATGCAAACTGAAATTAATAGTTCAAATACCTCATAGTTTCCTGGTATTCGGGTTTCGGGGTGTTGCATATGGGTCATAGACCCAGCAAACTGTGCAATATTGGTGTAGCGCCTCTTCAGAAGACAATGTTGAAAATCAAAGTTTTCTAGGAGTCTCTACTGATCTCTGACTTGCACTGGAGACAGGAAAAAGAAGAACAGAAGAAGAAAACCACACAGAAAGAAAATAGAGTAGAAATAGAGAAGAAGGAGGAGGCTAATCAATTGTCCTGCAGCACCCTTGTCCTAAACAGGGTTGCTAGTAAATTTAGTTGTGCTAGGTGGGGTCACTAGCCTGGCTAATTTGTAGTCTATTTGATCAAATGGGTTTCTCCTAAACTTGGTTTTAACTGTGATTTCTCCCTTTTGTCAATAGGTGGCACTGTTACCTTTGGCATTGGTATGATAGATTACAGTGAATTCAGGTTACTACTGAATATGCTTTCTTAGCAAATCAGCAGGAGTTTCTTTGGCTGCTGAGGCTGCTGGGATAGGCTTTTTATTCAGAGAGAGTCAGGTGATCTGGGTACTTTCCACCCGGGCTGCAGCCTGGGTGGGCATGTGTGGAGCAGCAGCAGAAGTGTGGACCTGAAGCCTGGGGCCTAACCACATGTAAAGGGGCTCAGCCTGAGGGTAGCCTCATTGTTGCCAGGAAGCAAGGGAGAAGTTGTTGCCAGAAGGACAACCACTCTTGTTGCCGGAGGCAGATGTAAAGGGATGGAGTTTTGAAGTAGTACTAGAGAAGACTCTTCATCAGCCGGGGACTGTGAAGTAACTGGGAAAGCTTCAGGAGAGAACTCATCTAGAAAGTAAAGCGGGTAGCTGTGAGCAAAGCTTGAAGAAGTACAGTGGGTAGCTGTAATTAAAGCTTGAAGAAGTACTGCGGGTAGCTGTGAGTTAAGCTTGAGGGATCCAGCAGGTAGCTGCGAGTCCAAGGAATCCAGCGGGTAGCTGTGAGCCGAGCTTGAGGGATACTGTGAGTAAAGTTGTTGCTATAGGAGACAGGAGTTGCTACAAGATAAAGATGGTCTGCATTCAGCGTAAAAGCCCATTTTTTTATTGCTGTCTGCCTAGTTCTATTTTTGTCCAGGAGTCTGCCAAGTTTGCTATTGCATTTGCCTAAGGGTGTCCTGTGCCCTAACCCTCTTTCCCACATTTCCTGTTAAGAGAAATAAAACTCTCTTAGTTCATTTTTAAAAGTGACTAGCGCCCATCCTTTCACCTTGAATAACACCCACCATGCCTAGTAACCTGCACCCTGAGAAGGAATGTCAGCCCTTCCGGCCTCTGAGGGTTACCACCAGGCCCTTGGAGGTTGGGGAGGGCCCTACAGTCCCAACAGGAAACCATAGTTGAAAATCCCTAATGGTAAGCACAAGAAAGGTTGCAGTTTAGAAGAAATAGAGAAATTGATCCAGGTATACCATAATTCCAGGAATTTCAGGTAAGGTTCATGGAGACAGGCAACAGACTCCTCCATTCTCATGTTGTGGGTTTGCGCCATTATCCACTCTCTAACAGTGGGAGGTGTGATCGACTTCCAATGCCTGGGAATTAGCACTTGGGTGGCTACAATAGAAAATGGGGCATACCATTTTTGGTCTTAGCAATGGGTCCAGGAATAATAGAGAATAAGGCAACGTCTGGGGTTTCAGGCCAGGTTTCACCAGTAATAAGGGGACAGAGCTGGAAGATGTAGCGCCAAAAGGGTCGGATAGGGAAACAAGTCCACCACCACAGATGGCAGAGAGTGGCACTTGATGCACCACATTGTCAGGGATTGATAGTATCATTTTATGCAGCAAGGCCAGACGCCTGTACCACCTGGCCAAACGTTTAAAATTCCTCCCTTGGGTTTTGGTGGCTATACTGGATTTGAAAGTTTAAAAAATGGACTTATACCAGTCCTTGCCAGAGACAGAACGTCCCAGTTCTCTCTACCAATCCTGGGTGTAGAATGGGTGACTCTAACTGCATATATTGCTATTTTCGTTATTATGGTTATAACATATAATTTACAGTTATGCCATTGTAATGGGATGTTTTTAAACCTTTGGTTTTAAACCTCTTTTGTATATGTTCTATAAATATGTAATAAAGTATTTTTATTTTACTTGGCTGTAATACCTTTGAAAGTACCAGGAAAAATCCTTATACCCCCCTTTCCACCGTACGTGTCTTTTGGCTCAGAATATTGCTGAACAGTTTTGTCAGACTAATTATGTTACACCATTACAGTATACAGTATGTCTATAGATAAAAAGGGCTGTCCCAGAGGATATAAGGCATTAATATATAAACACAGGCCATTGTAGTTCAAAACAGTTGTCTGGAAAATAGGAACTGCTTTACTCATTGAACATTTGGTCCATCATTTTCACTTTAAGTTAAGTGTTTGAGTGGACAGTGGCAGTTATATACATATATATATATATGAATATGTTTTCTTTATATAAAAAATGCTCTAGTGATTTTCATGCAAATTAAACCACTTGAACTTTTATGTCAAAAAGGTAATGGTAAAAGAATAATATTCAAAACTGGTACAAGCTTGCAGTTTTAAGAAGGTGAGTCAGCCTGCCTATCAATCTATGTATCTGTCTATCTATCTATCTATCTATCTATCTATCTATCTATCTATCTATCTATCTATCTATCTATCTACCTATCTATCTAAAATTAACTGTCAATACATACATAATCAGAGCTAAGTATCTATCTACGCATACATACATTAAGCGATTGGATTCCAGTTTTTCTTTCCTCTTTTTTATTTTAAAACTTAAAAAATCTTAATGTTCATTAGGACAATGTGCCTTCTGATGCATTCCAGCATGTTTACGTGCATTTTGTTGTGTTCCAGATGAAAAAAATGCAGCGGGTTGTAATTTTGTTGAAAGCACTGGAACTGACTGTACTGTGTTGACTAGGGCCATTGGAATACATGACAAACACTGTGCATGCAGTCTGAATGCTGTTTACAAATGTGCTGAAAAGCATCTGGTGAGAATCAGCCTTAACTGTCTATACATACATAATCATATCCATCTATCTATCTACACTATATTGTCAAAAGTATTGGGACACCTGCCTTTACATGCACATGAGCTTTAATGGCACCCCACTCTTAGTCTTAGAGTTCAATATTGAGTTGGCCCACCCTTTGCAGCTATAACAGCTCCAACTCTTCTGGGAAGGCTGTCCACAAGGTTTAGGTGTGTGTCTATGGGAATGTTTGACCATTCTTCCAGAAGCGCAATTATGAGGACAGGCGCTGATGTTGGATGAGAAGGCCTGGCTCACAGTTTCTGCTCTAAATCATCCCAAAGGTGTTCTGTTGGCTTGAGGTCAGGACTTGTGCAGGCCAGTAAAGTTCCTCCACCCCAAACTCGCTCATCCATGTCTTTATGGACTTTGCTTTGTGCACTGGTCCAAATCATTTAGTGGAGGCGGTTTTATGGTGTGGGGTTGTTTTTCAGATTTTTATATGTAAGGTGGCGCTAATCCAGGTTGTGGCTACCTGATTGCCTTGATAAAGCTCACAGATAGCAAGTGGAATGGTTGTTGGGTGTATGGATTTTAGCTGTTTTTAAACTATGCTGAAATATGCAGAGTAAATAAAAAAGAGTGGGTGAAGCCTAGAGAGCTCCTGTGATATTTTCTTTTGTATGTTACATTGGACTAAATATACAAGAGAGAACTTATAACCTTTTTGCTTTCTGTAAAGGATACAGATTTATGCATGGGGGTCTCCTATGGCGGCAACCTTATTTTCCCCTTGAGAGATATACAGTATATGAGGAGACTTCAAAAATCTTCTGCACTTTTATATATTTAATAGAGTTAAGAAAAAGTGTGAACTTTTGAAGAACCCTCGTATATGTGGTTGCCATTTTTTTGCATAATCCAAATATCTCAGCTTAAAGCATTTGTTACCCTTAAAAAAAAAATGGATCCTGTTCCCTTAAATCATGCATAACAGCACAGTGCTTTTACTGTGTAATTTGCCATGTATAACCTAAAAAAGCCTAGCTGATCCTGCCTGGATATGCCCTCCCCCCTGTAAACTGACCTTGGTTTATCATGGCTGCTGAGCCCTGACATCATAGTCAGTTTATGTGCCTTGGTCATCCGCAACTATCCTTTCTGCTCTCCCCGTCCATTCCCCAGCCCTCCCCTCCTGCTGTTATCATAACGCAATAACCTTGCTACAATCCCCTCTGCTATATTAAATAATATCCCCAGTGTATGTGTTTTTTTAAAAAAATGCAGCAGTGTACCTCATTTTAGAGCACCGATCGGTGCTCATGTGACCGGCCTCCTCTCTCTCCTCCTCTCCTCCTCCTGGTTGGTCACGCAATCGCTGATCATCGCTCTGAAATGAGGTACACAGCGGCATTTTTTTAAAAAACATACATACACTGGGGGCATTATTTAATATAGCAGAGGGAATTGTAGCAAGGTCATTGAGTGGCTTGACAACCACTTTAATTTCCCAACCATAATCATGGGCACGATTAGTCCTTTCAGTTTCCCAGTTAATAATATTAATAGTAATAGGTGCAATTTGGAGTTTTGTTTTAGAGTCAATTAGGTGGGGATAAATTAAGGTAGAAGTTGATGGTTTACAAGGGTACAGTAGGCTTTAAATGGATTCTTATGCTTAGTCCCGTAGGACTGTTCTTGTTCCAACAAATAGCCCCTCATTAGCTGGGAACACAATATTAGATATTGACAAAAAAGAGGAACTCTGAATTTAATTCTAATAATTTGTTGTTCAACAAAGCCACATGATTTTGACCATGGCTTTACCCAGAGCTGCAAAATTTGGCTAATTATGACTAAACATGAATGTGAAATTTAGCAATTCTGCGTGAATTCTGTTTTAGCAAAATCACTCTGCTCATTTGTAAATACACATTATACTAATTATAAGAGATATATCTACAGCACCTGTCTCTACATATTATAACGTTAATACTATTACTAGTCGTGTTAAATGTTGTGTTTTCAATGACAGAGAAAGACTACATGGAAGCAAATACAACATTACCATCAGAATTCATTATCTTGGGGTTTTATGAGTGGCCACGTCTTCATTCCATCCTGTTTGTGGTATTTCTCCTGGTCTATCTAATGGCTTTCATTGGTAATCTAACCATTATTATTGTTATATCCTTCAGCTCCAATCTTCACACTCCCATGTATTTTTTCTTGTGCAACTTATCCATCCTTGATATTACCCTTATATCAACTGTCATGCCCAAGCTACTGGACATATGCTTGGCTGGGAATCGGTCCATCACATATTTAGGATGCTTCACTCAACTGCTATTCTTTGTCATATGTGCTGTGGCTGAGAAGTTTCTCCTTGCAGTCATGGCCTATGACCGATGTGTGGCCATCTGCTGTCCATTACGGTATTCTTATTTGATGAATTCAAGGATTTCCCTTCAGCTTGCTTTAACATCATGGGGATTTGGTTTTTTGGAATCTCTGTTGCTGATCGGGTTGATTTCTCATTACTCATTCATCACACACAATAAAATTAATCATTTATTTTGTGACCTGGAAACTCTTCTAAGGTTATCCACAGGCAGCACTCAAGAAGCTCAAATGGCTGTTCTAGTGTCAGGATCTATCTTTGGCTTTGTTCCTTTGGTCTTTATCTTAGTAACCTATGTCTTTGTTATTTACAATATATTAAGGATACGTTCATATGAGGGAAAGAGCAAGGCCTTCTCAACCTGTTCATCTCACCTTACAGTGATCACTATATTCCTTGCTGTCATCCTTAGAATGTATATCAAACCAAAATCAGCCTACTCAGTAGAGGAAGACAAAATTTTGGCAGTGCTGTATACAGCTTGCATTCCAACACTCAATCCCATAATATATTGTTTAAGAAACAAGGATGTACATGTGGCTATACAAAAACTAAGGCCATTTGCTTGAATGTTCTATGTATATAGAAAACTTAATGCAAACTATTAATTACCACCATATGGCCTTGCGTTGGAAGACCTGCCAACATGGACTAAATATTAGTTGCACAAAAAATGAGACCAATGTCCAAAGGTCAGATTATTTATGATTGAATAATCAGATTCCTCTGTGTATGGAAAATTTAAGAGTAAAGATTTCAAGGATACATATACAAAGTATATACTATATATTTTGACAGTTAGAAGATGAAGATAAATTGTCATGTGTGTGAGGATATATATATATATATATATATATATATATATATATATATATATATATATATTGGGCAAGACAGATAGGGAAAGGGGAGGGAACTGGGAAAAGGAAAAAGGAAGGGGGATAGGAAAGGGAGGGAATGGGGAAAACTGGGATTGTAGCAATGTGGTACAAATATTGATAGCAAATGAGTAAATAGAATAAAAACAACTTTTATTTTGTATGTTTAGATAAAAGGTACTCAAGTACTCAAAAATGCAAGATTAAAAAAATAGCATAAAAGAATTTACAGACGTTAGTGTTGGGGGGGGGTACAGTTCTGATTGTAACGATCATGGGCATATATTGACGTCCAACATGTTTCGCATAACTTAGGCTTCCTCTGGGACTTTAACAGACCAAGTGTTACATGTCTAATAAAGAGAAACAATTTTTATACATACAGTGAAGGTAATTGAAGAAATATATATCAATGCATCATGTTGTGAGGAATGCATACAATTGGTCCCCAACCCCCAGTGAGACATAAACATTCACCTCAACCTGTTCGGACCTACGCCCGGACCCCAAACGTCAGGCAGCTCTCCCAATGCCGCACGCCACACCGGGAGGGGGGACACTGTGCATCCACAAATTGCCACAAATCACACCGGCTGAGGTAAAAATATAAAGAAATGTTGTGTAAATAATTAAGAGAAAAAAAGGGCGGGTACTAGGAAGAAAAAAATTAATATAATTTGTGGACTTACAAGTGGCCAGCTCATATCAAAGAGCAGACTTGAAAGATGCAGGGAAGATCTTCCTTACCGAAATGTTAGTATATGTAGTAGATACTGAAAGTAAATAAAGGCCATAATAAGGAATAACCCTAGCATATTATATGAAATATGAGTTTGAAACTGAGATTAATTGAAAAATATAAATCATTCACTAACAAATTTTCATAAGTAATGGGAGTGATGATGCAGATAATAAGAATGTAGTAGTGTGAAGGTACGCTCTGATGCTCTAGCAAAGCCACACCGAAATAAAAAGAGTAAATAAATGCATTAAAAAATAGCAGATATCTATAACACTGGCACATGGGCCAGACATGAGAGAAGAGCTCTCTTCTAACAGGAGATAAGAGGACATAGCCAAGGCTGAAAGAGTTGGAGGATAAATATATATATCCACTTGCCGACCGCTCACCGCCGCCTGATGGCGGCAAAGTGGCTCGATATCGAAAAACCGCCGTCGCCTGACGTCGGCTGCGAGATCTCGTATCGCGAGTGAGCGTGCCATCGGATGCACGCTCGCACCCTCACTGTGTTCCGGGGGAGCCAGGGAGCAGGTAGGGCAGACTCAATGTCCGCCTGCTACCAGCGATTGCTCCCCTGCAGTGACAGAACGGAGGTCCGTGTATGTAAACACACGGATCTCCGTTCTGACAGGGGGAAGGAATGTGATCGCAGGCTCCCTGTGTATGAGAGCCGTGATCACTCTCCTCCCCCACTCAGCCCAGCCCCCACACAGTTAGTAACACACACAGGGAACACAGTTAACCCTTAGAGCGCTCCCTGCAGGTTAACCCCTTCCCTGCCAGTGACATTTATACAGTAATCAGTGGCTATTTTTGCTCTGATCTTTGTATGAATGACAATGGTCCCAAAAAAGTGTCAAAATGGTCCGACATGTCCGCTGCAATATCGCAGTCCTGCTAAAAATAGCAGATCGCCGCCAATACTAGTAAGAAAAAAAAATTAAAACCCCATAAATTCTCATCATTCATAAACGAGGCAACTTTTGCGCAAACCAGTCAATATACACCGATTGCGATTTTTTTACCAAAAATATGATGAAGAATATAAATCGGCCAAAACTGATGAAAACATTTTTTTCATATTTTTTTTTTGGATATGTATTTTAGCAAAAAGTAAGAAATGTTGTTTTTTTTTTTTTTTGCAAAATTGTTGCTCTTTTACTGTTTATAGCGGTGATCAGAAATGACACAGAGGTGATCAAATACCAAGTATGCAAAATTAGTTTGGGTACAACGTCGCACGACCGTGCAATTGTCAGTTAAAGCGATGCAGCGCCAAATCGCAAAAAGTGCTCTGATCCTAACGGGGGAAATCTTTCCGGGGCTGAAGTGGTTATACAGTATCCCACACATATTTGTAAATATTTTATTATATCTTTTCATGTGACAACACTGAAGAAATTACACTTTGCTACAATGTAAAGTAGTGAGTGTACAGTTTGTATAACAGTGTAAATTTGCTGTCCCCTTAAAATAACTCAACACAAAGCCATTCATGTCTAAACCGATGGCAACAAATGAGTACACCCTTAAGTGAAAATGTCCAAATTGGGCCCAAAGTGTCATTATTTTGTGTGGCAACCATTATTTTCCAGCACTGCCTTAACCATCTTGGGCATGGAGTTCACCAGAGCTTCACAGGTTGCCACTGGACTCCTCTTCCACTCCTCCATAATGACATTACGGAGCTGGTGGATGTTAGAGACCTTGCGCTCCTCCACCTTTCATTTGAGGATGCTCCACAGATGTTCAATAGGGTTTAGCTCTGAAATTATGCTACATGTTGGCATTCATGGTTCCCTCAATGAACTGTAGCTCCCCAGTGCTGGCACCACTCATGCAGCCCCAGACCATGACACTCCCACCACCATGCTTGACTGTAGGCACACTTGTCTTTGTACTCCTCACCTGGTTGCCACCACACATGCTTGACACCATCTGAACCAAATAAAGGTATCTTGGTCTCATCAGACCACAGGACATGGTTCCAGTAATCCATGTTCTTAGTCTGCTTGTCTTCAGCAAACTGTTTGCGGGCTGTCTTATGCATCATCTTTAGAAAAGGCTTCCTTCTGGGATGACAGCCATGCAGACCAATTTGATGCAGTGTGCTGCATATGGTCTGAGCAGTGACAGGCTGGCCCCCCACCCCTTCAACCTCTGCAGCAATGCTGGCAGCACTCATATGTCTATTTTCCAAAGACAACCTCTGGATGTGACACTGAGCATGTGCACTCATCTTCTTTGGTCGACCATGGCAAGGCCTGTTTAGAGTGTAACCTGTCCTGTTAAATAGCTGTATAGTCTTGGCCACTGTGCTGTAGTTCAGTTTCAGAGTTTTGGCAATCTTCTTATAGCCTAGGCCATCTTTATGTAGAGCAACAATTATTTTTTTCAGATCCTCAGAGAGTTCTTTGCCATGAGGTGCCATGTTGAACTTCCAGTGACCAGTATGAGAGAGTGAGAGCGGTAACACCAAATTTAACACACCTGCTCCCCATTCACACCTGACACTAAGGAGTCACATGACACAGGGGAGGTAAAATGGCTAATTTCACATTTTTTCAATTTAAATAGCCTTTTTTGATTTATTAGTTTAATATTTGCTTGATAAAAAATTGACAAACTACTGACACCTCCAGGCCCACTCCCTTTCATGACTGGATTCTCTGGCTACCTAAAGTAAAGGGACGGGCAGAGGGGGTGACATCATCGTCCCATTTGGGCAATAATGACAGCTCAGAGATAATTTGATCTCTTTAAGTGGGCATTGTAATTGATGTTGATGTAATTTGTGAGACTTTTTTTTTTTTTTTTAATAAATGACTTGTCAAAAATGCTTTTGTGTTTTTATTTGTTCTTTACTTTTTGTGAATGAGTAGGGTTACCATTCATTCACCCAGAGGGGCAGTATTTTTGTGTCTCCTCACTGTTAGACCCCTTTCACACTGAGGCATTTTCAGGCGCTTGCGTGCTAAAAATAGCGCCTGAGGAACTCCCCCCAATCCACCCCAGTGTGAAAGCCTGAGTGCTTTCACACTGTGGCAGTGCACTTGCAGGACAGGACAAAAAAGTCCTGCAAGCAGCATCTCTGGGTCAGTGTACATACCTCTCCTACACCACCCCTGCCCATTCAAATGAATGCACAGCTGTTCCAAAGTGGCGCGCATGGGCGCTTTTGACCCCTTGTTAGCCCCTTCTTGGGGGTTAAAAGCGCCCCGCTATACACGCCACTAAAACTAGCAGTGCTTTACAACTACTGTCCTGCCCGTCCCAGTGTGAAAGCAGCCTTATAGGGGGCTTTCAGATTCCAGCAAGCCCCCATGCGCAAATCCACACAACCACTGGGCCAGGGTTGTGGGGAAGAGGCCTTTGTCCTGATCAACATGGGGACAAGGTGCTTTGCCAGGGGGTATCCCCCCTGGCAAGGTACCCCCCCCATATTGAGGGCATGGTAATCTAAATGTATGCTCTGATAAGGGTCTGGTATGGAATTTTTCAAGGGGATCTCACACATTTTTCTTGATTTTTTAAAGGGTTCTTCCTTAACTGCTCCTGGACCGCCCCACTGTAGCAGGGCAGCCTCTCTGTGGAAAATCATGTACCTGTACGTGATGTCACTCCCTTGATTGCCCATGATGTTAACCCCTTCACTGCCAGTGTCATTAGTACAGTTACGGTGCATATTATTTAGCACTGTTCACTGTAACTGGATCATATCTTCTGTGCCTTCGCTGGTCAAACATATCCGGATACTCTCTGCTGTGTTTTTCTGTTAAAGACTTTGCCTGGCTGACTTGCCTTCTGGTTCCTTATCGTGTTTGCTGCCTCTGACTACACTGATCTCTAGATTCCTGTTTTACTGGCTTGTTCTGACTACCCACTCTGGTTACCGAACCCTGGCTATGTTTTAAGTACGTTTGCATTGTTGGTACTATTTTGCTATTTTATTAAAAAGTGTGATTTTTTTTACTGCAATTCTGTGTCAGTCTGATTCATGGTCCCTGATACTCAGCTGCAAAACTGGAACTTTTATTGAACAAACTCACACAGAATATAAATCCCACAGGAGAACACCCCCATCCTGGTAATATTGCCCTAACAATACAAACTGGCCACCCGGACACTCAGAGGTCTCATTCCAGGTCAGTCTTGCCGGTATCAAGCTCACAAAGTACAATACACATTATAACAAGTATAAACACATCCCCACAGTAGTTTGCTATCAGGCAATAGGTGTGTTAATTAGCACAATTAACAATGGGCGAAAGACCCTTTGGAGGCACACTAGACCTACTTACAATAAACACATTATGGCAGGTGACCCCAAATGGGTGGCTTGAATTGATGACATAACCAACTGCTTTCAGTCTCACAGTGTGAAGCAGTCACTATTGGTAATGAGGCAGCTAGGCCCTATACAGGGACCCCGGGCCTAGAGTCCCAGAGCCTGTGTGTCTTGGGGAGACATGGACTTGAATCCAAAGTGACATTACTCCAATGGTCCCCCCAGGTATACACCTCACAAAGAGTGTAGTGTTCCCTTAAAACCCAGGGCCCACAGTCAGTAGGCAAGGGGCTAGCCTGCTGTCCCCTCCAAAAGCCTCTATCCCCGGTGAGTCTGTCACATTTCTCCCCTTTCGGCACGGGACTAACACAGAAGGAGACCCCAGATGGGTTGAATTCAAAATTAGTCCATAGTTCCAGTCCCCCAATGCCCATACCCACACTGTACCCCAAACAAATTGTCCCAAATAGAGCATTACTCCCCCAGCCAACCTCTATCTCTCTTGTAGAACATACCCACCACTGGGGAGAAGTGCGGACTGGCCCTTCTCCCTGGAGTCCTTTCAGGTGCTGAAGAGAAGACAGGGTGGCTGGGCTCACTCTGTCATGTTGTTGGGGATTTGAGCCTACTGCCCAGCACCCCCAGTGTATACAGGTGGAGACTGTAGTCCCATCCACTTTTGCTAGATGAAAATCCCTCAGTGCTTGCAGAGCAAGGCTGATATCCTCCTGTCCCAATGTCAGACCTTTTCCTGGGGTTGTGTCTGTGGAGACCACAGTCCCATCCACTTTCACAGGAAATCCATTGTTTGTTTGTTGATGGCAGAGGCCAGCAGTGCTCTGGCCTGTTAGCACTTCAGCTGGGGAACCTCACATCATCCGCTCTGGCTAACTTTTGGGGAGGAAGGCTGGTTTTCTCCACTCCCAGACTGCAAATTTGCTACTGGGGAGTGACCATTTCCTTTGCTCTGGCTGACTGTTGGGGAGGGAGGATGACAACCTCCTCTCCCTTCTACCCCTGGATCCTGATCTGTTGCTGGGGGGTGACCACCACCTTCTCACCCTGGGCCTCCGGAACTGCCGCAGGTGTGGGACAGAGGTCTTGGTCCCCCTGTCCAGTTATCATCGCTTCAGCTGGAGAAGTTTCTAGTAACTCCACAGATGCTGCTGGCAGGAAATCCCATGTCCCTGTCAGTGGTGTAGGAGAAAGGCAGGCTGCCTCTTCTCTCAGGGAGGCTGAGGCTGCTGTTGGTGCTGGGCAGAGCTCAGTTATGTTCTGCCCTGATGCCAGCTTTTCTGCTGGAGGCTCATCTGGTTGTTATTCCTCAGCAGAAAAATCAATTAAATCCCCAGTATCTGGACTTGCTGAAAATCCAGGGCATGGGTTGGCGGCACTTGGGCCTAGTGCCAACGCTTCGGCAGGTGAAGCATAATCAATAACTTCCTCAGATGAAAAGTCAAATAAATCCATACTTTCTATAATCTGCGGCTGTGGAATGAGGATGGCTTCTTCTCCTGAGCCCTTGCACTGCAAATGGGAAGAGGAGCCGGCTGCTCCATCTCCCATACCCTTATCTGGCTGCTGAACAAATTAATTCCTCCATCCAAGCTGGTCCTGTGCAGAAACAGGTTCATCAATACACATTATTACAAGTATAAATACATCCCCACAGTAGTTTGCTAGCAGACAATAGGTGTGGCATTATGGCAGGCGACCCCAGACAGGTGGCTTGAGTTGATGACATCACCATCTGCTTTGAGTCTCACAGTGTGAAGCAGTCACTGTTAGTAATGAGGCAGCTAGGCCCTATACAGTGACCCCGGGCCTAGAGTCCCAGAGTCTGTGTGTCTTGGGGAGACATGGACTTGAATCCAAAGTAACATTACTTCAAGGGACCCCCAGTAATAAACCTCACAAAGAGTAGTGTTCTCTTAAAAACCAGGGCCCATAGTCAGTAGGCAAGGGGCTAGTCTGCAGTCCTCTCCAAAAGCCTCTGTCCCGGGTGAGTCTGTCACAGCCCCCATGCTGACTATTTGGCAATCCCATGCCTTTTGGCTTAGAAAATGGTCATTACTTTTTTTAACATTTGGCTCCCATTGACCTCAGGGGGGTTGTATTCAGCACCAAAACTTTAGTAATGTTTGACATTCTCTGTCTGAATCAAACCCAAGTACATTCTGCTCATCACTGCCCAAGAACAGAAGTTAATGTATCTAAACCCAAACAGTATATATATATATATATATATATATATATATATATATATATATATATTAAGTAGCCATTTAAGGTGTAAATAGTCTTTATGAAAGTATTTTCCTGTTTTTACAACTATTTTTATTCTTATATATATATATATATATTAAAAAATAAGAAAATTGGCATCATGTGACTTTCATAACTTTCTGCTGTGTAACAATGTGCCTCAATGCTGCATCTCAGAGATCATCTCAGGGGATTTGAAATATGAATATATAAGTGACAGATCATTCCAGGTTAGAGTAAGCAGGTGGAGGCTGTCAGACCAAGATCTTTGATATTCATGTTATGCTTTAACCATTTGCCAGGTTATGCATTGTCACATTGTAGCACCCTGTATTTCTGTTTATCTACTTTTTAAAAACATATTTTATATCACATCCACATATTTCATAATTTGTTGCAAAATAAAAAAAAAAATGGAGCTTCTCACTAGCAACCTTAAACCATTACATTCTACCTTTTACTTGACAAAAATACATTCTACCTTTTACTTGATAAAAGATTTGTCTGAAAATTGTATCTAGTATGATGTGCCTTGTTTAATTTAAGGTAAGTGCAGATATCTTTTGATGTTCTTGTGAGAACACAATGAAGCGTGATATAGACCATTACTGATACAGAAATCGTGAAACAGAGAAAGAAGAACAAAGTTTTACTTAATCCCTGGACAA
This sequence comes from Glandirana rugosa, assembly GCA_018402905.1. Lineage (NCBI taxonomy): Eukaryota > Metazoa > Chordata > Amphibia > Anura > Ranidae > Glandirana > Glandirana rugosa. The sequence continues at coordinate 198,697 of BLSH010232876.1, forward strand.
TATGTTGTCTGAATAGCTAAACTTCAATTATTGGGCTTGTTCAAAAACAATATATGGAAAATTGATTGTGTTTAAAGAGAAACTCCAACAAGAATATTGGTTACTGGTAGTCTATCATATTATTACATTATGTGCACTTGCATGCTTATTTAACAAAAGTGCAGGGTGCCAAGTAAATTTCTCATAGAAACCTACCAAATCTGACGTTTGCATCTAACAACTTGCCTTCCATTATATATTGAATTAACCTGATGCTTCTTTAGTTCCTTATAAGCTGCAGCAAGACCTTAACATTTCCTACTGTTGACCACAGGCGTTAATCATAATATACTGTAGATGTACTATAATGAAGATAGTGGACTTGCGCGAGGAATTTTATTCCATTGTCTGCTATGCTCAGTTGGAGTCTTGGAAATCTTAGGCCCAAGATTATAAAACTACTTTTGTCTGACTACTTATGTATTAAATACAAATATAGGAATATAGCCATCATAATATTTCTTTCCATGCACCAATATCCTTAGTTTTGGGGCAAAGAAAAAAGAAACATAATGATATCAAATTTAGGATATTCCATTTTTAGTGCACCTATTTATATATTAGGTGATACAAATGCATTGATCCACCACAGCCCTGAAGATAAATACATTACTCTAATCAAATTGTTATTTACTTTAAATTGTTATCATTTAAAGTTTGTGTTCTCTTTGCCTTGAGTTCTCCTTTAGAAAACCATATGGGGATCAAGGGGTGAGGAAAAAGCACCGCACCACACCACATGATTTAGAATCTTAAGTGTTTTATTCCAAAAACAACAAGACAATGCATTCATTAGGCTTAAAAATTACATAACAAACTTGCATTTGTCACTTTAGCCCTGATGAAGGGAGCACAGCCTGACCCTCAAAATGCAATTCCTTCTGAGATGCCTAAGCATGCCATCCTTTAAGAGTAATCTATTTAAGAAATACTGCATTTTTCCAAAGAAAAACTTTACTCTGCAGACTCCACTTAGAAGAAATCCTAGGTTCAATGGGGTTGATGTACTAAAAGCAAATAAGCTTTTCACTTTTCAAAGGGAACTTGCAACTTTTTTCCCCAGAATTTAGTGAATGTGGGAAGTTTCACTGTGCAAAGAATAGGCAATCACGTTGTCAGCAGAGTGCCCCTTCATTTACTAAGCTGCGTGTAACTTTTCCTGCAAAGTAAACAGTCTATTTTCCTTTAATAAATCAATGTCATTGTCTCCCATACAATCTTCTCCATTGGAAACATATTACATTCAAGCAATAGGCATCAATCCCACCAACCCTTTTGCCACTCACATAGCTGTATACAGAGACCAACCATCAGCTTCTTTACAAAAGTTATATTTGCATTTTATGTCAGCCTAATCTGCAGAAGTATGTAGCCTGTTATATCCACATTTAGTTGATTAGAATTGTGCTTAAAGTACCTCATGCATATTGCCTGTTCTACTGCAGAAAAAAGTAAATGGAAGAGAGCAACACAACATTGGCCTCAGAGTTCATCCTCCTGGCATTCTATGAGTGGCCACATCTTCACTTCATGCTATTTATAATATTTCTCCTCATCTACCTGATGGCCCTGACTGGTAATCTGACTATTTTTGTAATAATATTCTCCAGCTCAAACCTCCACACTCCAATGTATTTCTTCTTATGCAACTTATCCATCCTTGACATTACTCTTACATCAACCATTATGCCCAAGCTCTTAGACATCTGCTTAACTGAAAACCAATCAATCACATTTTATGGATGCTTCACCCAAGTGCTCTTCTTTGTGATATGCGTTGTGTCTGAGTATTTTCTCCTTGCGGTCATGGCCTATGACCGATATGCGGCCATTTGCTGTCCATTGCGTTATTCTTATTTAATGAAAATGAAGACTTGCTTGCAGCTTGCTTTGGCTTCATGGGGATGTGGTATTATGGAATCTATGTTGCTCACTGGGTTGATTTCACACTACCCATTCACCAAATCCAAAAAAATTAATCATTTGTTTTGCGATATGAAGCCACTTTTGAAGTTGTCCAGTAGCAGCACTGAGGAAGCAGAAGTGGCTATTCTAGTGTCTGGAGTAATCTTTGGATTTTTTCCATTGGTCTTCATCTTAGTAACGTATGTCTTTGTCATTTACAGTATATTAAAGATACAATCTAAAGAGGGAAAGAAAAAGGCCTTCTCAACATGTTCTTCTCACCTTACCGTGATTACCTTGTTTTTTGGGATTATCCTTAGTATGTATATGAGACCAAAGTCAGCTTACTCAATAGAGCAAGACAAGATTTTGGCTGTCTTGTATTCCTCTTGCATTCCAACACTCAATCCTATAATTTATAGCCTAAGAAACAAGGATGTACATGTTGCTATACGAAAAGTTAGGGTGGAGATTACAAGGATACAATATATCCTAACAAAGAGTAGGGGTGACATGTAACACACATCTATAAGATATTCTGGACTCATAAAAAGTTATTTACTATATCAAATTTATTTTCCAAACTTTCAAAACCAGTTAACATTTGTAAGGATTAATCTACAATCTATTGTTGTATACTTACAAAATCACCCACTTACGTAGTCATTTAAGTAGACATAGAAGAAACTTTGTTCCTGTGTTGAGGTGACTTACATAAAATGCTAGTTAGTACAATATAATTCTTACTTTCACTGTGTATATTTACCAATAAAACTCTATGTTTTCATATACATATTTTTATTTCATATACATATACAATGTGTAACATACATATTACATATATCTTCATTAAAACTGGTCCTTTCCAGACAAACAACTTCCTTTTGTTCTGCCATGTGAAGGAAATTTTTCAACCAGGTTTTAATTATACAAATATAAGTAAACACAAACCACCATCACTTGGGAACCTAGACATGATCTGTGTTAGGGGCATTTCATTTATTTTCACAAAATAAGCCATTCCAGTTTATTATTCTGTTCTCATAAAGTTTCTTGCATCTTGCATTTGCTAACATGCATTTTGTATTTTAGAGATCACTTGTTGTTAACTAGTACAAGTAGTCTTAATCACCCTATTGCTGTTTTGCTAACCCTACTATCCCCATACTCATATTTGTCCCTTCTAATCCTTACTCAATGATGTCCTTTTTTGTCCACGGTTCTTCTTTACCATACCATCCCATTTTCCCCAGTTCCTGGTTTAAAATTGTTCCCAACCTTTACATCATTGTTTTCCCATAAATCTGGGTTTAAAAAAAAAAAAAAGCTGCACATGTACACCTTAAATCATGCAGCTAGCTGAAATATCACCCCCATTGTCTATATCCACAAATGGTTCCTTTCTGCACTGAAATCTCAGCTAATCAGGGCCTTGTGTATAAAACGTGTCCTAACTAGAAAACGTTCTGTTTCTCATATTAGCTTATCAGAATCCTACTTCTATTTTTTTAAATAGAATTTATTGAGAATAAAAGAAACCACTACAATAAAACGGCAAGCAGTGACCAAACAGGTGTCGCTGCAGCTTGAACATTTTTCATATGTTTTACAATGTTTGTAGAACCATAGACAGCTGAAAAAGTCATATAAAAGAAAAAAACGTGTCAGGTAATCAGCTAGTGCGACGAGAAAGACAGCAGGGGATGGCCTGATATTCTTTTCAAATAGGGAAAGAAAATGTAAAGGGGTTCTCTGACGCCATTCCACCCACAAGGGGAGGGGAGTGGGTGCAGAGAAATCTAGGGAGTGCAGTATGTATAAAAACACTAAGAGACTTGGTGGTGGTGGTGGAGAGATGGATGAATTACGTAACTTACCAAGAGTCTGAATCTGAGGTAATAGGATGGGGGAAAGGAGAGAGAGGTGGGATCATAACCGTACACAAATAGAATTAAGTAGTTATAGTCCGCTAAGTAGAGACAAGTGGAGTTGGGTATCCTAGTCCTCAATAATCATAGAGTTGTTTGAGACTGTGATAGTATCAAAAGGTTCCTTTGATGGTGTTGGCTTCTTCTAGGGAGAGTGTTTTATTCATGTAGGCATCCCATCTTTTGTAGAAGCGTTTTATTGACGTGGGGTGAGAGAAATCTAAGCTGGTTCTTTCCCTATAAAGTAGAAGATGTAGATCATGTTTGACTTGAGTAACTGTTGGGCTTGGTGTTGATATCCATTTTTCAGAATTGTTTTCCGGGCTGCAAGAAGTGTTATTAGGATCCAGTCTTTGTGTGAGGAGGTGGCATTGTTTGGTGACCATGGTAGGAGCTGCTGGTCCCAATACCCAAATATCAGAAGGAGAGGGCCCTTTGGTAGATGGAGAAGGGTGATGCAAAATATGAAAGAGAGGACTTGATCCCAGAAAATGGAGATGTGTGTGCAGGATCAGAAGCGATGGGCCAGTGATGGCTTGGGCTGAGAGCAGTGGGGGCATGCAGCCCCTTGGGGGTTACTTTTGTCTTTGATGATTGGTATGTATGCTCGGTGTAATATTTTCATTTGAGTTTCTCTCCAGGATTCATTATTCATTATTTTGTCTGAGATTTCCCGGACTGGGAAGTTTTTGTCCCAATTTGTCATTGGTTTAGTTCTCTGTGAGGTGGAGTTTTTTGTATCAAGGGTTTGTAAATGTCCGAGATAGAGTGTATGGCTTCACTTAGAAAGCGGTCTAGTATCGATGTTTTAAAATGTTTATGTTAACGTTTGTGTTGCTGATTCGGGTGGACTGATTTCCATTTAGAGTGGAGAAGGGCTGCCAGTGAGAAGGGGTAAGCCATTTTGGATTCCATCAAGAAGTTAGAGTATCTAGAGGATTTAGAGATCCAGTCTATCCCTATACGAATTAGGCAAGCTAGATTGTACATTCTAACATTTGAGAGATTAATGCCTCCTTCGCTCCTAGGGAGATAGAGTTTTGATGCCATGCGGGTTCTCCTATTGTGCCAGACAAATTTTGATACAGCTCTGTTTAGAGCTTGGACATCCTTGTGTTTTCAGGAGAAGGGGGATAGTGTGTAATGGGTATAATAATCTGGCAAAACTGACCATTTTGAATAACTGTCATCTCCCTATGAGCGAGAGGGGGAGATCCATCCAGCTCTCCAGTTCATGTGTCTCAAATAGAGGGGGATAGTTTAGAGTATAAAGAGTATAAAGAGAGGAGTCCTGCCTATCTTTATTCCCAAGTAAGTAAAATACAGGATTTAGCTATGAGAAAGGGAGACTTATAGGCCCATGGGGTGGTGGGGTGTGATCCCAGGGGGAAAATTTCACTCTTGCTGTAATTTATACGGAGCCCTGAACAAAGTTTAAACTCATCGAAGATTTGTTTAATGGAATCCATGTCTGAGGATTCGCCTTAAAAATGAGCACATCCGCAATTCTAGATCTCCAACCTGGACTCCGTGTAACGGGGCATGATATGTTATAAATTTGAACAGGGGTTCTATGGCAAGGTTGAATAAAAGCGGAGACAGAGGGTACCCCTGTCTCGTACCTTTATGGAGTTTTAACTCATGCTGAGGATGCCTGCCACCACCAAATTGGCTAGAGGGGAGGAGTACATTGATTGGATAAGATGCCTAAAGGGACCAGAGAAACCAAATTTGCTGAAGACCAGGGATAGCCATTCAAAATGTAGTTTTCAAAGGCTTTCTCTGCACCTCATGTGATAATGGCCAGGTCCTCTGTTGGGTGAAGTTTAGCATAGTTCAGTACCATCATCACTTTTTGAATATTTAAGGTTGTGGTTCTGCCTTTGACGAAGCCCGATTGGGCGGGGTCGATTAGTGAGGGAATAATATTGGCTAGTCTGGAGGCTGCTATTTTTGAAAGAATGTTTACATGAAGGTTCAGAAGGGAGATGGGCCTATAGGATCCAGGTTCTAGGGGGTCCTTTCCTTTTTGAGGGCAGTTTAATGATGGCGTTATTCCCTGAGGGTAAATAATGACCACCTGACCAAATCTCGTTGTAGACCCATAGGAGATGGGCTTGTTTGACTGATTGCCATTCTGCTCTATGCATTGGGGTATTCTGAGATGCTAAGTTGCGTTGAGCAGTTAAGTTTAGCACTAGCTTCACGGTAATTAGTTAGTGCATGCCTTTTGAAGGATGAAGCGTATGCTATGACACGTCCCCTAAGAAAGGCCTTGCCGGCATCCCAGAACAGGTTGAAGTTGTCTAAGTGAATTTCATTGGTAGAGGAGAATTCTTCCCAAGCCTTTGACATGTAAGATTGGAAATCCCCATTCCCAGATAGGAAAGAAGGAAAGCGCCATGAATGGAGGTTTGGTTGGGAGTTGTGGTCCTGAAGGGATAGCTAGATCGGGGCATGATCCGAGAATACAATATGTATTTCTGAATTGATAGTCGATGGTATCACGTTGTCGGCACTGCAAAAATAGTCTATTCTGGTAAAGACACTATGAGGGGGGAGTAATAAGTGGATTCTCTGCTCGTTGGGTTTAGAAGTCTCCAAACATCGATGAGGGACAGTGAATCAATTGTGGATGCTAGATTTGTTGAAGTGGGAACCCTGTGCTGTCGTTTTGGGAGGGATCTATCATCAGAATCATGCATGATACTATTAAAGTCACTGCCGATTATGTGCGGGGTATTGAGGGTACTTTAATAGGTGAGCGGTCAAGTCACCAAAATATTGCTTCCCTGGACTGTTAAGTGCTGGTAATCCTGAGGTCTCTGTTCCTCATGCGAATGTGGACAGTAATTAACCGACCTTGTGTGTCAGTTTCCACAGATAGGACTTGGCATGGGAGTTTTATGTGCATTGTGATTAAAATGCCAGCCTTGCGCCCGACCGCATCTGATTGGCACAAAGGTAACAAGTGAAATGTTCTCCCTAGATGCCTCTTATCATCAGGTGTAGCTGGGATGTGAGTGGGGATAAAGGATGGTTGGTGTATGGTAAAGGTTAGACAGAAGGTAATAACGGATGTAAAATAAACAAAACGAAAAAACATGAAAAGACTTTGCTTTTTTCCACATGGTGTCACTGCTTGGATCCCAACTCCCAAGAGCTGCAGCCCTATTCAAGAGGCTTGCAGTAAGCACGGGTGTGAGAAAGATTGTTAATCTGGCATTGAGCCCTAGGCGGGCAGGGTCACTCTATGACCCTCAGGCAGTGAGATAGACGACCGTGTGGAAAAGTGCGTGACATTGCCCAGAATAAGATGCATACCTTACCACATTGTACTTTCAACAGAAAAAACATAGACTATATTGGAGTGATCTACCAAATAAGAGCCTGATAGAGAAGCCTATGGTGGAGACCTTTGCTGGCCAGTAAAGGATAAGTACAAGGGAAATAAAGTTCAAATCAGCGAAGGAAATATTCCATGGTGCCAGCTGCAGAGTATTTGAAGCATTAGGGGGGGTCCTTTCTGGGTCTCCTTTGGGCCTGCGGACGGGGTGTCAAGGCATTTCTTGCTAGGACATTCACGTAGCTTTCCGGGTGGGATGAGCGTAGAAAGGCCTCAGCTTCTGCTGGGTTGTGAAAAGTGAGCTGATCTCCATTCAGGGCCTTGAGGCGCAGAGTGGCAGGGAAAATCAGTGTAAATTTAACATTTTGCTTCAAGAGCTCTGTGAATATGTGTTGAAAGGCTTTCCTTTTCCTAGCCACCTCGGCAGAGTAGTCGGCAAATATGAGGATCTTAACCCCATCGATTTGCAGTGAATGGGATTGTCTAAATTGTTGTAAAATCACATTTTTGTCCGCATAGTTCAAGAACTTAGCTATGATCGGATGAGGAGAGAGTCGGACCACTGCGAGAGATCCCAGGCGGTGCGCTCGTTCGATGGTGCATGGAACAGGAAGGCCCAGAGCCTCTGGGATCCGGACTGAGCAGAAATGAGACAGAGCTGCTGTCTGGAGTGATTCTGGGACAGTTTTGCGTCTTCTGGATCTATTTTCCAGATCTTCTAATTTATCGATTATTAATCTTAATTGCTTGTCCTGGGCCTGTTCAGAACTATGAGTCTGGTACAGCTCATCCTCCACATTGGATATCTTCTGCTTGGCTGCATTCAGCCTTGCTGCCTGTTCAGCTCTCTGTGGAATTGCGACATGCCCGCCTGCACTACTTTTTCTACTGTAGCAATGATAGTGGGGGGCGAGCAGTGCTGCGACAGCCTGGGCTATCAGCTCTGTGCTGCGCGGGTCCTGCTGTGGTACAGGTGGACTTGTGCAGACACTCACCTTCATCTCAGATGTCTCTGTCATATTGGGAAGCAGGACATGATCGGCAGGGTCCGAGGATCACGGAGTTTGCTGCTGCCGCGGGCCAGTTTTATCCAGGTCTCGGTTCATGGATGTCAGGGGGGTGTCTGGGTGCGCTATGCGGGCTCTGGCAAAGTTCCGGTGGGTTTTATAAGTGGCTATATGGGCCACGCTGTGGGAGCTGATGTGAGGAGCAGTTACTGCATGCGGCGCCGGTCCCAGGAATCCCTACGTCTATTTTAAGATATATGGAGCACACCTTTAAAGTAGGATCAAAGGCTAAACTTTTTTTGCATAGATAGAATAAGGGAGGATTATAACCCCTATCAAGTAGCCATTTGTGTCCCATTAGGGGAATTTTCCTTCACTTCCTGTCCTATAGCCAAAACAGGAGTGAGAGAACAGGAGTTATAACACTCCCCACTCTATCCAAAAGCAAAAAAGTTTTACCTATAGGTACACTTTAGGCCTGCTCTGTCTCTGAGGTGTAGTACTTCTCAAATGTGATATTTCTGAAAATACTTCTTTGTAGTTGCCATCAAAAGTGCTCAATAAATGGAGAATAGACTGATGAAGGAAAGGTGCACCTTCTTGATTTTCAGAGCAGTTTTCATTGGTGGAAGCTTTTATACAGTTTCTTTGAATAAATGAGCAGGTGGAAAGGGTGGACATAGTCAGCACTCTTGATAAGTGACCATGATAGGTCCTGTAATAACCCCCACAGCACCGGAAGATTGCTGCTGCAGTGGTATTAGATGGGGGCAGAGAATGGAAGATTTCAACTATGAGAGCAGCCTACAGCACAAAGGATACTTTTCATTTAATATAAGTCTGTACCTTGTACAAACAAAAATAAAAACAAGTAAATATAGACTTTAAGAGCTGTATCACACTGCCGCGACTTGTCAGGTGACTTGAGTCGTTCTAATAGGAGCTCAACTTAGAAAAAGGTTCCTGTACTACTTTGGGGGTGACTTCAGGGCACTTGCATTGACTTCTATTACAGAAGTCAGCTGTGTGAGGCGGCTCAGAGTCACCTCGTAAGTTGGGTCGCCCCTGTGTGAACCGGCCCTAAAAGTGTCCCGCCTTAAAAATGGACACCTAGTCATGTTACGCTATAAACACAACAAATAACTATTTTGCTCATTACATCATGTTAACATTATGATTTTATAAAACAAAAAACATTCTTCAGGTTTCGCTCAGGCCATTTTTATCTTGGTATTTTTACTGTTAGCCAAATCCATTGCAATCTGTTTTTATGAGCTGGTTTTCAAATACCCTGATTTTAAGTTATTCGTATTATGGAAATATAGAGTCTGATAGCGACATAAACATTTTGATTGCACTTGCATAAAAGTGAATATTGCATAAATAAACAGACACATACAGTAAATTACAACATGCACTCTATGTAGAAAAAATATTTGAACTTAATGAAACTTGTTAGACTGTATATGTGTGGCTAGCTTAAAATAAAACTCCAGCCTCCACCCCCTGGGAAACTGATGTCCACCACCCCCCAAAGCACACCCTTCTAGTGTTTTTAAAGTGGTGGTTAAGGCTATTTTCTTTTAACAATAAACATGATATACTTACCTGCTCTATGCAACTGTATTGCACAGAGCAGCCCTGAACCTCCTTTTCTGGGGTCCCCTGCCGACACTCTCATCTCCTTCTCCTCAGTGTGTGCCCCCATAGCAAGCTGTGTACTATGGGGGCACATATGCAGGCATGCTCCTGAGACAGACTGTGTGTGTCCATATACACACACAGTGCGGCATGGCCAACGCAGATGGGCATAGCGCTAGATCAAGATGGAAGATTGAGATAGGAGGTAAGTATATAGGGAGGTGGGGGGGGGGGGTAATACAACTATAGCGATATTTTTTAGCTTAATGCAGGCTATGAATTAAGGTAAAAATATGTTTTGCCTTTAGAACCATATTAAGTAAAAGAAAAATATACATACCTTTTTCCTGCAGTCTTCTGGACTCATCCAGTGATGTCATAGCAACTATATTATCCTTTCATTACATGGTCTCGGATTACTGCGAGTGTCACGTACCAGGTAGTGAGCCTAACGGTCGGGGGTGGCCTCTCCTACGACTCCGATTCGAGGGACCGCTGGAGTTGATGCAGTGGCCACAGGAGCACGGTGAGGTAAGAGTGCCTGTAGAAGTCCAAGTGTATCCGTCAGCAGGTGGTCAGGAGATGTGCTGGAAGGGTGCTGGTGTTCAGAGCAGGATACTTGAAGAGACCGGATGGTCACAGGCACAGAAGCGGAGTCAGGGACAAGCAGATTTGGCAACGGGCTGGCAGCAAGGTACAGTGGGTCAGGCAGAAGAGTAGTCAAGACTAGCCGGGTTCGAGTGCAGGCAGATAACAGAGTAGTTTCAAACAAGCCGAGTCAGGTAACAACAGGAACAGATACGGATAGCAGGTGATCACGGGTAACGCTGTAGATCAGACAGCACCCGCTCTGAGGGCTAGCAGGGCTTAAATGGCCCTTTTGGTGCCAATGCCCGTGCACACGCGCACCAACGTGCACAGGCGCATGCACACACGCACTAGCGCACGCACACACGCACAAAGCGTGCCAGTGGCAATTGGAGTTCTCAGGAGGACCTTTCCTGGGGGGAATCCTGCTGGCGATCTTCCTGACATTGCTCCCCCTTACGGACAGCCTCCGGATGCCCAGTTGGGTTCTTCTTTGCAGGTGACTGTGGAGGAAGACATTTACCAGGTCTGTGGCATGCACATTTTGTTCGGGCTCCCAGGAATTTTCTTCAGGTCTGTAGCCCCGCCAATTAATCAGGTATTGTATTTGCCCTCTTCTCCTCCTGCAATCCAGTATAGCCTCCACTTTGAACTCCTCATCCCCATTGACAATCACGGGCTCTGGTGGACCTGTTTCGCGGTTCGGGAAGGAGTCCGGAACCGCTGGCTTCAATAGTGATACATGAAATACTGGGTGAATCCTGAGGTTGTCTGGTAAAGTCAGCTCGTAGGAGACTTCGTTGATCCTCCTTTTTACTGGGAATGGTCCTATGAATCTAGGGCCCAGCTCTCTAGATGGGCATGCCAGCTTTAGGTTGGTCGTGGCCAGCCACACAGGGTCTCCTATTTGTAAGGCCAAGTCCCCTCTTCTCTTCTTATCAAAAGCCCTTTTGTTGTCTACCTGTGCCTTGCCCATATCTATCTGTAACAGCTTGTTGTTGTGGCAGAAGAAGTCTAGGATGCTTTGAACAGCCGGCATCAAAGACTCCGGGATGAGGTCCGGTAAGAACGTAGGATGGAAGCCGTGGTTTGCAAAGAATGGGGTCTGCTTGGTGGCTGAATGGCATGAATTACTGTATGTAAACTCCTCCATTGGCAGGAGTGACACCCAATCATCCTGCACGAAGGATTTGAAACACCAAAGATACTGTTCAAGAGTCTGGTTTGTTTGTTTCGTTTGCCCGTTAGACTGCGGGTGATAAGCAAAGGACAGAGAGAGTTTTATCTTCAGGATTCCACACAGTGCCTTCCAGAACCAGGACGAAAATTGCACCGCCCGGTCAGATACAATGTCCAAGGGCACCCCGTAGAGCCTGACAATTTCCTTAATGAACACTCAGGCGGTTTCCATGGGCCATCTTCGTCAGCCGGTCTACCGCGACAAAGATAGCTGTACAGCCTTCAGAGGGGGGCAGCTCCACTATGAAGTCCATAGAAAGCATTGCCCATGGTCGGTTGGGAACAGGCAGGGGTTTAAGCAGGCCCCGGGCTTTGTTCCGGGATTCTTGTTCCGTATGCAGGTGGTGCAGGCATTTACGTAGTCCTTGCAATCCTTTGCCAGGTCGGGCCACCATAAGGTGCGCTGCACCAACTCCAGGGTCTTACGGGGACCGAAATGCCTTGCTAAGGGATGATCGTGGCAGAGTGTCAGGACAGTGACTCGAACCTCTTCCGGGCTAAAGATCAGTCTCCCTTTCCACAAGAGACCCTTCTGTGCCTGTAGATTATCCCTAATGGAACTAGGGATCCTTACAGTTGCTTGCTTGAGCTGTGACAGGAGGTCCCTCTGTAACAGCAGGGAGTTCCCTGCTGGCAGGATGGTGTCAGCTACTGTGGAATCTTTAGCATCCTTGTACATCCGTGAGAGGGCATCGGGCTTAATATTCTTGGAAGCCGGTCTATAGGTGATATGAAAGGAGAACCTTGTAAAGAACAGCGCCCATCGGGCCTGGTGGGTTCTCAAACGTTTGGCAGACTTGAGATACTCAAGGTTCTTGTGATCTGTATAGATCAATATTGGGTGCGCTACCCCTTCCAGCAGGTATCTCCACTCCTCTAAGGCGGCTTTGATAGCCAGGAGTTCCCGGTCGCCCATGTCATAGTTCCTTTCAGCCGGGGCAGGTTTCCTTGAGAAAAAGGCCACCGGATGCACTAAGCTCTTGAGACCAGATCGTTGGGAGAGGACCACCCCTACAGGATTTTCTGAGGCGTCTACCTCTAGGATGTAGGGAAGGGCCGGATTAGGGTGGCACAGCACCGGGGCAGATGTGAATAGTCCTTTTAGTGTTTCAAAGGCAGAATGGGCTTCAGGAGACCAGTGGAACTGGGTTCCCTGCTTGGTGAGCTGGGTGATGGGTGAAATGATGGGCGAGAAGTTTTTAACCAACTTGCGATAAAAGTTTGAGAACCCAACGGACCACTGGACTCCCTTTTTATCTGTGGGTGCTGGCCACGACAGTATTGCTGTCACTTTTTGCAGATCCATTTCAATGCATTCAGGGGAGAGGATCAGACCCAGGAATTGGATGCTCCGACGCTCAAACTCGCACTTCTCGGGTTTGGCGTAGAGGCGATGTTGGCGAAGGCGGCAGAGGACGGCTTTAACGTGCTTCTGAAGGTCTTCCAGGGAGGAGGAGAAGATAAGGATATTGTCCAAATAAGCAATAAGGGAGATATCCAAGAAGTCCCTGAGGATGTCGTTGATAAAAAAACTGAATAGTAGCCGGAGCATTGCATAAGCCGAAGGGCATAACGAGATACTTGTAGTGGCCGAATCTGGTGCAGAACGCTGCCTTCCACTCATTGCCTTCCCTTATACGGATGAGATTGTATGCCCCTCTCAAATCCAGCTTAGTGAAGATAGTAGCGGAGCGTAGTCTCTGGAATAGTTCTGGCACCAAGGGGAGCGGGTACCGTTTTTTCACCGTGACCCTATTCAAGTCCCGGTAGTCTATACAGGGTTGAAGGGTGCGGTCCTTCTTTTCCACAAAAAATATGCCCGCACCAGCAGGAGAAGTGGAAGGGCGGATGAAGCCCTTCTGTAAGTTCTCATCAAGGTATTCCTTCACTGCTCCCAGTTCCTTTTCAGACAGTGGAAATATCTGTCTAAAGGGAATTTTGGCCCTGGGGAGGAGCTTGATCAGGCAATCATAGGGCCGATGCGCGGGGGGGGGGGAGCGAGTCTGCGCCTTGCTTACTGAACACATCTAAATATTCATGATAGGCACTGGGCACCCACTGGCTGAGTTCATGGTCCAAGTCCAGGCACAGCAGAGTCGGAGAAGAGGGTGTCGGAGCGGGGAGACAATGTTCCTGGCAATATGGGGACAAAAACTGTATAAGCCCAGATTGCCAGTTGATCCGCGGGTCATGGGCTTGGAGCCACGGCAGACCTAGAATGACAGGAAACAGGGGTGAGGTGATAACGTCCAGACGCAACAGTTCCCGGTGGCCGGAAAGGGTAGTGGTCAGTAGAGCTGGGGTCTCCTTCACTACCAGTCCAGATTTGACTCGTCACCCATCGGCCAGGAGCACCGTGAACCCCTGTTCCTTGGGCAGGAGAAGAATACCTTGTTTGGTAGCGAACTCAA
>BLSH010232876.1:220347-230944 GCA_018402905.1 Glandirana rugosa
AATTAATTAAATACCACTACCGTACACAGATATATTATATTTAGTTATTATTAAGTTTTACTTTTTGTTAAGTTTTATTATTCTGTATTTCGTACGTTACCGATAACCGTAATGTATGCGCCGCGATATATTTATATTAGTACTTGAAAGTTTGTGTTTTTACAGGTTTTCTGGGGGGTACCCAATTTATAACTTGAACTATAATTACGGAAATATTCACTGGTGATTATGTTAGACTTCATTTGTAATAAATGATACATAGTAGTAGTCTACTTGATAGATAGAGATACTCATATTTACAAATCCACTGGAAGTCAATTCAATACTCAGAATATACCAGTATCTTACATCACGTGTCCACTTAATTTAAGACTCATAACTTAACTGAAGGTCACCTAAACATTTATACTCATAGAGATAGATAGTTCATCTGATGATGATACATAGTAAATAATGTTTACTTCAGATTGTATTAGTGGTCACTTATAAAGGCATTAATATCAAGTTCAATATTTAACCCATGGGGGGTCTTTTGGACATTTTTGTGTTTGAAAGTTCATGATTATATTTATATAGCGCCGCGTATGTAATGCCAATAGCCATTGCATGCTTTATGTCTTATTATTTTGAATTGTTTTTCATTTTGAATTATTATTGATTTATATTATATAGACACATGCCATCACCATAAATTAATTAATTTGGATAGTTTCCACATCTAGGAATTTGCACATATAATTTTGCACATTTGATACACCTACCCTGGGTAGAGTAGTGCCATAACCACTACATCTGTTTACACCTATTCTGGGATCCCTACACGTTTAGGAGTTTGCACATATAATTTTGCATTTTTGCACATTTTAACACACCCACACTGGGTGGAGCAGCGCCTTACCACTACATCTGTTTATATCCATTATAAAGTCATGGTTGCAGTTAATCTTAGGGAAAACAAACTCCAAGCATCCAGGCCTGAACAAAGTAATGTCACACTAAAAAAGGATAATATTAATAGAGAATGAATTACCTCTGCGATATATAAGTGTAACTTATAGATAGTAGTTAAAAGTTAAAAAAAAAGAAAATAAAAATAATTTATATTTAAATCTAATAATAAGAACCATATGCATTATATTATTTTATTTTAATAAATGTTGACAACTAATGAAACATTTGTATTATTATTATTATTATCTTTATTACTATTACCCTAACACTCCCTCTTCATGAAGTAGTGTGTAGCATAATGGAAAATGTCTTCAGTGATCAATGAAAGCAAATCGAGCAGGCTGTATGTCGTGAGATGTTATGTTGTTAAATATAGGTTTAAAAGTCCAACACAGACACAAAAAAAATAAAGCAGAAAAAGAACAATATACCTTTTTTGTAAAAAAAAACAAAAAAAGTTGTAAATGAATATCTAAAAGTATACACACTGGTGCAAATATTGAAATATCTGGTTTCTAGATCAGTTTTTGCTCAATAGTCTATTGTTCTGCTTTATATGCCATTGCTAATAGAAAAAAAAACACAAGAAAAGTAAAAAGATATATTCATGATTGGATTGGATTAACCACTGCTATGAACCAAATGTTTTAGTGATAATGGGGAACAGAGGTCATCTGAAGTATATTCGTTTTATTCGGTCAACTTATTGACCTCCCAACCGGATACTCATGGGAGCCAGGGAACAAACAACATACAAGGTTAGACAATAGGCAGGCCAGCCACTGTCAGAATTCAGGAATGACATCTTACCCTCTGATTTCTTCGGTGGTGGCTTCCATATTTCTGCCCTGATAGTTTCCTGACATGATAGTGTTTTGTTTTATAGTATTTCTGGAGAGCTTACTTCTTATACTACCTGGATTGTATATATTATAACTTATCATAAGCCCCAAAATGTTTTATATAGTTATGCACTAATATCATTATAGTCTCTTATATTTTTATTCAAAAAAAATCATTATTTAGATTTAATGTACAGATTGGTCGTGTAAGGGATAAGAGTAGGTATCCAGTGACAGTAGGAGTCACCACTGTAGCTGTACTTTGGCAACTGAAACTGTGTATGATTAAAGTAAGATTTATTTATAATGCAGCAAAACACATCCAACATCAGTAAAAGTGAATATATACATATACAAGTGACAATATACCTACCCTGCAATGTAACAATATATAAAGCGTGGAATACTGATAAAAAGGGTAAGACTGGAGCTACAAGAAGATAGATAGGGAAGTAGGTCAGAACTGGGATTAGGAATAAGGGGAGCAGATATGAACCATCAGATCATAGAATTCAGGTACATGAATAGATTCACAGTAAAAATCAGGATCACAATCAGGAGCAGCACATCAATAACCAGGTAGGCAACACACAGCCAAAACATTCAGCCAGTGAAGGAAGTAAGGCAAAAGGTTATATACCTTTCTAGCAGCCAGCATTAGTTTGAGACTGATTACTGGGAACAGCTGGCTACTGGAAGACACCTGCTGATGGCCACCAGAACTACACCCTTCTGCTCTGGGAACCATTGTGCCACCACAGTGGCGGCTGGTGAAGTTTTAAGATGGTGGGGCGCCAGAACCCGCCCTTCCTTTTTGCCCCATCCCACTTCTTAGAAGGCACACCCTTTATAGGCTCCACCCAGTCTGTACACAATGTACAGTATAACTCAGCTGTCAGTCTTAATTCTCAATAAAATATTGCTGGCTCATTCATCCATTAAATCCCAAAGGTAAAGAATTACATTAGCTGTGAGGTCTGCACAGGAACCCAGCACAGACTGGCATTATGTGGGTTTTCATGTATGTGCTGTGCCATCAAGCTCCATCCTAATTCCTTATTTTATAGTAGGGACGCTGGAAATCCTTCACTAACCCCTGACACACGGTGAGCCATAGAAATGTCCATGGTTTTTGGAACTGACCAGCTTCACTAACATAAATCTGCATTATCTGTCAAAAAAAGTTCAAAATCTAATTATAAAATCAGGTGATTTGATATGCCATTCATTGGAAAGCAGTTATTGTCGACGAATTGTCATGACTATACATTCCTCTTGTTCTGATGTTTAATGCTGAGATACACAGAGGCTGAGCACAGGCAGCTTCAACCAACACAGCAACTCCACTCCTGGTGACTTCTTGGTCCCTGCATTGGAAGTCACGAATCATTGCTTACAATGCATTGAATGCAGGGATGAAAAAGTCACCAGGAGTGGAGTTGCTGTTTTGGTTGAAGCTGCCTGTTAAACAGTAAAGTATGAATTGCTGAGGGTGTGCAGTGCTGCTCAGCTCTGTGGTTCCCCAATGTCAGCAGACTAATTGCAGATTACTACCTGTGTATCCCTGAGAACTCCCTGTGCCTTACATGCTGGCTCAGAGCTCTTATCCTACTGCTGAGCTTTGGAAGGGACCTGTTCAGCCTTATCTGTTATCTATGGATGCAGACTAATCACTGCCTGTGTATTGCTGGGAGCTCCCGGTCATTTATGCTCAGAGATCTTACCTTGCAGACATTGCTGTGCTTGGATCTTTCCCTCGATTCCTCATGTCCTCTCCCTCTGCTCTGTACAGGATGGTGGGTGGGGGAAGGGTCCCTGGTGGAGAGGAGAAACACTGCTGGAGGTAGAGACTAAGTGTCGGAGTGTGACTTGTGGAGGGGGGGACCTGGCTAGACAGCAGGCTACAATGTGTAACTGCAAGCAGAGAAGATCTTGGCTCCCCCCCCAGGCAGAGACCAAATGGACTAGGCAGTTTAAGGTCTGTAGATTTAGACGTCCTAAAAAGCTCCTATTCTCAGAATGGAATGTTGGAAAGCAGCCAATGAGGGTGGAGAATTCATTTTACTGTGTTCTAGATAGGGTTTTTTAATGAGATTTGGGACATTTGCCCTGTTGCTAGGTAGATTACACTTCTCTTTCTTATCTAATCTGTCTATTCTAGCAATTAGCAACAGAAGCACAGCTAGAGAGAAATTCCAAAGATTTTTTTTTCTTTGGAGTTTCTCTCTAGCTGTGCTGCTGTTGGTTAATAATTATAGTTAATTTTTATTTTTATTTCTTACTTATTTTTTTGGTGGGGCACTGCCCCAAGTGCCCTTATGGGCGAGCCTCCACTGTGCCACCAGCAGATGATCCAGGTCCTGACAGGTGTAGTTGATCATTTCAAATATAGTATATTTTCAACAAATACAAATTTAAGCAAATCTGCTTAATGTCAACCTGTGCTTTACTCCTTCAGGGGTTTGCTCTGCTCCCCCAAATTCCAGCAAATAGTACTCACCTTTCCTTTAATTAATTACTGTATACTTTTTTCTCTATTTGGGCAAAGCACAGGTTCACTATAAAGCAGGACTTTATGTGCTTTTGTTTTCTTTTTATAAAAGCAACCTTGGTAATTTCCCAAAAACTGCTACTTCTTAAAAGAGTAAGAGAATATATATATATATTTTAGAATCATACTTATCTAGGTGTTCCCCGCCAGCTCTAAGGCTGAGAACTGAGCAATCAAACCCCACAAACCACTCAGTTTTCAAATCTCCCTGAGCAGAGGGCTGGTGACTGTTAGTCACTGCTGTCTGCTGTGCCTCCCTTGTTCACTGGAGTGCTGAGCTGTGGAGGGGATGGAAGCGGCTGGCTCAGGCTTTCAGCAGGTTGCTGAGAGGCCGAACCGGGTGCCGATCCAGGCATGTTGGCGGATCCTGACCATATGGTCACAATCTTTCAGGAGTCTGGTCTGGATCTGTGACAACAGCAGGCTTCAGCCCGCTGTCTGCTGAAAATGGGTCACAGGAATGCAGAACAAACTGTACTCCTGTGATCCACAGGAGACGTACATCCAAACAAATTCTGTCTGTACTTCTCCTTTAATAGTGTTCATTAATTCTTAAAAGATAGCTCCAATGTCACAATTTTTGGTTCCCTTTTTAACCTTTAAAGCATAACTCCCGCCAAAAATGACAAGATAAAAATAAATAGTTAATTAAAAGAATTGCAAAACCAGCTTTTACAGCAGTACAATTTTTAACCACCAGATGTCATTAGTCTGATGGCCAGCATCATTTAGCGTCGTCCCTTACCAACTTCTTCTGGGGTCCCCCACTGGCGAGCTTGGCGCCTCTTCTTCTGTGTCTGCCCCCATAGTAAGCTGCTTGCAATGGGGGCAGATGCACAGAGTTGCTCCTGATCCAGGTTGTGTGTATCCACAGACACACACAGCCTGGTTTGGCCCCACCCCCAATCCCTACTCACTGGATTTGATTGATGGCAGCAGGAGCCAATGGCTCCCGCTGTTCTCAGCAAAGCCCGTGAGACCAGGAAGAGAGGGAGAGAAGACCTGCAGTTGGGCATAGTGCTAGAAGAATACAAGAGTTAGGAAAGTGTTAGAAAGGGGGAGGGGGCACCTAGAGGAGGGGTTTTTACCTTAATGCAGAGAATACACTAAGGTAAAAAATAAAAACTTTAGACTTTAGAACAAATTTAAATTCAACTAATTTGAGAGGAAGGTAGTACAACACATTGGTTTATGGGACAAAAGTATTTGTAAATCCTAACTTGATCTCATACCCTGCCTAGCTTTTTCCTTATCCTTCCCTGCCCTTTCACTGCCTGCCCTGTGCTATGCCTGCTATTCTACTCTATGCTTTGTATATTTATGGATAATGTTTTATAATGCTTACATGAGAAGTATGCTTTTTTTTTTCCTGGTTCAATGTTTTTATTGGTAAGACAAGGTGGCCAGATGGCCATATAAAAAAATACAGATACATATGAAAGTACAAAGAAGGAGAACAGGTGGCCCTTTATCACAGAAGAGCAATGAAAGCATACCGTCAACCAGGGGCAATGTTACAGTAACAATGACGTTAATTACATTGAAACTGGAAAAGAGATACCTTAACTCAAAGACAGGGTCTGACAGCTTCCCGCTAGTAGGCAGAGAGAAGTACGCTAGTACTAAAAGTTAAGTGCTGGACAATAAATATAGTGATTAGTCGCTGTGCCTCACCATTTCGGTGGAAAACATGCAGGTTCAGTCTGGAAGATAAAATTACTGACAAGGCGAGGGACACTGCGCTTTAAAAGGGAAACAAAGCCTATAGAGTTGTCATCCAAATGATAAGTCAAAATGATGGAGCCTGACAAGAGTTAGGCATATGCATGGTCCCTGTGATGGGAGTGTGATCTAGGGAGTCCATGAAAAACTAATTAGAAAGAATGTAGTACAGAGAGAGAGACAGGTAGAAACAAATAGAAGAGAAAAGGAAGGGGGAAATCAGGGAAAATTGCCGGGAGAGGGGGCGGTCCAGCAGAGATGAAGAGGTGACAAGTAGGCAATCATCCTCCACTAGGAGAATCACGGGAGGAGAAGGCTGTTGTCAAAGTCAGATGGGAGGAAATGTCGGATGCAAGGATGCCATAGGCGTTCAAATTTAGGGATGGTCTCAAGAATCGTTACCTCTATTTTGGCGTGTATCATAGCCTTTGTGATTCTATGTTTGGTCTCAAGAATTGAAAGGGAAGGAGTCTTCCAGGCCTTAGCAATTGTTTGCTTTGTTGCCATGGTTACTTGAAGTAAGAGTTTAAACTGCCTATTTGTGATCTCCGATGGTTTGTGGTTAAGTAGGGCTACGACTGGTGTGGGGCGCAGGGATTGATCAACAAGTATGGAGATAATAAAAAAGATTTCCTCCCAAAACTTGCAGACCAGAGGGCAACCCCACCATATATGGAGGTGCGTACCTCTATCAGGGCAGCCTCAGAAGCAAACAGGGGGGTAAGAGGTCTGATACTTGGCTATCCGAGCTGGAACTAGGTACCATCGGAAGAGTACTTTATAGTTTGCTTCAGAGGCTACCACATTGGGAGGCTGACTTAGTGGCGAGCCAGATATCCCTCCATTCAGCAGCCTCCATTTGTACATTTAAATTGGACTCCCATTTAGAGACATACGGGAGGGAGGTATGCGGAGGGGGGTCCAGGAGAAGCAAATAAAGTTGGGAGATGAGTCTGCACATGTGTGGGTCACGGTGACAGGCATGTTTGTATATATTGTTTTGTGAGATAAGGAAGAGTTTAAACGTATGCATGGGGCAAAGAATTGCTTAAGCTGAAGGTAACAAAATAATTCAAAGCCTGGGAGATCATGGGTGGCTGACAGAGTTGGAAATGGGATATGTGCATCAGGAGTGGTGAAGCTATGAAAGGAGGACGATGATGTCCAGGCTGGGTAGAATGAGGGATTACGGAGATAGGAGAGAAGGGGGTTATGTGGGGATTGCAACTTGTACTTAATGTAAGCGTATCCCATAGACGAAGGAAGTGACAGGTTACTGGGTTACGGACTGTTCTGCAATCTTTCGGCTGTAACCAGAGCAGGTTAGCAACTGAAAGGGGATCACAATCCATTAATTCCAGGGAGACCCAAAGGGGGTTTTCCTTAGTGGCGTGATATTTGGTGAGGGTAGCTAATTGAGCTGCCTGATAATATTTGATAAAGGATGGAAGGGCTAAACCACCATGAGGCTTTGTGAGGTAAAGCAGGGTTTTTGAGATACGTGGCCTGATTTTGCCCCATATAAAACTAAGGGTCCTACGTTGCAAAATGCTCAGATAGTAGGTGGGAACTGCTATGAGGAGCACTCTAAATAAATAAAGAATTTTCGGGAGTATCACCATTTTCACCAATGTAATGTGGCCAGGGGGAGAGTTGCCCAGGAAGACATGAGTTTAGTCAAGTGAAGTAGCATTGGGGGGTAGTTGATTCCTAGGTTCGTTAAGGAGTGGGGAGCCCACGTGAATGGTAGAACTATTTGTAGGTGTGTTTGCTGTGCATGGGGCAAGGATATGTTGAGTATTTTAGATTTCTGGGTATTAATCACTAGCCCGGAAATGTTAGCAAATCGTGTCAATGTGACCAAAAGAGAAGTCAACGGAGACGTGAGCAATAAGAGGACATTGTCCCCAAAGAGACAAAGTTTGTGGTTATATCCTCCTGCTTCTAGGCCTTTGATGTTTGGGTTTTCATGTATTTTCCGGGCCAGTGGTTCAATTGCGAGGGCACATAAAAGTGGGGAGAGTGGGCACCCTTGCTGTGTTCCCCGTTTGACGGGAAAGGGGTCCAAGCGGTGACCTGCGCAGGTGATAAGCGCTGTAGGATTCGAATAAAGTAATAGAGTCCATTTTAAGAAGTGTGGACCGAAGCCCCATTTCTGTAAGACAGAATGCTTCAGGCTATCAAAGGCCTTCTTAATGTCTAGGTAGAGGAGGCACGTGGGTATTTTACACAAACGGGCTAGGTGGGTCAAAAGTACAACTCTGCAGACATTATCTCCTGCCTGTCTTGAGGGCATTAAGCCCACCTGGTCCTTATGGATAAGGGTGTCAATCAGTGAGTTAAGTCGGGAGGCGAGAATTTTTTTATATCGTTATTAGGTATGGAGATATGTTGAAGTCTGTACATAAGGAGTAGCCCGTCTGAGGTTTAGGTATCATAGATATGGTGGCCCTAAGGGAGTCTGGAGATGAAAGAATTGCCTTTGAGTATTAAGTTTAGGGCTTCAGTTAGGAGTGGGGCCAAGATATCTACGAAGCGCTAATAGTACGTAGCAATGAAGCCATCAGGACCAGGTCAATTGTTACATTTGAGTGTCCTAATTGCCGTGCAGATCTCTAGTTCAGATATGGGCTAATTTATTAGTTTCTGCTGGTCAGGGGTGAGTGTGGGTAATTCAAGGGGGTCTAAGAAGTCAGATATTTGAGTTGTGTTATTGGAAGCGGGAGTATAGGGCTGATAAGTGTTTATGGAATGGTTGGAGAATCTTAACAAGATAACTGGTGTAGGAGTCCGAAGAAGTCTTTAAGCAAAAAGGCTTATAGGGTTTTTCGAGGTTACGAAGAGAAAGGGCTAGGAAGGAGTCTGGTTTGTTGGCCTTTGTGTAAACCCGATGGCTTGATCGTCGGAGGGCTTTTTCAGCAGAGTCTGTCAAAAAGAGGTCTAGTTCTAACTCCCTTTATCTAACTTACTTTTATTAGAGGGAGTTGGTGAGCCTTGAAACTTGGTGTGAGCTTGGGTGAAATCTCGCTCCAGTGTTTGGACTCATTAGTGGCATTTAAGGTGATATAGGTTTTGAGAGCAGTTTCCACTTCATGGATACTGGAGGGGTGAGCCAAGAGGGTATCATTCAGGGTCCAGGCCCTGCTACTGTGGGGCAGAAAGAGGGAAGTCAGAGAGGTTAGAATGGCGTTATGGTCAGCCCACGGGATGGGAACTATAAGGGAGGACGACAGCAAAGGTACGGTACCCACAGAGATCAGGACGTGGTCGATTTGAGAAAAAGTGTTGTGTGGATGAGAGTAGCATGTATAATGTTTTGTGTAGGGGTTGTGCTCCCGCCAGGTGTCCATTATTGAATGTCTATGTAAGAGTTGCTGAAATGTAAATTTGTGAGGACTGGTGGAGGGAGAAAAGGGTGATTTATCTAGAAAGGGAAAGAGAACCTGGTTGGAATCTCCGCCGATTAATAAAGTACCTTGTTTATGAGAAGGTGCGACAGGAATGAGGTAGGGTTACGATTGGGGGCATAGTAAAAAACTATAGTGACAGGTGTGTCAATTAGGTGGCCTATTAAGATTAAATATCTGCCCTCAGGGTCCCGTAGTTCTGTTTTCATAGTAAAGGGGGTCGATTTATGAAAAGCAATTAGGACCCCTCCATACTTGGTGTCTGCTGAAGCCGAGTGGAATTGTGGGGGTATGCAGGATTTAGGTATTTAAGGGCAAGTAGGGGGGTGAAATGGGTCTCCTGGAGATAAACAATGTGTGCTTTAAAGGAGGCGAACATGCGGAATGCCTTTTGCCTCTTACAAGGGGAATTCAACCCCTGTGCATTAAGGGAGAGGAGGTTTAATGCAGCCATGGGGGAGTGTGGTGTGAGGGGTTTGGATGTGCCTAACTACTGGATGGGGTCACTCCCTCCCAGCATGGAAGGGTAAGGAGTAGTGTTGAGCGAACCCGGACTGTAAAGTTCGGGTCCGTACCGAACTTTAGGGTGTCCGTGGCACGGACCCGAACATTTCAAAAATCGTTCGGGTTCGGTCCGGGGTTCTGCTATTTTACTCCACATGTTGGGAAGCTGCAGGGCAGCCAATCAACAAGCATTTCACTGGTTTGCCCTTAGAAGCCATCACAGCCATGCCTACTAATGGCATGGCTGTGATTGGCCGGTGCATCATGTGACCCAGCCTCTTTATAAGCTGGAGTCACAGTGCTGCAGTCACATGCTCCTTGGGTTAGTGTAGGGAGAGGTAGCTGACTGCGTGAGGGACAGATTTGAGCCATTTTAAGACCTGATCCTGCATCCTGAGATAGATTACTTTACTACTGCTGTCTGTGCTGTTGCTCTGAGGACAGATAGCAGAAATTAGAGATTTCACATACCGCTGCTTTGAGTTGCAGATCAAGCTCTGCATAGAACAACGATCGCTATGATCGTGCTCTACGATCAGATTGTTGGGGGAATTTGAGATTTCAAATACCGCTGCTTAGAGTTGGAGATTTGCAGATTAAACTCTGTCCAACGAAACGAT
>BLSH010232876.1:266294-283259 GCA_018402905.1 Glandirana rugosa
ACATATTCTCTGTCTGAATCCTGGGTAGAGTAACGAGGGTAAGTGAAGATTTGAAGATCTTGCGAATCAGATGTTGGTAGACTCGAGGATGGAGTGACATTTGTTGGAAGAATTGGGAAATGTCAGACCGGAAATTTTTACAACAACTAGGTCATCTCTTGACAGTGTAAGTGTAGTCTATAATAATAATAATAAATTATGGTTATCAACTTTAACACACGAGGTATTAATTCTTGACAACGTATCCGGGGCGACGTCTAGTGTTTTTTTCCTTGTGGTTACCTGAGTAAGTTATTTATTACGTTCCTTGTTTCCCGGACCGAACCCGAACGATTTTTGAAATGTCCGGTTCCGGGTCCATGCCACGGACACCCTAAAGTTCGGTACGGACCCGAACGTTACAGTCCGGGTTCGCTCAACACTATTCACAACATATCAATCACATTTTTCCCCATACTGGTCTGATGTTCTAAAATAAATGCAGATTGGTTTGCTTTGGGTAATAGAGATTGGTGCTTTGTTCCTTGCATTATTTATTGAATGAGTCCATTGGTGTTCCTTTTTTTGTGATCTGCAGCGGGGCCTATGCAACAGTTCTTAATTATGGAGCACACAATTTCAACTATTGGTATTAAATAATAATAATAATATCTGATGTGAATGTGACAGTTCTCTACTGGATCAACAACATTTTTAAAGGCCAGACTGTAAAGGGTTAAGAAGGTTGTTTACAGTGAGGTAGGAGCTCAGATGGTTGTAGACTAAGCGTTCTAGAAGTTTAGAAGTGAATGGGAGCAATGAGATGGGTCCTAAGTTGTTCAGGTTGATGGGGTCCAGTAAGGGCTTTTTAAGTATGGAAGTGATCTGTGCATGCTTTAGAGGGGAGGGGAAGGTGCCAGTAGAGAGGGAGATCCAGGGTACAACTGGTTAAGTGGTCATCTGAGAAAAGTTTGGTAACCTCTTCAGTAGTAGCCATTTCAAATGAAAAAGCAAAGCGCTGACCGTGCTGTTAGACAATGTATGCTAAGTGGGGAAGATATCTGTACAGTGCGAGTGTCCTCACAAATTGCATTGATCTTGTTTTTGAAGTGATTGGTAATCTCTTGGACAGTGACTTAGTGGGTAGAGGGGGTGGAGGACAAAGCAGAGTTAAAGGTAGAGAAGAGTTGATGAGGACCACATGACAAGGTATTAATAAGAGTGGTGATGTAGGTTTGTTTCGCAGTATGGCGGCAGGTATTATATTTTAGGGGGGCAAATTTATATAGAGTGAATCCCTGCAGGGAATTAGCTTTACGCCACAGTCATTCCAGAGAACAGCAATGTTTATTGATATTTCTGGTGTTGTCAGTTTGCCAGGGTTGTAATAGTTGAGGCCCAATTCTGTGTGTAGAGTGTTGGAGTTATGGCCTGTACACACAGTGCGACGGTTGTATAATGGTTGGACAACAGCGGTCGAACAATGCTTGTACAACAGCTTGTTGTACAATAATCTGACCATTAGTAAGCGCGATTACAACGGCCGACGTTTGACAATCGTACAACAGAAGTTGGCTGAGCAAACTAGAAAACATTTGCTGGCCAACAAGGCGTCGTACAACTGTTGAATCTTGTGTACAGAAGTTGGTCCAATAAAAGTTGAAAGTGCAAAAACACATGCTCTAAAGCCAGAAAGTGCTCAGTCGTGTAAACCTGTGTTCCTAATTCACAAATCACATTCACCTGAACTTCCCCGTTATACACTCATAACACGTCACTATGTTCGGCTTTGTTGGACGATTACTTCACTCACTCATGTCAATACGCTAGACCCCGCCAAGAGCCGATTTTGGAAAAAGTTGAACGTGCGGTCGTACAACAATCGCACAGTGTGTGCGAGGCATTAGAGTGTGTAGTTAGAGGAGCAAGTGTGTCCAGTGAAGATGAGAGTGAATGGTTGTAGACAAAGGTGGCCAGATTAGGACAGGAAAGAGGTGAGATTTTGTCATAGAGGTGGTTAATAACAGATTGTCTATGATTGCCTCATAAGATGTGTTCTTCCCTAGTCTCCAATAACAATTACTATACCATTTTAGCGGTCTGTGACCAACCCCCATTGCATGTCTGCAGTCTTTGACCATGTCTTGCTGTATGTTTGCATTCTCTGACCATTTACTGTTGCATGTCTGCAGTCTCTGACCATCTCTTGTTGCATGTCTGCAGTCCCCAACAACTTTTTGTTGTTTTTATTTGACAAATATTATGTGCAGCCCTTTCATGATATCAGGAGGCACATTTGGGTCCCCCTGATATAAAAAACGTTGACCACCACTGCCCTAAAACATACAACATGAGCTCAGACTGTGTGTAGTGGCATCAGATAAGGCCCTGCAATAAATGTACAGGCTAAAAGAAATAAAGGTAATTCTTTTTTGGAGGGATATTTTCAAGTAAAATGCTATTTATTTTATAAGTATATTATTTTAAGATTCTGTTCTCTTAGCCCACAGTCATATATTTGAAAGCACACATTCCCATGATAGACATCATTTCTTGCAGCTATTTTGATTCTAATGTCATTGCTTCTCCAGTAGCTAATTTACAACTGTGTTCTATTAATAGGTGCAACATGGTGACTAAAATCGCAATTACAGATATTCTTCTGTATATTCTTTTTGTATCATTACAGGAAGAATAAATGGAAGAGAGAAATACAACTAGAACATTGTCTTCAGAATTTCTCCTCATGGGGTTCTATGAGTGGCCACGCTTTCAGCTTATACTATTTTCCATATTTCTTCTGATCTACCTTATGGCCCTGTGTGGTAATCTGACCATTTTTGTGGTAATATTATCCAGCTCCAACCTCCACACTCCCATGTATTTCTTCTTGTCTAATTTATCCATCCTGGACATTACTCTAACATCCAGCATTATGCCCAAGCTCTTAGACATTTGCTTAACTGAAAATCACTCTATCACGTATATTGGGTGCTTCACCCAAGTAGTTTTCTTTGTGATATGCGTTGTGGCTGAATATTTTCTTCTCGCAGTCATGGCCTATGACAGATATGCAGCCATCTGCTGTCCACTGCGTTATTCTTCCTTAATGGAAATGAAGACTTGCCTCCGGCTTGCACTGAGTTCATGGGGATTGGGTGTTCTAGAATCTCTTGTTTTGGCTGGGGTGATTTCACACCACCCATTCACAAAATCCCAGAAAATTAACCATTTGTATTGTGATATGAAAGCACTTCTGAAGCTATCCAGTAGCAGTACTCGGGTTGCGGAAATGACAATTCTAGTGTCTGGAGTGATATTTGGATTCTTTCCTTTGGTCTTCATCTTAGTGACCTATTTCTTTGTCATTTGCAGTATATTAAAGATACGAACTAAAGAGGGAAAGAGCAAGGCCTTCTCAACATGTTCTTCTCATCTTACAGTGATCACCTTGTTTTTTGGGATTGTCCTCAGCATGTATATGAGACCAAAGTCAGCTTATTCAATAGAGCAGGACAAGATTCTAGCTGTTTTATATACATCGTGCATTCCAACACTGAATCCTTTAATATATAGTCTGAGGAACAAAGATGTGCATGTGGCTATAAAAAAAGTTTGGTTGAAAATTTCAAGGACATAATATAATTTAAAGCCCATCTCCAGAAAAAAACACCACCCTCTCTAATCCCTTGCATACCACCTATACCTATTCATGGCTAAAGAAACAACAACAAACAAAAGTATCCGCCTGTTTATTTATCAGCAGCCAACGTCATTTGCACCTTCTGGAAATAGATTGGTGATTTGCCACTGGATTTCCGGCCTGCCGACTGCTTTTGTTGCCACCATTCATTGTTCATGTCATCATGGCGAGGCTGCTGGAAGTGCTTAGGAGAAGGTGAGGGTCACATGAATGGACATTTTCACTAGCCAATGGGAAGTATTTGCACCCAAGAGAATTACCAGACACTAGAAAAAAAAAGAACTTGCCGCTTTTCAGTTCAGTAGATGAAAGACTTGGGCCCAATTTATCACATGATCATGGGTTCAGGTAAGTGAATGGAGTTTCTCTTTTTAATAAAACTATAAGATTAGTTAAAGAATAGTAGTGTGCATTTATTTTGGTTATCCCCCTAGAGATCAGGTTTAACAAAGTGTAGTTGTCATATGTAGAAGAAGAAATATTTTTTTGTTGGGAGTTTTGAGGCACAATTCACACTATATAAATTAAATAACTACAATCAGTTTGCCAACCCCCCCCCCCCAAAGTGAAATTTACTGACAGGACGCCCAAAGTTTACAAACAGCCAATTTTTACTGACAGAGGCACTGTCACGTATCTGATGGTCAAGTCTGACTTATGCAGGGGACAACATCTCTTACGGCCCTGGTTCGAAAACCCCTTGTAGTGTAAACAGGGGGGGTCAGGAGGGCTGGACTTGGTCACTGATGGTTGGCGAGGGTCCACTGAAGGCTCGTGCAGGCAGAAGATTGGTGATGCAGTCTCGGGTCAGTAACAGGCTGGGGGTGCGGTACAGATGGGTCAGGCAGGTGGATAGTCGGGTACAAGCAGGGTCGGCAACAGGTGGGCAGCAGAAGTACAAGGGAGCAGGCAGAAGAGTAGTCGTAGACAGGCCGGGGTCGGTGCAGGCGGATAACAAGCAAAGTTCAAGGAAAGCCGGGGTCACAGGTATAGGAAGTCTCTCTAGAGCAAAACACTGGGGTCACAGGATACAGGAACACTGTAGAATGGACAGCAGTTGCTTCCTGGTGCTGTCCGTTTAAATAGTCTGTTTGGCTCCATTGGGCGAGCACCCGCGCACAGGCATTCCAGCAGAAGGCTCAATTTGTATATTCTGACTGGCACATCTTTACTGACACTTCAAAAAAGTACATAGAATTGCAGTTTTAGGTGCATATATCAATATTTGAGTTATAAACATATAGCTAGTGCTATTGGCAATGTGTTTAATCACTTCCCGTCCGGCCTATAGACAAATGACGGCCAGGCGGGGGTTTCGTTATCCTGACTGGGGCATCTATTGACGTCCTCAGGATAACCCGCGATCACGTGCCCATGAGGGTGCACATTGCAGACGTGAGTAGAGGAGAGCCGATCGGCGGCTTTCCTGACAGGGGGGTCTGCTCTGATTTTTTATCAGCGCAGCCCCCCCTAGGATTGCCACCCAGGACCACCAGGGAGCTCACCAGGACCACCAGGGTATGCCCACCCAGGGAGAGGACCAGGGAGCCGATCCTGACCACCAGGGAGCTGATCCTAGACCACCACGGAGTCCACCCTAGACCACCAGGTAAGAGACACAATGCCCAACATGGATGGCACTCAGTGCCATTTTCAGATGCCACCCAGGACCACCAAGGAATGACAACCTGACAGTGCAATCTGTCATTGCCACCCACCAGTGCCACCTATCAGTGCCCATCAGTGCCGCCTATAAGTGCCCATCATTGCCACTTATCAGTACCCATCAGTGTTGCATATCAGTGCCACCTATCAGTGCCCGTCAGTGCTGCTTATCAGTGCCCATCAGTGCTGCATATAAGTGCCTCATCATCAGGGATCGTCAGTGCCACCTCATCAGTGCTGCCTCATTAGTGCAAATCAGTACTGCCTCATCAGTGCCCATCAGTGTAGCCTCATCAGTGCCCATCAGTGATGAAGAAAATTACTTATTTACAAAGTTTTGCGACAGAAACAGAGAAAAACTTTTTTTTTCAAAATTTTCAGTCATTTTATATTTGTAGCGCAAAAAATAAAAATCGCAGAGGTGATCAAATACCACCAAGAGAAATCACTATTTCTGGGTACAAAATTGTAAAAATGTAATTTGGGTACAGTGTAGCATGACCGCGCAATTGTCATTCAAAATGCGACAGCACTGAAAGCTGAAAATTGGTCTGGGCAGGAAGGGGGGTAAGTGTCTGGTATTGAAGTGGTTAAGCTATACGAAAAGTCAAAAAACATATTTCTCCATTTACATGAAGATCAGGTTAATATAACCCAGCACAGAGTTCCCCACTTACATCAGAGTCCACAGCGTTCCCCCTTACATCAGAGTTCACACTTACATCAGGGTCCACAGAGTTCCCCCTTGCATTGTAAAGAGGACTCCTGCAGACTCTGATGTAAAGGGGTATGGAACAGAAAGAAGGTACTTCTAAGTGCAGTAAAAACAAGACTTTAATGCCTCAATACAGTTAAAAACACTGAATGTGTTAACAGGCTAATAAAAGCTGTGGGACACCCAGCGGGAGGTTCTCCCTAGATAATCCAAGTATCTTGGCTGGCCAGTGGTTGGAGGTGTGTGTCAGACACCCTGGAAGTTCAGCCACACTATCGGAATCAGCATGGAACACAGTACCCGGATGTGACATCAGGAGGAGTGGTGGCACGTTTCAGAGGCATGCATTCAGACATTGGATTATCCAGGGAAAACCTCCTGCTGTGCATCCCACATCTTTGATGAGCCTGTTAACACATTCAGTCTTGTAAGTGTTTTTAACTATATTCAGGCATTAAAGTCTTGCTTTTACTGCACCAGAGCCTGCTTTTCTATGGAGTGCTGCTGATGTGCACAACAGGACACCTATCTAATATTTCACTTGCCCCACAGGCTCCAGCTTTGCAGCTCTGGTTTCATCCTATATTCTACTCGCTAAAGTCCACACACCTCTGACTCCTCCTGTGACCCCAGTCCCTGCAGCACTCCCTCTTGACTCCTCTCCAGGCTCCCCCTCAGAGTCTGCAGACATGATACAAGTCAAGAGATGGTTAGAGAATGTGGACATGATACAGGAGATGGTTAGAAGCTGCAGACATGATATATGGTTAGAAGCTGCAGATAAGATAGATGGCTAGAGGCTGCGGACATACTACAGGAGATGGTTAGAGGCTGCGGACATATTACAGGAGATAGAGGCTGCAGACATGATACAGTAGATGATCAGAGGCTGTGGACAGGATAGAGGAGATGATCAGAGACTGAGCACATGATACAGGAGATGGTTATAGGCTGCAAACATGAAAGATGGTTAGAGGCTGTGGATAAGATAGATGGTTAGAGGCTGCAGACATGATACAGGAGATGGTTAGCGGCTGCGGACATTATACAGGAGATGGTCAGAGACTGTGGACTTGATACAGGAGATGGTTAGAGGATGTGGACATTATACAGAAAATGATCAGAGACTGTGGACATGATACAGGAGATGATCAGAAACTGTGGGCATGATACAGGAGATGGTTAGAGACTGTGGACATACTACAGAAGATGGTTAGAGTCTGTGAACATACTACATGAGATAGAGGCTGCGGACATAATTCTGGAGATGATCAGAGACTGTGGACATGATACAGGAGATGGTTAAAAGCTGTGGGCATACTACAGGAGATGGTTATAGGCTGCAGACATGATGGATGGTTAGAGGCTGAGGACATGAAAAAATGTTAGAGGCTGCAGACATGAGAGGGGGGTGGTGCTAGGTGGACAGAGGTGAGGGGGGACAGAGTCCCCAGCCTTACTCAATAGATGGATTCCAGGCATGATCATCCATGATGGAGCCAGGTGGATGGAGGAGAATCGGAGAATCGGGACAGAGCCAGGAGGAGGGGGGATAGAGCCAGGTGGACAGAAGAGAGAGGGGTAGAGCCAGATGGACAGGAGGATGGAACCAGGTGGACAGAAGGGATGAGGAGGATAGATCTAGGTGAAGGAGCCAGGTGAAGGGGAGGACGGAGCCAGGTGGAAGGGAGGATGGAGCCAGGTGGACAGAAGAGAGGGGGTGGAGCCAGATAGACAGGAGAATGGAGTGCAGGATGGAGGAGGGTAGACAGAAAAAAGGGGATGGGGCCAGGTGGAGGAGAGGATAGAGACAGATGACCAGAAGAGAGGGGAGGATGGAGCCAGGTGGAGGGGAGGATAGAGCCAGGTGGACAGAAGAAAGGGTGGGGAGGGATCAAGCTGGAAAGGAGGATGGAGCCAGGTGGAGGGGAGGATGGAGCCAGGTGGAGGGAAGAGAGGGGGATGGAGCCAGATGGGGAGGGGGATGGTACCAGGTGGACAGAAGAGAGGGAAATGGAATCAGACGGATGGAGGTGACAGGGAGACCTCAGCTTTACTCAACTGGATCCCATTTCCCAAGCATGATCAGACATCCACTCAAATCTCCCCAGTAACAGTCCCCCGGCGCTCCTGCTTCTGTTCTGAGTCCACTCCTCCTGACTCTCCTGGCCCTACTGTTACTTCATAAAAAGTAAAAAGGCGCCAAGCAGTGCCATTATGTCACTGTGCCCACCCCCCAGCCGAGCCCAGCCAAGGAGCCTGGAGGCTGTGGAACTGCACACGCGCATTTTCAAAGCCGGTCTGCTGTCTTATTTTTACAGGTAGCCACTGTCCGTAATGGACATTTACGGACAGCCTGTAATATGCCTGAAATTTACAAACTGTCTGTAAATTTATGGACGGTTGGCAACACTGCCAACAGCTTTGATTTTGGCTCCTCTGGACTTTCTAATAATTGGCATAAATAATCTCTTCTCCCAGTGGACCCTTTAGTGCCAGGTATATTCAGATTGTTAAAAGGTTTAAATTAAAGTATATGTGATGTGGCTCCTAAGTTATGTTTGTCGTATAATTTAGCCCTTTTGTTGGAGGGATTTAAAGAAAAAGCGTAAGTGTAGTTTACCATTATAAGTGATGGCCTGTTGTAATTTAATAAAAATGATATGGATGCCCCAGCTTCTATATATACTTCACGATTCTCCAGTATGGATAGCAGGGGCATGGTGGACACTGTTCAAGAACTGGTGTGTGTAAAAAGGGTCAAACTAGGATATGCCTTTGTACATTACAATTGGGAAAGGATAGAGGTGAAGTGCCTCTACCACATCATTGGAGCTACGCTCTAGTGGCTCAATTGCAACATTTACAAAATTGAGCTTCCCTAGTAGGCAATCATCCTAGTAGACATATATTGTTGACCTGTTCCCTACATTCAACATTAATGGAGGCCCTGGATACAGAGTAAATAAGATCTGATTCACAATGCCCAACAATTCACTTATTATTGAAACTCTGGAAGACGGTGCAATCATTATTGCAAAATAGGGGATTTACAGATTACTCTCCCATTTGGGACAATAAAAACCTACCAGATTTAAAGGGATTAGATAGTTTTAGCAATTGGAAACAGAAAGGATTTGGACAACTTTCTCAATTAGATGTATATACTTCATTGACACTGAAATATTTTCAGGATTTAAAAGAAAAGTATTCTCCTGGGAACCAAAGCTTTTACTAGTATTTTCAGTTGAGGCCCTCTTTAACAGCTCAGTTTTAAAAAACACTGCTGGAATGGTGTAGTACCCCCTTTCTCCATTTGTTGGCATTAGCTACTTCGGCAAAGGGGCTAATATCAGAGGTATATTCCAGTATAAATCCCTACAACCGGAAGTAGCAGCTTTGCAGAGACTAAAGTATCACACTATTGCGGTTCTTTTCTTTCTATCTATCACGTTATGGTGTATACTGCAACTGCTTGAGAAAAAACGTTTGGAGAGGTTGGAGCCATCCACTTGGACAGGAATCCTTCTTCCTTTCTCTCCTTCTCCTTACCTTGGTATTCACGGACAGAGGACGCCAGACCTTTTTCATTCCTGAGTTGGAATTTCGTTATCTGCATACTTCCTACAGGATTCTGAGGACGTTAGACCATTTACTTCTGAGATGAAATTTTGATATCTGCGCATTACCTACAGGTGTATTGGATTTTATCAGAATACCTTGTGGGCTTGAGAACCTCTATTTCAGATAAGAATTTGAACTGTTTATGTCACATAAGGATTAACGAATAACAAGATTTCACCTTTCATGTGGTCATCTTCCTTTCATTGGGATATTTGAACAGTCCATTATTTATTTCTGTCATATACTTTTCCTTTTTTCCTTCATTATGTCTTTTTGGGCGCTGCAATAGTTCAATAGTTTTGTATACATTTATGAACAATTGGATCAGTTGTTTTTGCGAGCGGCCCAACATCCACCTTATGTTTTGTTATTAATATCAAATATCTCATAAACTATTGGTGAGCGCGGGCTCTTGCATATATATTCCAGTATAAACTTGGTGGCTTTAAATAGTGATAGCAAGGCATTAATGCACCCTAACTCACTAAGACTAGGAATGAACTTTCTATAGCATGCAAGTATGA
The DNA here is from genome assembly GCA_018402905.1 of Glandirana rugosa. Classification (NCBI taxonomy): domain Eukaryota; kingdom Metazoa; phylum Chordata; class Amphibia; order Anura; family Ranidae; genus Glandirana; species Glandirana rugosa. The sequence goes on from BLSH010232876.1 coordinate 276,505, forward strand.
TATATTTTGAATAGCAATTCAGGGGAGAGGTTCTTAAAAGGGCAGATATTCTTACTTTTAATAACATTATTTGTAATATATGCTTTTTATTAAGGGATCAATACCCAGCTAAATTATTATTTAAAATATCTATATTTGAATATAGTAATAAAAGGGTAAACCTCCACTGTGGATGTTTAGGTCAGAAATATTCTTATTCCCCTTCTAGTATACACCATTGACAGTCTCTGTACCACTGTGTGAACGAGATAGGAAAAAGAGTATGGAGATTGCAAATGATTTTGAATTTATGCATACTAATTGCCTTTATTTTTCAAATGTTATAGAGTTGTTTTTAACTATCCGCAACACCTGCTCCTGAAGAAGTGGACTGTGATTCAAAAAACATGTCGAGCTTTAAGAATATTGTGTTGATAGCAAATTTATGAAATTATCACCTGGTTCCGAGTAATTAAGTAAATAGTGATAGTTGGATATATAACAAGAATAATATGGCAGTTGGAGATAATCAAGCAAATATGATTTTATGGAAATTTTAAAGTTTTATATCTTTGCATCTGCACAGGTGCTGTTATCATCAATCATGCTGAAAATTATTTGGTTGCTACCTTTTCATGTCTTAAACTGTTTTATGTCTTATGAACTATTTTTATGAATTGTGAACAATAATATTTGATATGTTTTTTTATAAACCCATTACCTTTCTTGTGCCTCCAAAATTCCACCCTAGAGGGTAATTTTCTATGTCTATACACTCACCTTATTCCAATCCTGATCCAGGGATGTGCTAAAGAGCAGAAGCTCTCCTGGGTCTTTGCCTCTTCATTGGCAAAGACACAGCAGTGAGAGCCATTGGCTCCCAATGCTGTCAATCACGGCCAGTGAGGAGGGAGTGGGGCCGAGCTGTGGTCTCCTCCAACCACTGGATACAATATAGAGTAATGGAAAGAGTGCAGGCAATTCCCTCCTACTTGCTTCCAGCTGCCTTCCCACATATATTATCAAATCTGTTCCTGTGGGTGAATACATTAGAGCTAAACGCAATTGTTCTACTGTGGACGGGAGTGTGATAATATCTCTTCTAGATTGAGAAAGCTTGGCTACAGAAAGTGGCACATTGATAGGGCCCTAAATATTGTTTCCAAAAAAGACAGATCAGCTCTTTTGACCAACAGGGTTTCAGCTAGAAGTAAACCAGCCCATTAGTACAATAACCCTGTTACTTTTGTAACTATAGTTACACAGGAATACAAACAGATCAGAAACATCATCCATAAATATTTACTGGTCTTGTCTGCTGACCAAGGTCTTATTCCGGTCTTATCTAGCGGTTGCAGATTCTCTAATAGATGTACCAACACTTTGGGTAGCATATTGTCTCCAAGTCTTTTTTGTCCTCTTCTTCCAAGGCCACCTGGCTCAGCACAAACTTGTTGTTACTGTACCAAGCACAGCAGTAGTCATAGGAGTGTGGTTTCCCAATCCACTGGCAGAGAATGACTGGTTTGGGATATTATTTAGGTGTACCTCAGATCCAATAGCTCTTTTTGCTCCACTGTATAAGGTTCTTAGGCATTCAAAGCTCAAACAGAATCAAAGATAGGCCATCACTGCACTTTACCATTATTAAAACTCCATCTTTATTAAAAACCCAAATAAATACACTAACATGAAACAGTGCACTTTAAACCATGCAGATGGATATATGGCTTGTAGGTATACAGTGTACTACCCCCTCAAGAAACACCAATAAATTTGCATCACTTTCTAACCTTGCATATCAGCATCACTTTCTGGCTCAGCGTGATGACATCAGTGACTCTGCCCAGACGTGTTTTGACACTAATCATGTGACTTCCTCAAGGAGATTGGCAATATTTGTACCAACATATACTTTTAAGATTTACCAAACAAAAAATAAAGATTTAAAACCTTAGTGGATGACATTCTTTTTGACAAATCACTGTTTATCATAAGCTAGAATAAAAAGGATAAGGATACCATGCTAAAGTCCTCAATATGAAGCAGCACCGGAGGGGGTGCGTGCACGGGCACACACGAACGCGCACAGGCACATGCGAACACGCACAGGTGCACGCACCACCGCGGAAGACCGCAAAAGGCACCCATGTCCCCTATCAGATGTGCCATATAAAATAAATAGACTGGCATAGCATAATACCATCAAACAAGTTTAATATGTAGATAAAATCCTACTTACAAAATAGTAGTGTTAAAATTCGCAAAAGCCGGCCGGCATTCCCGTCTCGCGGGCTAGAGGTATCAGTGGTGACGTCAGCGTGTCCTCCTGACGTACGTTTCGTCATAAGAAGACGTCGTCCAGGGGCTCATCCAGGTGGTACCACCTGGGCTGTGGTTGTGGGGGTCTGCAGGTGGGGGGCTTATTGGAATCTGGAAGCCCCCTTTAATAAGGGGGTCCCCAGATCCCGACCCCCCATGGGAACTAGTATCGGGTACATCGTACCCCTACTACTTCACCAAAAGTGTCAAAAAAGAAAAAAAACACAGGAGACAATTAGAGACAAGTCCATTATTAAAAAAAAATATGTCTCCCCCATTGTAATCCATCTTCAATCACGGCGCGTGACGGACCCGAAAAAAAAGCCGCAACAGCTCCTCCTCTATGGGAGGGCTCCCACTGACTGAGCTCTGTTTGTTGTGATACTTTATTTATATGGCAGAGCGGGGCCACTTGGTGATGTACGCGCATGAGCCGTCCCCTCTGACGTCACATGAGGTCAGAAGGGGCGGGGTCAATCGCTTACATCACTGGGTGGACCCGCCCTGTCATATATATAAACTGTTATAACAAACAGCGGGCAGACGGCGGGAGCCCTCCTATGGAGGAGGAGCTGTGCATGCCATCTGCAAGCAATGCATTATGGGGCGCTCCGCGGTGGCATGTTCTAAATTCGACGAACGGGCGAAGTTACTTTTGACTCGAGCCACGGGCCATCCCTAATGAGGAAAAGGGATGGGTGAACAATTCGGCCCAAGCATGACTTTGGGCCAAACATTTGCCTGTTTGGCCTTTCGCTGAACACCCAAATTTGCAGGGTGTTCACCGGGTGTTAGCCCCCGAACACCCTGCAATGCACTGAGCATTGCACAGTGCATTCTGTGCCCTGATTGGGCAAATCTTTGCCCAATCAGGGTGCAGTGTAAGCTTGTTGTTAAGGAACGGGGCCTGGAAGCAGGCCACCGCGTCCTTAACAACCGATGAGTCATCAGCTCTCAATGTGTTTTCCTGCTGACAGCTGAATAGCAAAAGAAAGTGCCATAAAAGGGGTTATGTAAAAAGTAATTGGTTAAAATGGGGTATGGGGGTCTGGGTCCTACCCTGGGGGACGTTTCAATAAAAACTTTAAAATAAACTATTGTTTTTTTAAGGACCAGTGATTTTAATGATTCTTAAAGTGAAATAATAAAAATTAACTATTCCTTTAAATATCCTGCCTGTGGGATCCCGTTAGTCTGCCTGTAAAGTTGCACATCTGTGGGATGTATAGAATATGCCACAGCAATAATGACATTTCTAAAGGAAAAAATGTAATTTAAACTTGCTCACGGCTGTAATGTATTGCTGGCTCCCGGCAATACAAATTTAAATAAAATGAAAAAAATGGGGTGGGGTCCCCCCAAGTAAAGTTTTTTTAAGGGGAACCCCAAGCCAAAATTAAAGAAAAATATTGGCATGGGGTCCCCCCAAAATCCATACCAGACCCTTATCCAAGCATGCAGCCTGGAGGTCAGGATAGGGGGGACGAGTGAGCACCCCCACCCTCGTGAACCATACCAGGCCACATGCACTCAACATGGGTGCTTTGGGGCAGGGGGGCCCTGCGCCCCCACCCCACAGCACCTTGTCACCCATGTTGATGGGGACAAGGGCCTCTCCCCAAAAACCCTGGGCTGTGGTTGTCGGGGTCTGCAGGTGGGGGCTTATCAGAAGATCCTGTCCCCCCATTTGAATGGGTATCGAGTACATCAAACTCCTACCCATTCACCAAAAAAGTGTCAAAAAATAAAAACCACAAGAGACAGTTTTTGACAAATCCTTTATTAAAGAATAAAAAAAAGTGTCCCGCGATGTAAATCCACCGCCAATCACGCCGCCTGACAGACCCGAAAAAAGGAATAGGAATTGGAGACCACCCAGAATTGGAGGCTACCCACCGTATGCGCTATCTTCCCTTTGACAGTTCTTTTATAGACAAGATAAAAAAAATGAAATAATGGTGTGGGGTCCCCCCCAGGATGTCATGTGTTATCAGAGGGGGTGTGGCCACCAGGTGATGTACCCTGGTGGTCCCAGGAGTTGGCAATACATTACAAACGCAAGCAAGTTTAAATTACATTTTTTCCTTTAGAAATGTAATTATTGCTGCGGCATGTTCTATACATCCCACAGATGCACCACTTTACAGGCAGACTAAGGGGACCCCCAAGCACAATATTTAAAGGAATATTTCATCATTATTGTTTCACTTTAAGTATCATTAAAATCACTGCTCCTAAAAAAAACTGCATGTCTCCTAGGGCAGTATCAAGACCCCTATACCCCTTTTATGACCAATTACTTGCATATAAGCCTTCAAGATGGGCACTTTTGATTTGACCTGTTCGGCTCCCATAGACTTCAATGGGGTTCGCTGTTCAGGTTAGAACATTTCCCCTGTTCAGAAGTTTTGCTGTGAATCGAACAGAGGGGTGTTTGGCTCATCCCTAATGAGTAATATGGAGGAAAGCCTGCCATAAACAGCCTACACCCCTTTCCTTGCCTTACATGCTCCTATTCGAACTGTCCCTAATATGTGTGTACTTTGTATGCATGTGAAGGAAGGAACATAATTTTTTTGGGAAAAAAAATACCCTCTGAATGATCAAGGTACAGTATCGCACAAAAGCGAGTACACCCCTCACATTTTTGTATGCAGAGGTTAAAGGGGTGGGGGGGTCAGCCTGTCAGTGCTCAGATCATATGCTGCACAGTGCATCAATTTGGTCTGCATGGCTGTCGTCCCAAAAGGAAGCCTCTTCTAAAGATGATGCACATGAAAGCCCGCAAACAGTTTGCTGAACTGTTCTGTGGTCTGATGAGACCAAGATAAACATATTTGGTTCAGATGGTGTCAAGCGTGTGTGGCGGCGACCAGGTAAGAAGTACAAAGACAAGTGTGTCTTTCCTACAGTCAAGCATGGTGGTGGGAGTTTCATGGTTTCAGCACGAGTGCTGCCGGCACTGAGGAGCTACAGTTCATTGAGGGAACCATGAATGCCAACATTTACTGTGACATACTGAAGCAGAGCATGATCCCCTACCTTCAGAGAGTGGACCACAGGGCAGTATTCCAACATGATAACGACCCCAAACACACATCCAAGATGACCACTGCTTTGCTAAAGAAGCTTAGGGTAAAGGTGATGGACTGGGCTAGCATGTCTCCATACCTAAACCCTATTGAACATTTGTGGGGCATCCTCAAACTGAAGGTGGAAGAGCGCAAGGTCTCTAACATCCACCAGCACCGTGATGTCGTCATGGAGGAGTGGAAGAGTGGCAACCTGTGAAGCTCTGGTTAACTCCATGCCCAAGAGTGTTAAGGCAATGCTGGAAAATAATGGTGGCCACACAAAATATTGACACTTTGGGCCCAATATGGACATTTTCACTTAGGGGTGTACTCACTTGTGTTGCCAGCGGTTTAGACATTAATGGCTGTGTGTTGAGTTATTTTGAGGGGACTTCAAATTTACACTGTTGTACAAGCTGTACACTCACTACTTTACATTGTAACAAAGTGTAATTTCTTCAGTGTTGTCACATGAAAAGATATAATAAAATATTTACAAAAATGTGAGGGGTGTACTCACTTTTGTGAGATACTATAGCTAGCCAGGTTGAAAAAAGACACAAGTCCATCTAGTTCAAACAATCATATATATATATATAAAACCATATAATCCCATATACACAATCCTTCACCCACAGTTGATCCAGAGGAAGGCAAAAAACCCCAGCAAAGCATGAACCAATTTGCTATAGCGGAGGAAAAAATTCCATCCTGATCCCCAGAGAGGCAGTCATATATTCTCTGGATCAACTGGATGCAAGCTGTACACTCACTACTTTACATTGTAGCAAAGTGTCATTTCTTCAGTGTTGTCACATGAAAAGATAGAATAAAATATTTACAAAAATATGAGGGTTGTACTCACTTTTGTGAGATACTGTACATTGCAAGAATTTGAACACATTTTGTTACAGATCCCTACTAGTGTTGAGCGAACCCGGACTGTAACGTTCGGGTCCGTACCGAACTTTTGGGTGTCCGTGGCACGGACCCGGACCCGGACATTTCAAAAATCGTTCGGGTTCGGTCCGGGGTTCTGCTATTTTACTCCACGTGTTGAGAAGCTGCAGGGCAGCCAATCAACAAGCGTTTCACTGGTTTGCCCTTAGAAGCCATCACAGCCATGCCTACTAATGGCATGGCTGTGATTGGCCGGTGCATCATGTGACCCAGCCTCTTTATAAGCTGGAGTCACAGTGCTGCAGTCACATGCTCCTTGGGTTAGTATAGGGAAAGGTAGCTGACGGCGTGAGGGACAGATTTTAGCCATTTTAAGACCTGATCCTGCATCCTGAGATAGATTACTTTACTACTGCTGTCTGTGCTGTTGCTCTGAGGACAGATAGCAGAAATTAGAGATTTCACATACCGCTGCTTTGA
>BLSH010232876.1:305486-318881 GCA_018402905.1 Glandirana rugosa
TAAACTTATAAAGGTAAATCTAACAAATGTGATGTACGAACGAGTAGTGAACCGCCACCGGACCACCTACAAATAAAAAAATCTTATGTGCATAGAAGGGACGAAATTATCTAGTTCAAAAATAAGATGTCCCACCCGGTAAATATACCTATGTGGAATTATTTTACCCTTACCAACCACTATAATTGAAGGATAAACACCGTGTAATCATATACACTCCCCCCTTTGAAAAGTTCTACCCACCACTAGTACCGCCGGTAAAACTTCAGTCGGTAAAACTTCGGTTGAAAACAAAAAAGTTATCCTTCTCCCAGTACACTGTGTAGTTTGAATAACCCTTAAAGTGTTCTTTTTGTTACCACACGAACCAAAATTACATTGAAATAAGAAAGTACTCAATAAATGTTCAAAGACTGGTGAATATTTTACACAAATTACACGACGGGTAACACAACCTAACAGTTACGTTGGGAGAAGAGGGTGAGAAGTGTGTGACTATCGTTGCAATAAGTTTGATGTGTCACATGACCCTCTTCCTATTGAAAAAACAAAAGTTGGCTTCAAAATGGCTGACTTCAAAATGGCCGCCATGATCACCACCCATCTTGAAAAGTTTCCCCCCTCACATATACTAATGTGCCACAAATAGGAAGTTAATATCACCAACCATTCCCATTTTATTAAGGTGTATCCATATAAATGGCCCACCCTGTAGAATAAAAACTTGATCTATTAAAGCAGGGAAGATACGTGTATTCTAAAAAAATAAACATCCACCAGGCCACCGCCAAGTGATGAGCAAGCATGTAGTGTAAACAATCTAAATGGAAATATTCAAATAATATATAATATTAATGACAGTTTTATATTTTGTCTGGAAAATATTGAATAAAAAGGGCACATAGTGAAACATGTAACATGCCTCTATTGGAATGTGTATTATATTAGAAAACAAAATCACATAAATGTACTGTATTTATAATGATGTATTAGGTGTAATTTTAACGTATATTAATATATGTCATATGTGGATTTTTTATTTATTTGGCATAAATGTATTTGTTTTTAATTGATATAATAAACATTTATTAATTACACACCCCATGTTTGTATTTGTAGTTCTGCTCTGAAAAAGTAGACATAAATCATCTATTATTTTTTCCAAATACTGTACAGTATACCTAAATAGTAAAGTTCCTGAAGGTTCGTATTGATCCTTTTCTCAAACTTTGGTTATAGCACCACAAAATGTGTGTGCGTTCATCCTGAGAATACATCTCCTTATAGGCTGTATGTGCAATTTGAAAAAGCTACAGTGCTGTGAAAAAGTATTAGCTCATATCCTGAATTTTTATTTTTTGCATACTTCACATTTAAATGATTTCGATCATCAAACAAATTTTTATATTTTTTATTTATTTATTTTATTTATTTCAGGTACTTATATAGCGCTGTCAATTTACGCAGCGCTTTACATATACAGTGGGTATGGAAAGTATTAAATTGTTCACTCTTTGTTATATTGCAGCCATTTGCTAAAATCATTTAATTTAATTTTTCCCCCTCATTAATGTACACACGGCACCCCATATTGACAGAAAAACACAGAATTGTTGACATTTTTGCAGATGTAAACATCCCTTGTAATAGGAAAAGTGTGTGACAGGTCCTCTTTATGGATAGATGCAGGGTCTATAAGACCCCACATCTCTCCTACAGGCTGGAAAGGCTGAGATCAGAAAAAAAACAGACAATCTCAGCCTTTCCTTCCCCTTTAACGGCTGTTGTTTACTTCGGAGACCCGGAAGTGACGTCACGACTGCGCCCGGGCCTCCGAGAGACATAGAGATGACCGAGGGACATCTGTCCCTCAGAAATCTCTGGCACTGACATCCGGCGGCAGGCGATTCCTTCTTCCGGTCACCGATCGCTCAGGTGAGTCAGGAGAAGCACCGGAGGGCGGGGGGAGGGACGTCCCCTCCCGCCGCCTGTAAAAACGATCAAGCAGCTGATCTGCCGCTATGATTGTTCTTACGGTGATGGGAATCGCCTGCTCTAAAAAACGATACCTCAATGATGCCTGCAGGTGCCGGCATCATTGAGATATCACCACTGAAATCCCAGGACGTCAATAGATGTCCTGCGGATGGGAAGTGGTTAAATGATTTTAGCAAATGGCTGCAAAATAACAAAGAGTGAAAAATGTAAGGGGGTCTGAATACTTTCCGTACCCATTGTATATTGTACATTCACATCAGTCCCTACCCTCAAGGAGCTTACAATCTAAGGTCCCTAACTCACATTCATACATATACTAGGGCCAATTTAGACAGGGTCAAATTATCCTTCCAGCATGTCTTTGGAGTGTGGGAGGAAACCCAAGCAGGTACAGGGAGAACATGCAAACTCCAGGCAGGTAGTGTCGTGGTTGGGATTCGAACCTGCGACCCTTTTGCTGCCAGGCGAAAGTGCTATCCGTGAAAATGTAGTTTTTAAACACTTCAGCTCCGGAAGGTTTACTCCTTTTCATGACCAAGCCATTTTTTGCGATACAGCACTGCTTTACTTTAACTGACAATTGCGCAGTCGTACAACTCTGTCAGGGCTGCTGTTAGAAATCATGGGGCCCCGTACAGCCTACCTAACAGGGCCCCCAACCCTGCCCTCGACCCCATCCTTAACCCCACCCACCAGACTAAAAAAACACCTAAAGCCTGGTACACACAATAAGATTATCGGACGAATGATTTTTTTTTTTTTGCATGACAATCTCATATCAAAAAAGAAGAGGTTACTAAAGTATGAAAATTCTCGTATGGCTGAATAAATAAATAAATTCAGAAATTATGTAATGTGTTGTATTTTCAGATGAAAATTGTATGATCTGGTATTGTACGAGAAAATTTTTCGTGTTTGTTCTTTCGGATAATTTTGGATGAAAGCTGTGTTCTAACAATCAGATTATCGCACGATTGCTTAGATAGTGGTATTTTTAGTCTAATTTTGCGGACTTTTTGATGTACAGGACTTTGTCTTTATGTGATAGTGATCTTTCTCCAGTCCGTTATAAACTCCGCTCAGCAGGGAATTTTTGAGCAGATTCCCGGCTGAATTTGATCCGAACGGGACAGATGCCAGTGTTTTGACATCTGTGCCCACTCAGTGGGCATATACCACACAGCAGACAGGGGTGGATGACTCTATGGGTGGCCAGATGTAAATGCACTTGTATCCATTTACATCAGGCTGCCTCTGATCTGTTACATTCAGATCTGAAAAAAATAGAAAAGGACGCTGTCCTTTTCCATTTTTTTTTTTCTAGGCCTGCGGAGGTAGGCAGGTATAAATAACACAAGTTCACAAGGGGGAGTGGGTTAAAACATGGCTCAGCTGCAAGTTCTTACTGCCCCCTTCCCCCAAACACAAGTGTAAACTAACATATCATGCTTCTTATCATCATGATGATCATAGCACATACTTTATGGCTCTGGGTCCATGTCACATGGCTGTTGGGTGCTGAATTCATTATGGCTGTCCTGTAATACAGCAATAAGTTAACAAAGTCAGCACCCATGCGACACTGACCCAGAGCCATAAAGTATGCGCTGTGCTGTGATCATCATGATGATAATAAGCACACAGTCGGGGAGTCTGGGATCTGTAGTCTGTCAGTATCACTGTGTGCAGTTTGTCTGTGCAGTGCCACTCGCTGCCTGGAAGAGCCCGTCGAGCCCTCTTAGCCATCTCTTATCAGTCTCTCCCTCAGTTCACAGCATTTACTGAGGGAGAGAGATGTACAAATAAATCACTCCGCTAGGGCATAGTAGGTAATGGTTGGCCGTGGCCGGAACTACTTATATCGTGCAGCGTGCGGCAGGGATTATGTCCATCCGACCTGAAAATGGAAATAAAGTCCCTCATCTGCTATCACCTCCTGGGCCCGTCTGCTAACCTGATGGGGTCCAGGAAGATATATTGATACTCCCTGGTAAGCTAGTGTGAGCAGAGGTGGGATTTAAAGTCCTTCTGTTTATTTAGGAAGAAATTAATTTTAAAGCTGCCCGGGCCCCCAGCTGAGCTCAGAAACCCAGACAATTTTGAAAAAAAAAACTATATTTTTTACTTTCTGCTATAAAACACATCCAATAAAAAAATCTAATTTCTTCATCAATTTAGGATAATATGTATTCTGCTGTATGTTTTTAGTAAAAAAAAATCTCAATAAGCATATATTGATTGGTTTGTGCAATAGTTATTGTGTCTACAAACTATGGGATATTTTTATGGAATTTTTATTTATTTTTTTTACTAGTAATGGCAGTGATCAGAGACTTATAGTGGCACTGCGACATTGCGGCTAACAAATCGAATACTAAGTGACACTTTTGATACTTTTTTGGGGACCAGTGAAATCAATACAGTGATCAGTGCTAAAAAATATGCACTGTCACTGTACTAATGACACTGGTAAGGAAGGGGTTAACATAAGGGGTGATCAAAGGGTTAAATGGGTCCCTATGGAGTGATTGCTAAATGTGTGTGGGTGCTTTAACTGTGGGAAGACAGAGATCCATGTTCCTGCTTAGCAGAAACACAGGATCTCTGTCTTCCCTACTAACAGAACAGCGATCTGCCTTGTTTACATAGGCAGACTGCCGTTCTGCCTCTGTCACGAACGATCGGCGGGTCCCAGCAGACATCAGGTCCACCTGACCCGTTGATTGGCTCTAGCTGTGTACAATTACAGTGGAAGCGGGTTGCTGGCAGGGTGGGTGTGCGCCACAGACCCAGAATTGCAGACTCACGTACCTGTACAGTCGGCAACAGGTTAAATTATGATTTCATTTATTAAGGGAAAAAAGATGTACAAACCTGCCTGGCCCTATGTGAAAAAGTAATTGCTATCTAATCCTTTTGCCACCCTTGGCAGCAACAATTGCAATCAAGTGCTTGCAGTAACTCGCAATGAGTCTTGCCATTGCTGTGGAGGAATTTTGGCCCACTCTTCTTGGCAAAATAGTTTTAAATCAGCCACATTGGAGGGTTTTTGAGCATGAACAGCTTGTTTAAGGTCATGCCACAGCATCTCAATTAGATTTAAGTCTGAACTTTGACTAGGCCACTCCAAAGCCTTTTTTTTTTATTTGAGCCATTCAGAGGAGGACTTGCTAGTGTGTTTTGGATTATTGTCCTGCTGCATAACCTAAGTACACTTGAGCTTGAGGTCACAAACTGATGGCCGGACATTCTCCTTCGGGATTATCTGGTAGAGTGCAGAATTCATGGTTCCATCAATTATGGCAAGTCGTTCAGGTCCTGAAGCTGCCCCACACCATCGCACTACCACCACCAAGTTTGACTGTTGGTATGATATTCTTTTTATGAAATGCTGTGTTAGCTTTACGCCAGATGTAACTGGACACACACCTTCCAAAAAGTTTAACTTTTGTTCATCAGTCCACAGAATATTTGCCCATAAGTATAGGGGATAATCAAGATGTTGTTTGGCAAACGTGAGACAAGCTTCTGTGTTCTTTTTGGTCAGCAGTGGCTTTCACCTTGGAACTCTCCCATGGATGCCATTTTTGCCCCGTCTCTTTCTTATTGTTGAATCATGAACACCGACCTTAACTGAGGTATTTGAGGCCTGCAGTTTTTTAGTTTTTATTTCTATATATTACTTCCTCTATATTCTCCTGTAAAGTTGATGCTTAATGGGCTACTATGCATCTCATAGTAGCCCATTATGTGTCACTTACCTGGAAACGAAGCCTGCGATATCCAGTGCTGTCCCCTGTGCTGGTGGCATCCATCTTCAGCCCCTCTTCCTTCCAGGGCCACGACTCCGGCTCTGTGACTGGCCGGAGTCGTGTGACATCACTCCCTCACATGCACGCGGAAGCCGCCAGTCACGGCACGATCACAGTGAAGAAACGGCACGGAGGCCGTTTCTTCACTGCACATGTGCTGAAATGACGTAGGCACATTTAGTACACTGCATATCTCCTGAACCGTGCAGGTTTGGAAGATATGCAGGGCACCTACAGGTAAGCCTTATTATAGGCTTACCTGTAAGTTAAAGTGTTTGTCACAAGATGACAACCACTTTAATATGACCTCCTGGATGAGCCAGTCGTGCTCTTGGAGTAATTTTGGTAGGCCAGCTACTCCTGGGAAGGTTCACCACTGGCTTTCACTGTGGTCTGCTGGATTCCCAAAGCCTTAGAAATGGCTTTGTAGCCCTTTCCAGACCGATACATGTCAATTACTTTGTTTCTCATCTGTTCATGAATTTCTTTAGATTGCAGCATGAAATATTGCTTTTTGAGATATTTTAGCGTGCTTCACTTTGTCAGACAGCTTCAATTTAAGTGATTTCTTGATTCAACAGGTCTGGCAGTAATCAGGTCTGGGTATGGCAAGTGAAATTTAACTCAGCTTTCCAAAAAATGCGGTTAATCACACTTTTTCAGTTTTTTACTTTTTTTGGCCAGTCAGGTTTTAACAGCTTGTTTCCTTAATAAATTAAATCATACTTTATAAACTGCATTTTGTATTTTCCTGGGTTAACTTTGTGTAGTATTAAAATTTGTTAGATGATTTGAATCATTTAAGTGTGACAAATATACAAAAAAAAAATGAAAAAAGAAGGGGGCAAATACTTTTGTGTATATAATGGGAAGACTTACTTAATTGGATATAAATTGAATGGATTATTGAAGCATTTGTTTTGAAAAAATTCAGTTTTTTGAGTTAAAAAATAAGACAACAGTAAAGTTAGGTCAATTTTTTTTCATATTGTGAAAGATAATGTTACGCCGAGTAAAATGATACCCAACATGTCATGCTTCAAAATTGCGTCCGCTCGCGGAATGGCGACAAACTTTGCAACATAAAAATCTCCATTGGTGACGTTTAAAAAATTCTACAGGTTAGCATTTTTGTGTTACAGAGGAGGTCTAGGGCTAGAATTATTGCTCTCGCTCTAACGATCGCGGCGATACCTCACATGTGTGGTTTGCACACCGTTTTCATATGTGGGCGGGACTTAGGGAAGCGTTCGCTTCTGCGCGCGAGCTCGCAAGGACGGTGCGCTTTAAATTTTTTTTTTTTTAATTATGTATTTTACTTTTTAATTTTTATTTTTACAACTTTTTAAAAAAAAAAAATTTTGATCACTTTTTTTCCTATTACAAGAAATGTAAACATTCCTTGTAATAGAAAAAAGCATGCCAGGACCTCCAAAATATGAGATCTGGGGTCAAAAAGACCTCAGATCTCATTTTTGGACTAAAATGCAATAAAAAAAAAAAAAAAAAATTTTGAAAAAAGTGGCAGGGGGAAAAAAAAAATGTCCCCTTTAAGAGCATTGGGCGGAAGCTACTTGTGACGTTGCTTCCGCCCAGCATTGTTATGGAGCCGGGTGAGCGGCTTCAGCCGCTCACTCGGCACACGGACACTGCAGGGATAGGACCCGATCATCTCCGCCGCTGCCGGCGGGTCCGGTAAGCGGCGGAGATGACCGGAAAGCGGCGGGAGGGGGGGGGCACCTCTCCCGCCGCTGATAAAAGTGATCTCGCGGCGAATCCGCCGCTAAGATCACTTTTATCTTGCAGGGAATCGCCTGCAGAAAAAAATGATACCGGGGTTATGGTAGCTATCTGCTACCATAACAACGGTATCCCACTTCAAAGTGGCCGCCGTCAAACGACGTACGGCGGTCCGGAAGTGGTTAATACTACAAACGAAAGCTTTACCTGTCCATATTCCCTCAGACCTTCCTACTAGGGATGGGCTGAACACCCCCCAGAAAACGCGAACAGGCAAAAAATTTGTGCGAACATTCGAACACCATTAAAGTCGATGGGACCCAAACATGAAAAATCAAAAGTGCTTATATTAAAGGCTTATATGCATGCTATTGTCCTAAAAAGTGTATGGGGACCCGGGTCCTGCCCTAGGGGACATGTGTCAATGCAAAAAGAAAGTTTTTAAACTGATCGTTTTTTCATGAGGAGTGATTTTAATAATGCTTAAAATGAAACAATAAAAATGAAATATTCCTTTAAATAATGTGCCTGGGGGGTCCTCTTAGTCTGCCTGTAAAAGGGAGCACCTCTGTGATGTTTAGAACAGTGCCAGAGCAAAATTACATTTGTAAAGGAAAAATGCCATTTAAAACCGCACTCGCGGCTGTAATGTATTGCCGGCTACCGGCAATATAGATAAAAATCACTGAAAAAATTTGCCTAGGGTCCCCCCCTCCAGTCCATATGGATATGGATCTTAAGGGGAACCCCGCACCAAAATCTTTAAAAAAATTGACGTGGGGTTCCCCCTAAAAACCGAACCAGACCCTTCCGAGCATGCAACCTGGACACAGCCAGGATGGGGGGGGGGAGGGTGAGTGCCCCCCCCGAACCGTACCAGGCTACATGCCCTCAACATGGGGAGTATGGGTGCTGTTGGCCAGGGGTGCTCTGTGCCCCCCACCCCAAAGCACCTTGTCCCCATGTTGATGGGGACAAGATCTTCTTCCCCACAACCCTGGGCTGTGGTTGTGGGGGTCTGTGGGCAGGGGGCTTATCGGAATCTGGAAGCCCCCTTTAATAAGGGGGCCCCCAAATCCCGGCCCTCCCCATGTGCATTAGTATCAGATACATTGTATCTCTATTACTTCACCAAAAGGTGTCAAAAAAGAAAAAAAAAAACACAGGAGACAAGTAGGGACAAGTCCTTTATTAAAAAAGAATAAAAAAAATAAGTGTCCATTGTCAATCACCGTGCGCGACAGATCCGGGGAAAAAAAAGAAAAAGCCGCAACAGCTCCTGTCACATGACGTCAGAAGGGGCAGGTCCCTCGCTTACATCGCTGGGTGGCCCCCGCCCTGCCCTATAAATAAACTGTCAGAGCAAAAAGCATGCAGACGGCGGGAGCCCTCACAACGGGGAGGAGCTGTGCGTGCCATCTGGGTGCAATGCATTATGGGGCGCTCTACGGTGGCGAAGTCGATGTGAATGCCCCATAATGTTCTAAATTTGATGAACAGGCGAACGCCCAATGTTTGGGTCGAACATAACCGCGGGCCCATCCCTACTTCCTACCCACCTCCAACAAATATACTCCTCTCGTTTGTGTTCCCACTCTCTAAAATATCTCAAAGTTTATATAAAGCCTTCATACACTTCATGTTCCTTACACCAGTGGGCCACCTACCCTATTTCCCTACTAGGTAGGGTAAATGTCCCTAAAATGTCCATTTTGCCTAGACTACTTTATTTTTCTGAAACTTTACCTGTTGCCATTCCTATGTCTCAACCCAGGTCCCTACAGCGAGGGTTCTTAAAATTCATATGGAACAATAGGTTTCATCATATAGCTAGCTCTGTGTTGCTCTCACTGAAGTTTCGTGGAGGACCAAGAGCTCCTGACATTGTAAAATATTGCTATGCTACCCACTAAAAGTGGTTGTAAAGCTGCCCCCCCCCAAAAAAAAACATACCTGCAAAGCAAAGGCATAATGAGCTAGTATGCAGCGCATACTAGCCCATTATGAAACACTTACCTTGGAATGAAGCTGTTGCAGCGGTCTCGGCACACCACTGTGACCGGCAACAACCTTCTTCCGGGTCTGCGGCTCCGTCCAATCACAGTGCAGGCTCCAGCATGCGCACGGGAGCCGTCATTTACAGCACGAATACAGAAGAAATGGCACCCTGGGCTACCCCGGGTGCCGATTCTTCAGTTCGCATGTGTCGATGACGTTGGCCCATGCAGATACAGGGGATATCTCCTAAACTGTACAGGTTTAGGAGATATATCCTGGACCTACAGGTAAGCCTTATTGTAGGCTTACCTGTAGTTTAAAGTGGTTGTCATGACTTGACAACCACTTTAAATCATCTAGAAGTGTGGTGCAGAGAGAGACCTCTTTAAACATTTTACTGTTTTGGTACAGAACTCCATAGGTTGTACATCACCATAACTCTTCACTTTTAGCGTTATGTTGATCTTGTAGTCTTGAATTAGGTTTCCATTACCACGTTTTCTGGCAATGTTCATGATTGAGACCTTTTTGGAATTATATCATGCTACTTAAACATCTGTTTCACATGTCCTTTCCATTAGACCCTGTTCACTACTTACTAGGTCTTCCCTTCTGGTGTCACAAAACCAGCCAAGCAACTGATCTCATACATCAGGGATATGCAATTAGCAGACCTCCAGCTGTTGCAAAACTACAAGTCCCATCATGCCTCTGCCTCTGGGTGTCATGCTTGTGGCTGTCAGAGTCTTGCTATGTCTCATTGGACTTGTAGTTCTGCAACATCTGGAGGTCTGCTAATTGCATATCCCTGTCATACATACTCATCGCAGCTCAGAGAGCCATTTCTCTTCACTGGTTATCTATGGATCTGCTCACTAAATTCTAACTTTTACACATTGTGACTGACTTCCGGAGAATAGAAGTCCTTACAGCTACTGCAACTGACACTTTCATGCAGTTTACCATATGTTGGGAAATCTGGAACCAGTCTGAATATGGTGACTTACCCCACCCTAACGCTTCCAGCTGTAGCAGTGTATCAAATAATATAGAACACAAACCAGAGTGTCCCACCATCACATTACATAGTGAAGAAGCTGAGGTGTTCAATGAAGCTGTTTGGTAATATGCTGTCTAGGGGCAGTTTATTAAAGATGCGCTTTACTAAAGAATACATAGGGGTTGATTTAATAAAACTAGAGAGTGCCAAATCTGGTGCAATTGTGCATGGTAGCCAATCGGCTTCTAACTTGCCTGTTCAATTAAGCTTTGCCAAAAATACCTTGAAGGTGATTGGTTTCTATGCAGAGCTGTGCCATATTTTGCACTCTCCAGTTTAGCAAATCAACCCCATAGTGTGTTTAAATAAAATACAGCTTTTAAAAATATTTGTTTCAGATAAATATAAAATCATGTACATTAGGTGTTTTCCAGAAACCCAACAGATGGAACACTGGTCTTGTTCATGTTTCATTAACTTTGTATCCGCTTAAGTTGTGCTAAAAAAGTCCATTATTTACATAAGTGAATGAGTCATCAGAGAAGTAAGTTATCCCTTTAAAGGTTAAGTTCATCTTTTCCAGAAAATAGCTTATGCAGTCAAGGGACCCCAGTAGGTATTAATCAGTTTTTCTGCTTTGTAAAATGTTCATTAGTAATTGCTATACCAGTAGGCCATTTGGGCCTGTAGCTCCAGAAGCCTGTCCAAAAAAATCCATTCCACCACCTGTAAGAGCAATCCAGCAGTTAATAAGCCGCTGGGGATGCTTTTCCTTGTTAGGACATTGCTGGCTTTAAAAAACAATACCAAATTCATAGCTGACAGCTGTAGCCATAACCCTGGTATAACCACTTGAAGTCAATCACATACATGTCTTTGATTTGATGGCAAGTGGGTAAAATATTTAACCTGCCTTTTGAATGCAGATTTTACATCTTTATTTCTGAAACTGTAAATTAAGGGGTTTAATATGGGTAGAGCAGCTGTATTAAACAGAGAGAATAATTTGCTGTAATCTAAATCATCTGTGGGTGCAGGTCTTAGGTATTGGTAAGATAGAGTTGCGTAAAGTAGAATGACCACTGTGAGGTGGGAGGAACATGTGTAGAAGGCTTTACGTCTGCCAACTCTGGAGCGGATCTTCATGATTGTACCTATGATGAAAATATAAGATGTACATTTCAAAAGAAAAGGGAGGAGACACAGAAGTACCAAGCCTTCAGTAATGAGTACAATTTCAAACATGGAAGTGTCACTACAGGCGAGTTTAAAGACTTGTACTATGTCACAAAAGAAGTGGTTGATTATGTTCGATTTGTAACAGGTGACACTTGACAACAAGACAATAAATGGAATGGTTTCTAGGAAACCCAAAATCCAGCAGCAAATGGACAACAGGAAACAAACTGTCCAGTTTATCAACTGTGTATATCTCAGTGGATTACAAATGGCCACATATCGATCAAAGCTCATGGCTGTTAGAAAGAGTAGCTCATCACAAATGAAGCTTCCAAAAAAATACATATGTGCTATGCAAGTTGAATATGAGATTGTTCTTTCACCTGTCACAAAGGTAAATAGAATTCTATGAAGAGTAACAGTAGAGCAACACAAATCCAATGCTGATAAGTGACACAAGAAGTAGTACATAGGAGTGTGTAGATGATGGTCAAGGCAGATCAGAAGGACAATAATCATATTGCCTCCAAGGGTGACAAGATAAAGGAGCAGGACTAGAAGGAAAATTGGAGCCTGCAATAGTGGAGACTCAGAAATCCCTGTAATAATGAAATAGGTCACTGTGGTTTCATTGGACTTCTCCATGGAGATAATATCATCTGTTAGAAAGAAAATGAAATCTGATTTAAATATTTTCTAGTCACATATAGGGTTCTGTTATCAATGTTTTCACCCAAGATTCACACAACTTTTACAAAATACTCACCTTTACCTCCATAAGATTCAGTTTAAAAAAATGGTTGAATCTTGGATGAACACGACCCCATAGTTTTTAATCTATTTATTTAACGGGGTTGTAACCCTAAAAAAAGAAAGAAAAAAAAAAAGATCCTGTTCCTTTAATGCATGTTAAACCATACAGTGCTTGTGCGGTGGGATTTGTCCCTTTGTATGCTTTAAAAAACCTGGTTGATCCTCCAGTTCCTGTGTCCCCCTCTGTAAACTGACCATGATAATCATGGCTGCTGATCCATGATACCATGGTCAGTTTATGTGCCTCATAAACATAAATATAAACAGTGGTCATCCCACTGCTCTCCTCTCTCCCCTCTCCCCCTCCCTCCCTGCCTGTCAGCGGCTGTGTGTGAGCTGAAAAAAAAACCACTGTCTCTCCCCTCCTGCCACTATCCCGAGCGGCAGTAAAGTTACTAATTAAGATTTCTGATACAAAAAGAGGGGTTAACACCACGCTAGAGAAGGAGAATGGCAGAAATAAAAAATGAGCAGCTAGCACTCAAAAAGCCAAGATACAGACTTCACAGCAAATGATTATACAAAAAGTGCAGCGGTAGCCCAGGTTCACACTTATGGGATCTTAGACATCACATGTGATTCACGCCCGCACCACAGGTGCCAATCACATGCAATGTCTGAGCAATGTGAGTTCAGCCATACAGTTGTATGGCTGAACTTGCATTAGATTCACACAGAAAAAGGTGCAGGGCAGCGGCGGCAGGTGTGGGAGGGGCGCTGGGGCGCCGCCTCCCCGCCGGCAAAAGAGGAAAGAAAAAAAAAAAAAGTCAACCCCGCCCACCTACAGGTGGCGCCGGTACATTGACTTTCTTTTTTTTTTTTTCTTTCCGGCTCCTTGGCTGTCACATGACAGCC
>BLSH010232876.1:361637-384723 GCA_018402905.1 Glandirana rugosa
CTTCAACCAGGTTGTTTCAACATACGCGTTTTGTCCGTACGAGTCTTCAGTCCTTCGGGTCTTCACAGGCAAGACCCTTTGATGCAAGGATTAAGTGTATAGTGTAAGTGGACTTGATGGAGCAATATTCGAGAATTGTGTAGTGATGTACTCCGAACCAACATGTTAGCGAATCACGTACAGTCATGCGCTCTGTGTTGTCGGTTGCAGGTTGAACCAGGTTTCAACCTACAAACCAATATGTTGGTAACATGACACACACATGTTCCGAATACGGGGCATGTGTGCCCTGCTGCTAGCACAAGTTGTGCGTCGTACGTTCAACTGTTGAAAGTGCCGCCACAGACGAACGATTCTGCATGCAACGGTCGTGAGTACGACGTGTTGAACACGATCGTCGTCCCGTGTGTACGGGGCATAAGCCTTGTACACACACAGTACAATGGTTGTATAACCAAACATCCAACTTTGGACCAAGTTGGACGTTGGCTGTTGTGTCTCGCGTACTGACATGCACTAAGCGATTGTACAACCAAGCCTCATGTAGTGATGTGTTAAGAGCTTATAACGAGGTAGTTCAGGTGAATGTGATATGTGAATTAGGAACGTAGTTTCCCAGAACGGACACTTCTGGGCTTCCTGACTTCTGAGCATGCCTGTTTTGCGCATACAACTTTGTTGGACCAACTTCTCTGTACACACGGTACAACAGTCATACAACCACTTGTTATACAACCAAAGTTTTGTAGTCTGCTTATCCAACTTCAGTTGTACAACGGCTGTTCTAATCACACGTACTAACGGTCAGATGATCGTACAACAAGCTGGCTGTACAACGGTTGTTGTACCGTGTGTACGGGGCTTTAGATAGACTTGGTTAATGCATTAAAGCTGAACTCCAACTAACACTTTTTGAGCAGTTACAGCATTTTTTTCCCATTTTGGGATAAAGTTTTTACATAAATGGACGACACTGACTATTGTAAGCACTCCTGTCAGTGGTAAATGTTTTGTCTCATCCCTCTAACTGCCACTTTCACTGGACGGCTTCGTCTTTTAAAGGAAACTGAAAAATTAACATACTTACTGGCAGGATCACAAGGTGAAAAATAAAGAAAAGAAAAACTCTAAAAAAAAAAAAAGGGGACACTAATGCAACCACCACATCCATGAATTATAAGCTTCAATATATTACATTTTGAGTTTAATACAACTATAACCATTGAATTGACAAGATGCAGAGTGTTGCCTTACCTCCCTCCAGGATCTGCGATATTAATGGTGAAGTTGGAAAGTTCTATCAGATTTTGACACTATCAAACTATTTAGGTTTATTAATAAAACACAGTAATATTTTTTAACAGATAGAAGAGATCATTGAGACAAATAATGGGAGACTACAAAAGAGTTCCCATATTTTGTAGTTTCAAAATCACAATATATGCCTTATGGCGTAACCTTTAGGATGCGGACCAATAAGCGCCACAAGCATGGGGATCACTAATGGAAAAAAACACCATTATATCCATCCTTACCTCCTCTTAGAAGCCTATGTGAAACAATTATTTTTCAAACAGTAGCAACATTTATACTATTGCAACTCATCTTGTTACGTTGCCTTAGGGAATTATCACCCCTGGAGAGCAATTAAGAAAGATAGTTTTTTTCATAAGTATTTTTAATATATGCTTTTATTTTATACATTTATGACTAATATTGATGTAAGCAACCAGTTTCATCTTTTAGACAAAGTCTAAAAGATTGAATTGGCCAGTCATGGTCATGTTGGTGCTGCTAGTTAGATTGTAGATATTTTAAAGATTTTTTTCTTTATAAATATAATGGACAGAGGACTTTTTTCTCCATCCCATGTTTACTGCACTGGAGTTATGGACCACGTGTTTCCCTTGCAATGTGCATTCTCCAGGGCAGTCGTGGTTAAGTGGAATGATGCTGTGGAGTTAAGGATGGCTTGTGAGCTACGTGCCTGGGAGCTTAATCCACAGAATCATGTTTAATTTTATTATGTTTTTATTGAAAAAGGTTTAAGAAACAATAGACGTTGTACCTCAGTTACCATAGGATAGAAGTAAAAATCGCTTTTCACAGAATCCTAAGTACTATGCCGAAGGGACAAAGAATATAAGGGGGTGGGGGAAGAGGGAATGGAATAGGGAAAGGGAAGAAGAGAGGAAGGTTGGTACAACCACATAGCCACTAGGGATATCATACAAAAAAAAAAACAACAAATAAAATGTACAAAAGACAATATGGAGGTGGCCGCATGTTAATCACATTCCCATAATTGGGGAAGGCATGGATGCTACCTTTACAAAATAATTAACAGAATGATTTTTGACTTACCACAAGACATTCAGATAGCTCTGGTGAATGGTCTTTCCTGTTGAAATGTTAAGAAATCCTGATTGCTAAAGCCTGGTTGTTTTTAAAAAGAAGGGTCTTTACTTCTTATGAATGCGATTGAATGATTTTAGCACTCGGAAATAAATTATTCAGAAATAGAGCTGAGCGAACCCGGACTGTAAAGTTTGGGTTCGTACTGGACTTTGGGGTGTCCGTGCCACGAACCCGATCCCGGACATTTAAAAAAAAGTCTGGGATCGGGTTCGGTATTCGGGTATTTTTAAAAATAGACAAGGGTAGCCGCGCTTAGCACATATATGAGGATAAATTGCTTATACTTCTAATCATAGAAAATATATCACAAATTCATCAATAGGCAATATAAGAAAAGGTATTGATCATCAGTCCCAAATGCAGGCACACATTTGAATATAGTAATCAGTCCAAGAGTTGATATAAATGTATATTTGTAACATGCAGAAACGTCTCTCAGGAGTAAATTATAAAAACACCCAAAGTGGATAGGCTATACATGTTCCTTATAGTGAGTGTCCAAAACCACCACCGCTTATGAAAAACTGCTTACCAAAGCTATTTGACACTTTATGCATCTCAACAATCTCATGACCGCTGAAGTGCATACCAGATGGGATGTTGCATTTCTCGAACATTATGTTGCGGAAAATATGGTACCCCGTAGCCTTAGATGGGAAGTTAGTCCACAGTCAGATGAAGTGGATCTCAAGGGGTGGTATACTTATTTCAACGCAGCAGGGGTTAAATTCCTCGAATTCCTGATTGCTAGAAAGAAAGCTAAAATTAACAGAATAGATGGGGAGATAGGGGAACTCAAAAATCTTGTTCTGATGTCTAAAAATAATGATGAATATAAAAAATTATAAGATTCCCTAAAAAAACCATCTGGAAAAGGAGGAGAGGGAACAAAGGTCCAAGAAAAAGAGGAAATATAATAGGGATCTTTTAGACTATAAGAACAGTGCAGTGTTTAAGTGACAGATCACCATCACCAACAACCTAATGGGGAGAACGATAATGTACAAATGGACACTTCGGTTCCCCCATCTACCTCCCAATCACAATATAATTCACATCCAAACTATTGAACGCGAAAAACATCACATTATCCCCCCAATTCACAATATGGTAGATTGCCAGAGAGGGGGAAGGGAGGACGGAATACACAGGGGCCGTATACCCCGGTGAATAAGGGGAGAACTCCAACCCATACACCAAATAGATCTAGAGGAATTCCTGTCTTTAATAGATTTGCTCCCTTGAGAGGTACTAATATAGGATCACCTTCTCACAATAGAATCATCACTAGACATCTACTCCACTCTCCTGATAGAGATAGGTGGAGAAATCAAGATACCCACCGTGAATGATACCAGGAGAACAATTTTGATTATAGACAGCCCCAATTTGAGGAACAACTCTATAACTATCGCCAGGGGAATTCCCGCTATGGGGATTTTCCCAGGGACAACTTCAACAGAAAAAGAGGTATGGAACCAAAAGAGGCTCCAGAGGGGGGAGGACCACAAGGTCAAAAAAGGGACTAGTTAAAACGATAAAGGAATATTTAATTTGTATAAGGCTACCTTCTCAAAGGATGAAACATTAGTACTTAGTTGTAACTTTAAATTCGCCCCTACTAAAAATATCAATACGTTTGATACATTCATGGATGTACAGAAATACATTAGAAAGTTGAACATCAAAAGGCACTTTCTTATAAATCCTATAAATACCA
Organism: Glandirana rugosa; assembly: GCA_018402905.1. Classification (NCBI taxonomy): domain Eukaryota; kingdom Metazoa; phylum Chordata; class Amphibia; order Anura; family Ranidae; genus Glandirana; species Glandirana rugosa. The sequence goes on from BLSH010232876.1 coordinate 365,776, forward strand.
GACAATCAGACAAGAAATGATCGATATACACATACCACACTAGCCAATGCATCATTATTTAATCCCCCTGGGAAACCTTCATCGTCAATACAGGTTTTCAAAGATCTAGTTCTAAAAGATTTGGATGAACTAAATGTACGAAGAAAGTCTAATATTCAAGACCTTGAAAGAGGACTTATAGACCTATGTAACAGGAAGGAAATAGTGATTGTGGGGTCGTAGTACTGGATAAGGGGGAATATGTGGCCGAGATGGAGAGGATAATATCAGATCCTATTACATACACCAAACTGCCTAACAATCCCTCTATAAAATATAAACGCAAACTTACAAGCTTGATCAGCACGGCTTTTGATGAAGGTATAATCAACAAAAAAGAAAAAGCATACAGTGGGGATCGAAAGTTTGGGCACCCCAGGTAAAAATTTGTATTAACCACTTGCCGACCGTCAATCGTCAATTGACGGCGGCAAAGTGGCTCTGTAACGCGGATCGCCGTCATCTGACGGCGGCCGCGTGATCGCGCCTAGTGAGCGCGCGCACCGCCGGAGGCGCGCCCACACGCTCACTGTGTCCGGGGAGGGCCAGAGAGCGGGTGCGGCGGCTTCGATTGCTGCCGGCTACCCGCGATGGCCCCCCAGAGCGAAGGAACGGAGGTCCGTGTAATAAACACGGACCTCCGCTCTGTGAAGGGGGAAGGGCTGTGATCACAGCCTTCCTGTATACGAAGGCTGTGACCACTTCCCTTCCCCAGCCAGGGCAGTCCCCCCACAGTTAGAACACGCCCAGGGAACATACTTAACCCTTAGAGCGCCCCCTGCAGGTTAACCCCTTCACTGCCAATGGCATTTACACAGTAATCAGTGCATTTTTATAGCACTGATCGCTGTATAAATGCCAATGGTCCCAAAAAAGTGTCAAAATGGTCCGACATGTCCGCTGAAATATCGCAGTACCGCTAAAAATCGCAGATCGCCGCCATTAATAGTAAAAAATAAAAAAAAAATAAAAACCCCAAAAATGAATCTCATCATCCGTAAACGCGACCACTTTTGCGCAAACCAATCAATAAACGCCGATTACGATTTTTTTTTATCGCAAATATGAGGAAGAATATAAATCGGCCAAAAACGGTGAAAAAAAAATGTTTTTTTATATTTTTTTTTTTGGATTTGTATTTTAGCAAAAAGTAAGAAATTTGTTTTTTTTTTTGAAAAATTGTCGCTCTTCTTTTGTTTATAGCGGCGATCAGAAATGACGCAGAGGGGATCAAATACCACCAAAAGAAAGCTCTATGTGTGGGAAAAAAAGGACGCAAATTTCGTTTGGGTACAACGTCGCACGACCGCGCAATTGTCAGTTAAAGCGACGCAGCGCCGAATCGCAAAAAGGGCTCCGGTCCTAAAGCTGGAAATCCTTCCGGTCCTTAAGTGGTTAATGTGCATAAAATTGTCCTTTGGGGACAGCCTTTAGCCAGGCCGAGTGATGACAGCTATCTGTCGAAATAAAGCTATTACGATCAGTAGCTTTAAAATGGGTGGTTGTAATGATTTGGTTATCGCACACTGTCAGGCACAAATCTATAAATGAGATTTGTCTCTTACTAGCTGTATATTCAAGCTTGATCCCTCTATCGTTGCTGTTCAATTTCAACATAAATTCATCTAGGGCAAATCGCCGTCCCATAGGAGGAGGACGTCATCAATATACCTCCGCCACAGGATTGGCTAGGCTCGGTGCGAACTTAGCACCTATTGCAACACCCTGCAGGGAGTCAACCGATTCCAAGTAATATTTAACAGCCTCCATACCCTGTTGATGGGAGATTATGGTATACAAGGACACCACATCAGCAGTGGCCATGATATAACCCTCCCTCCTCGTCAAGTTTTGTAACAGGTTAAGAGTGTGTGTGGTATCTTTTAAATATGATGGCATTTTTGATACTAACGGTTGAAGAAATTCATCTACATATTTACCTATCCTAGACATGAGGGAGTCAATGCCACTGATGATGGGGCATCCTGGGGGTTTCACAGGGTTCTTATGTACCTTCGGTAGAAAGTACATTACTGGAATTCGTGGAGCGGATGGAATAAGATACAGTGGGGATCGAAAGTTTGGGCACCCCAGGTAAACATTTGTATTAATGTGCATAAAGAAGCCAAGGAAAGATGGAAAAATCTCCAAAAGGCATCAAATTACAGATTAGACATTCTTATAATCTGTCAACAAAAGTTATATTTTATTTCCATCACTGACACTTTCAAAATTACAAAAAAACAAAAGTTTGGGCACCCTGCAGAATTTATAGCATGCACTGGCTGAGACCTGCCAGTGTTATGGATTGTTCTCAATCATCGTCTGGGAAGACCAGGTGATGTCAATCTCAAAGGTTTTAAATGCCCAGACTCATCTGACCTTGCCCCAACAATCAGCACCATGGGATCTTCTAAGCAGTTGTCTAGAAACCTGAAACTGAAAATAGTTGACGCTCACAAAGCTGGAGAAGGCTATAAGAAGATAGCAAAGCATTTTCAGATGTCAATATCATCTGTTCGGAATGTAATTATGAAATGGCAGTCATCAGGAACATTGGAAATTAAAGCAAGATCTGGAAGACCAAGAAAAATATCAGACAGAACAGCTCGCGGGATTGTGAGAAAAACAATTCAAAACCAACGTTTTACTGCTCGATCCTTCCAGAAAGATCTGGCAGACACTGGAGCTGTGGTACACTATTCCACTATAAAGAGATACTTGTACAAATATGGTCTTCATGGAAGAGTCATCAGAAGAAAACCTCTTCTATGTCCTCACCACAGAAATCAGCGTTTGGACATATAGACAAGCCTGATGCATTTTGGAAACAAGTTCTGTGGACCGATGAGATTAAAATGTAACTTTTTGGCCGGAATGAGCAAAGGTACGTTTGGAGAAGAAGGGGCACAGAATTTAATGAAAAGAACCTCTGTCCAACAGTTAAGCATGGGGGTGGATCAATCATGCTTTGGGGTTGTATTGCAGCCAGTGGCACAGGGAACATCTCACGAGTAGAAGGAAAAATGGATTCAATAAAATTTCAGCAAATTTTGCATGGTAACTTGATGCCATCTGTGAAAAAGCTGAAGTTAAAGAGAGGATGGCTTCTACAAATGGATAATGATCCTAAACACACCTCGAAATCCACAGGGGATTACATCAAGAGGCGTAAACTGAAGGTATTGCCATGGCCTTCACAATCTCCTGACCTCAACATAATTGAAAATCTATGGATAGACCTTAAAAGAGCAGTGTGTGACAGACAGCCCAGAAATCTCAAAGAACTGGAAGACTTTTGTAAGGAAGAATGGGCAAAGATACCTCAAACAAGAATTGTAAGACTCTTGGCTGGCTACAAAAAGCGTTTACAAGTTGTGATACTTGCCAAAGGGGACTGTACAAGATATTAACTCTGCAGGGTGCCCAAACTTTTGCAGACGCCATTTTTTTGTTTTCTGTTATTTTGAAAGTGTAAATGATGGAAATAAAATCTAACTTTTGTTGACATATTATAAGAATGTCTAATATGTAATTTGATGCCTTTTGGAGATTTTTCCATCTTTCTTTGGCTTCTTTATGCACATTAATACAAATTTTTACCTGGGGTGCCCAAACTTTCGATCCCCACTGTATCTTATTCCATCCGCTCCACGAATTCCAGTAATGTACTTTCTACCGAAGGTACATAAGAACCCTGTGAAACCCCCAGGACGCCCCATCATCAGTGGCATTGACTCCCTCATGTCTAGGATAGGTAAATATGTAGATGAATTTCTTCAACTGTTAGTATCAAAAATGCCATCATATTTAAAAGATACCACACACACTCTTAACCTGTTACAAAACTTGACGAGGAGGGGGGGTTATATCATGGCCACTGCTGATGTGGCATCCTTGTATACCATAATCTCCCATCAACAGGGTATGGAGGCTGTTAAATATTACTTGGAATCGGTTGACTCCCTGCAGGGTGTTGCAATAGGTGCTAAGTTCGCACCGAGCCTAGCCAATCCTGTGGCGGAGGTATATTGATGACGTCCTCCTCCTATGGGACGGCGATTTGCCCTAGATGAATTTATGTTGAAATTGAACAGCAACGATAGAGGGATCAAGCTTGAATATACAGCTAGTAAGAGTCAAATCTCATTTATAGATTTGTGCCTGACTGTGTGCGATAACCAAATCATTACAACCACCCATTTTAAAGCTACTGATCGTAATAGTTTTATTTCAACAGATAGCTGTCATCACTCGGCCTGGCTAAAGGCTGTCCCCAAAGGACAATTTTTACGCTTAAGGTGTAATTGCACCCACCAAAGTGACTTTTTGGTGCAAGCAGAAACTCTTAAAAAACAATTTATAGAAAAGGGCTACAATTCATTGGCCCTAGATTCCACTATCAGGGAGGTGGCACCCCTTGATAGAGGAACCTTACTACAGAAACAAAATAAGTCGAACCAAGGAGGTCCGTTTCAGAGTTCCTTCATTACTTCTTATTATCAAAGTCACATTATCAGATTAAAAATATATTGGTAAAACACTGGTCAGTATTAAAAAATGACACGGTACTTGGTCCCCTTTTGCCCTCACGTCCAAGGGTTGTTTTTAGGGGATTACCTTCTTTACACAATAGAATTGCACAAAATGTGGTTGATCGACTGATCAAACCTACGTTTTTTCAGGACTTGAAAGGTTTCTTTCCTTATCGCAAATGCAACGTCTGTGCCCTGAATTCGTTCAGGCGAAGAAGAATAAAAACTTTTCGCTCTACTTCCACTGGTCGGGAATACCGTATTAATACATTCATAACATGCTCTACCAAAAATGTTATGTACATGTTACAATGCAAATGTGGCAAACAGTACGTGGGCCGGACTATTAGGGCCTTACAGGTCCATCTGAATGAGCATGTGGGAAATATTAAAAGGGGTTTCCCAAATCATAGTGTTTCTAAACACTATGATTTGTGTCACCATAGAAACCCTGAAGATACATTCTTTATAGCTATAGACAAATTAAATCCACATTGGAGAGGGTGCAATACCATAAGGACAATTTCACGCATGGAGGGCAGATGGATCTATATTTTAAAAAGTTATGCCCCATTCGGTCTAAATATAGAATGGGATGTAAACTGTTTTATTAATAACAGCTGAGATTTAGTGTCTTTATATGTTTTGATCTTGGGGATTTACCTTTGTTGATTTATGTATGTATCTGTATATTCTATGTGATTGATACAATGTATTATTAATATTATGCCATCTATTTTTTGTTTTGATATACTGTACATTCAAGATTTTAGATGTTTCACTTGTGAGGGTGATAGACTTGCCTCCTTGACCTGTGCACATATGGGCTGTAGCTTGTCTTTCTCCCTTCTTTTTTACATGCTTGGATTTCAGAGTAGTCATATTTTCCTTGTCCACTAGATGGCAACGTTTTTACTTTTATGTACGGTAAACTATATACATGGATGACTGTAAGCTAGAATTTTCCTCCCCCTTTTTATCTAATATCAAATTTCTATATATCAGATGCTTTGCTTTTATGTATGGGAGCCCCTTTGACAATTTTATTATCTGGCTTCAAGTGTTTTTGAGTGTATTGTCAAATGTGCCCTCCTTCCGGTATTTGCATAAGGTTGGGAGCACGGACTTCCGCCCTCACTTGGGGAGTATTGATAGAGCGCAGCACATGTCTGGTGGCCACGCCCAGGACGACGTCAGTTGTATGACAAAACCGGTCGGCGAGAGACCTCAGACGTGCAACTCTGCGCTCCCACTGCCGATTTAAAAGCACCTTACCCGGGTTTAATTTACATGAGCGGATTTTACTTTGGAAAATGTGAGTGCAATATATTATGCTTTATTACATGTTTTAATAAATGTTCATACAGTATCACACTATGGTTGCTTGTGTCTCTCATTGCATTTCCTAATGAGCGGTGGAGAGGCTATATATTGTACTGAGAATTTTACAGGAGTGACGGCTGAATCCACAAGGGATCCATACATCTCTACATGCGGTTTTTGGCTGTTCCATTACGTTGGAGGCCAAATAGCTTTGGTAAGCAGTTTTGCATAAGTGGTGGGGGTTTTGGACACTCACTATACGTAACATCTATAGCCTATCCACTTTGGGTGTTTTTATCCTTTACTCCAGAGAGACATTTCTGCATGTTACAAATATACATTTATATCAACTCTTGGACTGATTACTATATTCAAATGTGTGCCTGCATTTGGGACTGATGATCAATACCTTTTCTTATATTGCCTATTGATGAAGTTTTGATATATTTTCTATGATTAGAAGTATAAGCAATTTATCCTCTGTCATATATGTGCTAAGCGCGGCTACCCTTGTCGATTTTTGTTTATATTGGGGATTTATCTATATACCTCGGTAGCATGCTGCTATAAAATATTTACATTTCTTTTTAGCGCAGATATTCACCCTGTTTTTTTATATTCGGGTATTTTTGGCGCCTTTTCTATAGCTGCTGGGCAGCCAATCAACAAGCTTTTCACTATTTTGCCCTTAGAAGCCATCACAGCCATGCCTACTAATGGCATGGCTGTGATTGGCCAGTGCATCATGAGACCCAGCCTCTGTATGAGGCTGGAGTCACATAGTGCTGCGTGTCAGATTGTCTCAGACTAGAGTAGGGAGAGCTTCATGGCGGTGCTGTGAGGGAAAGATTAGCATTCACAACCATCTCAGACTGCATTAGGGAGACCTTCATTGTGGTGCTGTGAGGGAGACATTAGCGTTCAGAACCATCTTATAGTACATTAGGGAGACGTTCCTGTTGGTGCTCTGAGGGAATGATTATCATTCTAAAACCATCTACTACTGCATTAGGGACAGGTTCCTGTTGGTGCTCTGAGGGAGAGATTATCATTCTAAAACCATCTACTACTGCATTAGGGAGAGGTTCAAGTTGGTGCTCTGAGGGAGAGTTTATCGTTCTAAAACCATCTACTACTGCATTAGGGACAGGTTCCTGTTGGTGCTCTGAGAGAGAGATTATCATTCTAAAACCATCTACTACTGCATTAGGGACAGGTTCCTGTTGGTGCTCTGAGGGAGAGATTATCATTCTAAAACCATCTACTACTGCATTAGGGAGAGGTTCCTGTTGGTGCTCTGGGGGAGAGATCATCGTTCTAAAACCATCTACTACTGCATTAGGGAGAGGTTCTTGTTGGTGCTCTGGAGGAGAGATCATCGTTCTAAAACCATCTACTACTGCATTAGGGAGAGGTTCTTGTTGGTGCTCTGGGGGAGAGATCATCGTTCTAAAACCATCTACTACTGCATTAGGGAGAGGTTCCTGTTAGTGCTCTGAGGGAGAGATTATCATTCTAAAACCATCTACTACTGCATTAGGGAGAGGTTCCTGTTGGTGCTCTGAGGGAGAGTTTATCGTTCTAAAACCATCTACTACTGCATTAGAGAGAGGTTCCTGTTGGTGCTCTGAGTGAGAGATTATCATTCTAAAACCATCTATTACTGCATTAGGGACAGGTTCCTCTTGGTGCTCTGAGGGAGAGATTATCATTCTAAAACCATCTACTACTGCATTAGGGAGAGGATCCTGTTGGTGCTCTGAGGGAGAGTTTATCGTTCTAAAACCATCTACTGCATTAGGGAGAGGTTCCTGTTGGTGCTCTGAGGGAGAGATTATCGTTATAAAACCATCTCTTACTGCATTAGGGAGAGGTTCCTGTCAGTGCTGTGAGGGGGAGATTCTTTTTCTAAAATCATCTCATACTGCAGTAGGGACAGGTTCCTGTCGGTGCTGTGAAGGCAGATTATCGTTCTAAAATTATCTCATACTGGTGTAGAGAGAGGTTCCTGCTGCTGGTGTGAGCGGTGCATTTCTTGCACAAAAATAAAAAGTGCATCTACAATTTTCTTTTTTTCTTTTTGTTAAAAAAAAAAATAATAATTTATTATTCTTTATTTTAGTATTAATAAATAGTGCTACATAGTACATTTGTGTCCAGAATGAGGAGAGCGTCAAATAAGGGACGTGATGGTGGTCATGGTGCTGCTGGTGCTGCTGGTGTTGGTGGTGTTGCTGAAGTTCTGGTTGCAAGGAGAGGACGTGGTCGATCTGTGCCAGCTACACGCACACGTGAAACACCTTCCTCAGGTAGCCGACAGAACCTTCAACGTTATATGGTAGGCCCGAATGGCGCTCAATAAATGGTGAGGCCAGAACAAGTACAGGCGATAGTAGATTGGGTGGCTGACAATGCCTCCAGTTCCTTCACATTGTCTCCCACCCGGTCCCTTGATGAAAGCTCAGAGTTGGCACATGAACCCCATGACCATCTGTCTTTCACCTCAGCCCCTTGTAAATCAGCCAAGTAGTCTGAGCCCCAAGTCATGCAGCAGTCTCTTATGCTTTTTGATGACTCTGCTGGTGTGCTTTCCTTGGGCCATCCACAAAGCCCTGGCCCAGAAGTGGAAGACATTGAGTGCACTGATGCCCAACCACTTCTGGTTCAGGATGAGGACATGGAAACACCACCGCAGCACGTCTGTGATGATGATGACAAAACACAGGTGCCAACTGCTGCGGCTTTCTACAGTGTGCAGACTGACGAGGGCAGTGGTGAAGGGTGGGTGGAAGATGATGTGGAGGATGATGAGGTCCTAGACCCCACATGGAATGAAAGTCATGCGACTGATGTGTGCAGTTTGGAGGAAGAGGCGGTGGTCGCACAGAGGCACCAGCACAGCAAAAAAGGAAGCAGGTTGCAAAAGCGGAGCGAGCGTCCCCTAGACAGTATGCCTGCTACTACCCATCACACCCAGGGACCTAGCACACCAAAGGCAGCTCAAAGGCGCTCCCCGGTGTGGCAGTTCTTCAGACAATGTGCTGACTACAAGACACGAGTGGTTTGCACACTGTGCAATGAGAGCCTGAAGCGAGGCATACATGTTCTAAACCTGAGCACAACCTGCATGACCAGGCATCTAAATTCAAAGCACTTGCTGCAGTGGAATAAGTACCTCAAAGTCCAAGAAAGGTCTCAGCCTCCTCCTGCTTCTTCTTTTGCTGCTGCCTCAGCCTCTTCCTCCACCTCTACAGTGCCAGTGTCACCTGCCACCCAGCAAACAGTTCATGTGACAGCAACATCACCATGTCCGCCACCGTTCCCAAGCATTTCCACATGGTACCATGGAAACTTACAGCTCTCCATCTCCCAAACACTGGAGAGAAAGAGGAAGTACCCCCCCACCCACCCGCGATCTCTGGCCCTGAATGCCAGTATTTCAAAATTCCTGGCCTTTGAAATGCTGTCATTCCGTCTGGTGGACACGGACATTTTTAAAAACCTGATGGTGGTGGCTGTCCCACAGTTCGTGGTTCCAAGCCGCCACTACTTTTCCAGGCGAGCTATCCCTTCCCCGCACAAACAAGTCGGGGACGAGATCAAGTGTGCACTGCGCAACGCCGTCTGTGGCAAGGTCCACATAACCACTGATACGTGGACCAGTAAGCACGGGCAGGGACGCTATATCTCGCTAACTGCACACTGGGCAAATGTAGTGGTGGGTGGGCTTAAGGCGGCTAGCCATTTGGCGCATATCCTTCCGCCACCAAGGATTGCAGGGCATTTCTCTTTGCCTCCTGTTGTCTCCTGCTCCTACTGCGCTTCCTCCTCCTCCTCTACCACCTCCTCATCCGCTCATCGTAACACCTTCACCACCAACTTCAGCACATCCAGGGGGAAATGACAGCAGGCTGTTTTAAAACTGATATGTTTGGGGGATAAACCCCACACTGCGCAGCAGCTGTGGACGGGCATTGAACAACAGACCGATGAGTGGTTGACGCCTATCAGCCTCAATCCCGGCCTGGTGGTGTGCGATAATGGGAGAAATCTCGTAGCAGCTCTGAGCCTAGCCGGTTTGACGCACATCCCTTGCCTGGCGCATGTGCTGAATTTGGTGGTGCAGAAATGTCTAAAAAACTACCCGGATATGTCAGAGCTGCTGCATAAAGTGTGGGCCATCTGTGCGCGCTTTTGGAGTTCTCACCCTGCTGCTGCTCGCCTGTCTGCGCTGCAGCAGAACTTCAGCCTCCCCGCTCACCGTCTCCTATGCGATGTGCCCACAAGGTGGAACTCCACCTTGCACATGCTGGAGAGACAGTGTGAGCAGCAGCAGGCAATAGTGGAGTTTTAGCTGCAGCACGCACGGGTCAGTCGCTCTGCAGAACAGCACCACTTCACCATCAACGAGTGGGCCACCATGCGAGACCTGTGTACCATATTGCGGTATTTCAAGTACTCCACCAACATGGCCAGTGCCGATGACGCTGTTCTCAGCGTTACTATCCCACTTCTATGTCTCCTTGAAAAAACACTTCGGGCCATGATGGAAGAGGATGTGGCACAGGAGGAGGAGGAGGAAGAGGGGTAATTTCCATGGTTATCAGGCCACATATTCACAAGTGGCTCGGAGGGTGGGTTCCTGCACCAGTAAAGGCCAGGTAAAAAAATTTCAAGCCAGGGCACAGTTCTGGAGGATGAGGATGATGATGATGATGAGGAGGAGGAGGAGAAGGAACCGTGTTCACAGCAGGGTGGCACCCAGCGCAGCTCGTGGGCATCACTGGAGCGTGGCTGGGGGATATGGAGGACACAGATGATACACCTCCCACAGAGGACAGCTTGTCTTTGCCTCTGGGCAGCCTGGCACACATGAGCGACTACATGCTGCAGTGCCTGCTCAACGACAGCCGAGTTGCCCACATTTTAACTTGTGCTGATTACTGAGTGGCCACCCTGCTGGATCCCCGTACAAGGACAACGTGCCGTCCTTAACTCCCTCACTGGAGCGTGATCCAAAGATGCACAACTACAAGCGCAATCTGGTAGACGCGCTGCTGAGGGCATTCCCAAATGACACCGGGGGCTCAGTGGAAGCACAAGGCAGAGGAGGAGGAGGAGGAAGAGGTCACCAACGCAGTTGTGGCACCGCCAGCACCTCAGAAGGCAGGGTTAGCATGGCTGAAATGTGGAAAAGCTTTGTCAGCAGCACGCCACCACAAACAGCACCACCAGCTGATAGGCAACGTCTTAGGAGGAGGCAGCATTTCAGCAACATGGTGGAACAGTATGTGTGCACACGCCTACACGTACTGACTGATGGGTCTGCCCCATTCAACTTCTGTGTCTCCAAATTGGCCACATGGCCTGAGCTTGCCCTTTATGCCTTGGAGGTGCTGGCCTTCCCTGCAGCCAGTGTTATCACCAGTGTAAGCAACCGCTTGTCCACAGCCAACGTGGACAAGCTAATCTTTATTAAAATGAACCAGGCATGGATCCCACAAGACTTGTCTGTACCTTGTGCAGAATAGACATTTAGACTGGCCTCACACAGCCATTGGTATCCTTTTTTTTTTTTGTATATGGCTACCACAATTGTAAAAAAAACCCAAACAAACAAAAAACAGTGTTGGCTACCTCCTCCTCCGCCACCGTTACTTCCACCGACACCGCCACAGTCACCACCTCCTCAACCTCCAGGCTCCTACTCCACATCCACCTCCTCCTCCAATTTTTTATTTTTTTTTGTTTCATTTTAAGTTATTTCCCTATCCACCTTTGTTTGCTGGGGACTTGTCCTACATTGTCCCCATTTTGCTTCCTTTTGCAGCCTTCTAGCCCTTTCCATGACTTTTTTACAGCCATTTTGAGTGTCCAAAAGTTCGGGTCACCATTCAATGGGGTTCGGTGTTCGGGGTCAAGTTCGGATCAAGTTCGGTGCCGAACCCAAATGTTTTCACGAGGTTCGGCCGAACCCGACATTCTTGAACATCCAAGTGTCCGCTCAACTCTATTCCGAAACATTAAAATACACCTACAATGAAAAAATATAACATTAAATGAATAGCAGAATATGAATTCGTTTGGGAGACTTAAGGAAGTGGTACATGCTGCTACAGTCTACTCATTGGGTTTCCAACTCACAAAGCTCCTGGGTGCTTATTAGAGATGGGCCAAACACCTCTGGTTTGGTTTGCACCAGAACTTCTGATCATAGCACAAGTTCGGACCCGAACGATGAACCCCATTGAAGTCTAAGGGACCCGAACTTAAAAAATCAAAAGTGCCCATTTTGAAGGCTTATGTGCAAGTTATTGGCCATAAAAATGGTATGGGGGCCCATGTACTGCCCTGAGGGACATGTATCAATGCAAAAAAAAGTTTAAAAAATATTTTTTTTTTTTATAGGAGCAGTGATTTTAATGATGCTGATCCCCTTAGTCTGCCTGTAAAGTGGTGCATCTGTACCGTGTATAGAACCTACTGAAGCAAAATTGACATTTACAGTATAAAGAAGTAAAAATGAATTTAAATTGCTGTAAATACAATACCATTGCCAGCAATAGAAAAATCGGAAAAAAAAAACTGTCACGCCCCCCCGCCCAATCCATTCAAGGCTCTTCGGGCCTGGTCTGGATTTTAAGGGGAACTCTACGCCAAAATTTAAAAACAAATCCAAAATCCATACCAGAATCTTATCCAAGCAGGCAGGCCAGGAAAGGGGGGGGGAGCGAGTGTCCCCCCTCCTGGGCCATGCCAGGCCACACGACCTTAACATGGGAGTGTTTTAATGTTGATGAGGACAGGGGCCTCTTCCCCACAACCCTAGGCTGTGGTTGTGGGGATCTGCGGTGGGGGGCTGATTGTAATCTTGAAGCCCCCTTAAACAGGGAGGGCCCCATGTGAATAAGTATGGGGTACATAGCCATTCCCCAAAAAAGTGTAAAAGTGAATAAAGACAGTACAGACAGTTTTTCAATTATTTTATTTAAAAATAAAAATGTAGCTCCATTGTTAATCAAGATGACGATGCCAGCACAGGACCCGAAGAATGAAAAAAAAATGTTCCACTGTCAATGAAGGATAACCGTCTACTGCAGGCTCCTCCATTTTACACTTCTTATATAGGTAAGGGCAGAGCCACCTGGTGATGTCACCTGGTGGCAACACCCCTTTGTGGTGTCACCACACAGTGCATGCTGGGTCTGGTAAGGATTGGGGGGCCCCCCACACTGTTTTTTTTCACTTTATATTGTTGCAATGTTTTTTTTTTTATTCAGCTGTCAGTGGGGAAGGCCATAGGTTTAAAATCAGTTCTGCTGGTCATGGTTGGAGCTGGAAATACTCTGGATGAACACAAGTCTCCAGCCATCCTTGCTAATCTCCTATCAGAGAATGTGCAAGTAGATAAGTTCAGCTAATTGGTTAGTGAAGCATTAATGTTGGTATTTATACATACTGAGGAGATGCACCCAAAGAGCCACATGCTAAATTATCAATAGAGGATAAATACAGTACACCCACTAAGCCTGTTAACTTCCTAGGGTCAGTAGAACTGTAAGAGTGGAACCACTGCTTGTTCTACATGGCAAAAATGAACTGGTAAAGGGACCAAATAACCCATCTACAAGTTTATGACAGCATTGGTTTGCCAACATAGCAAATTGGAGAAAAACAAAACAGAGTATCAGCTCCTGTGGTCAATAAAGCAAAAAGATGCTAAACACTATACTTCTGATACCAGGCACATATATAAACATCAAAAAAGAGCAGCGCATATAGTCAAACTCTGTGAAACAATGTGTGAAAATAACAGCGCCATAGATACGTGTGCTAATGGTAAATGGTCAATAAACCAAATAAAATATAATATCAGTAGAACGGGACCACACACAAGAATTATCATATAAAGTCCCAAATCCTCTTCAAAGAAGATGAACAAAGTGCTCCACCACAGCGTGAATCCTTTACCACTCTCACTAAATCTTAGTCACCAGATTTCCATGTTGGTCAAATTATAAACCAGCGAACTAACCAAATTTCTCCTAATGATCACTCAATGTACTTTTTTCTCCACATAAACATTGATCAGAATCCCATCCCACAAGTCATAGCATCCAGCGTGGGAAATAAAAAGAAGGAAGGAGGTTCCCATAGTATAAAATTGTAACAACAGGCTTTATTTAACATTCCACTCACATGTTCAAAGTGCCTACCTGACACTAGTGAAGACATGCTCAGCTGTGTTGCCACAGACCGCAAGCACGAACCGGCATACGCGGTGACGTCAGAGTCCCTGCCCCACCCTACGTGTTTTGTCATGTAACCTCATAACAGAGCTGGTTTATAATTTTATTAGCATAGCAATCTGGTGAGTCCAATTTAGTGAAAGTGGTGAAGGATTCATGCTGTGGTGAAGTACTTTGGTGATCTTCTTTGAAGAGGATTTGAGACTTAAAGCAGTTCCACCCAGTTAAAAGTCAGCAGCTACAAAAAGTGTTGCTGTTGACTTTTAACAATTGGACACTCACCTGTCCCATGGTCCAACGATGCGATTACCCGAGGGCTCACTCTTCTCCCCCCCCCCCTTGGCGGCGCTGGTATCACAAGTGTGGGCACCCGGCTTTGGCTTCAAAGCCGGGCGCGCTCTGCGCATGGATGAATCATGCTGCACCTTGTGAATGGCCTGCGTATCTTCTGGGACCTGTGGCGTGTCCCAGAAGATAGCCGAGAGGGAGGGGTGGAAGGTGAACTTCCTTCCGGAGCCGCGGCTCTAGGAGAGGAAGTGGATCTGGGACCCTGTGAAAACTGGGTCCCCGGTCCCCCCCCCAAAAAATGACATGCCAATTGTGACATGTCAGGGGGTCACCTTCCCTTAAAGCAGAAGTTCCACTTTTGGGTGTAACTTCACTTTAATACATTAATTCTTATCAATACTGTTTTTTTTTAGGCATTAAAGGTTTTTATTTAAGAAAAGGTTTACAGAGCATAAAAAATAATCAGTCATGTTAAGGTAGCTTATACTTCACATATAGAACACATCATATAATTTACAATATAACTTGTATTGAGAATGTATAATCATATACCCAGTATTGCAAAAAAACTAATATTCCTGGTACAAGAGGAACAAAAGGTTATTAACAAAGAAATCAAATCTACGTTAACATTACCACAGTGCCTTTCTTGAGCTATGGAGAGAGAGTAATCCAAAAACATTGCCATGAATATTAATTATGGAGGTGATGCTGTTATTCAAGCTAAATGCTTGAGATTGTAGGCCATGATCCAAAGTTCCCACTTGAGATGAAATCTTTTAATTTTACCATTACAGACAGCATAAAAGTATTCATAATAGCATTGGAGATGCACTCTTTGTATGACCTCAGACAAATTGGAAGAGGTATCTGATTGCCACTTGCCTAACAGAGTTAGTCGAGTCGCAGTTAGTATATGTACCACTAACGTGCAAAACTGTTGAGGGAATTTATCTATTTCCAAGCTTAATAATGCCAAGTGAGGAGATGGAGAGATAAGAACGCCTGTGATGGTAGATATCAAGAAAAATCCCATATTCCAAAAGCTAATTACTGATTTACAATGACATAAAATGTGGAGAATTGTTCCTCTCTGGCCACATAGACGCCAACACTTGGGAGAAACTGAAGTATACATATGCGACAATCTATTTGGGGTTAAATACCACATATGGGCAATCTTTACAGTTAGTACAGAAACAGAAAGACATATATCGCCTTACAGAAACAGCAGTAAAATGTTGTCATGACAAGCTAGCCGAAGATGATGCTAATCCAATTGCATACATTGGTATTCTATCAGCCTAAGGAGCATATACGTGGGGGGTTTATTAAAGGTGCCTCTGTGATGGTGATTGCCCACGTATCTGGTATTACATCTGTAGGTAATATGTGCCAATGAGTTACAAAAAGAGAGTCAAATTAGGGAGTCCATTCAACTCCAGGGATCTAAAGTCGCTAAGACCTTATGAATGTGGATCAAGTCTCCCCAGCCACTCTCCTGATCACCCTACTTAGGTTAAAGAGGGGAGGGAAAGCTAAGTTAAGGGGCACAAGGAGGGAAGGGAAGAAGGAGAGAAAAAAAAAGGGGGGGTGGAGATATGGGATTTGGGTTTTGGTTTGCAAAGAGATGGGGATATATCAAAAATAAGGAAAGAAGAGGGGGTGGAAAGATCCTACCAGCTACCCTCTCTATCCATTTCAGGATATCACCCATCAGCTTGTCTGCTTTTCTCTTTAGGTGTAGCGGGTTCCACACCCATGTGAGTAGGTTATTAATTGAAATCTGGTATATGAAAGATTGTGTATTGTTCAAACTAACTTAACTGTCTGTCTGTGCTAATTCCTGATAATGTTGTGAGTTTCGAAACGTGGACCATGGTTCCCAAATAGCTGAATATAGAGAAATGATGTCCATTGTCGTGTATATCAGCTCCTTCATTGCTGCAATGTGATTGATTCATCGGATCCCTTACCTCATAAAAGGAGGGCATTTAGAACTCCAGTGGACTGGGAGACAGAGCCTAGCAGCGTTAATCATATGTATGGCTATGGATTTATAGTATTTTTTGGGGGTATCTTAGAGCAATGAAGCAGGTATTGTGCTGGCAAAAACTCTAATGGAACCTGAGATATCGCCACTGTCGTGTCATGCACCCTACGCTAATATTGCTGGATCAGGGGACATGGCTACCATATATGAAGAAAGGTGCCTTTGTCCCGCTCACATCTCCAGCATTGGTCAGAGATCGATGGTATAAATGTATGGATCAGAACTGGCATCCTGTACCACCTCGTTTTGATTTTATGCCCATTTTCTTGGGTTGCTACATTCAGAGAGCCCTGCGGTCCCATGTTGTGTAATCAATCTCTGTTTGTGGCTGCTTCCCAGTAGGTGTGTTTTCAACGCCCAAAGATTGTTGGGACTTTTTGAACATTAGAGCATACATCATCTAAATGATGTGGTTTAGGGGAGAAGAACTGGAGCAAAGGACTTCAAAGGCCGTAGGAGCTTTAGTGTATTTTTCTCTCCGTGTAGGGTCATTTATGAAGTGTTTCAGTTGGATATATGACCATATTGGGAACGTTTTAGTTTTGGACTGAGCTAAAATTTCCCTCTACAGAAGAAGTGTTTTGCTTGCATTTCTGCCAATGGCCACTCTGCTGCTAAATAGGTTTTGGAAAGACCTAATGGGGAGTTCGGGTTACCTCTAACGGGCGTGATCACACACTCTTTAGATGTTAAACCATGTGCTGCACATGCACTATCAAAGGCATGAAGTGTGGCTCCGATGAAAAGTAAAGCATGGTATATGTCTTTTAGAGAGCCATGGGCTGAGCTTAGTTCTGTTTCTGAGATTAAATGTTCTAGGTGTACCCAGCCCTTGTAGCGAGAGTCAGATGTACTGCCCAATGGTACCGCTGCAGATCGGGGAGGCCAATCCCACCTCTGGATTTGGGTAACTCCAGCTTTACCCACCTTATATGTGCAGGTTTGTTGCACCATAGGAACCCCTGCACATTTTCTTGTATGTCTGAAAAAAAGATGGGGGCAGACAGATTGGGAGAGTTTGTAACTAGAGTTGAGCGAACCTCTGGAAGTTCGGGTTCTGCTGGTCCGGCCGAACTTCGGGACAAAGTCCGGGTTCGGGTCCGGACAGAACCCGAAGGTTCGCACGGACCCCGAAACCCATTGAAATCCATGGGGACCCGAACTTTTAGGCACAAAAATGGCTGTAACAAAGTCCTGGAAAGCCCTAGAGGGCTGCAAAAGGAAGTAAAATGGGGGTAAGAGTAGGGAAAGTGCCTACAAAAAAATGGGGACAGGGAAAATAAATTAAAATTAAATAAAAAAATGGGAAGGGGGGTGGATGTGGAGTAGGAGCCTAGAGGTTGACTAGGCCGTGACCGTGGCAGTGTAGGTGGAAGTTGCGGTGGTAGAGGAGTAGGAGGACGTAGCCAACATGGTATTTTTTTTTTTTGTATTGAGGCCTATTCAAAAAAACAAGTATATGAATGGCTGTGTGAGTCCGGTCTAAATGTTTATTCTGCACAAGGTACAGACAAGTCCTGTGGGATCCATGCCTGATTCATTTTAATAAAGGTTAGCTTGTCCACGTTGGATGTGGACAAACGGCTCCGCTTGTCTGTGATAACGCCCCCTGCCGTGCTAAACACACGTTCCGACAATACACTGGCTGCAGGGCAGGCCAGCACCTCCAAGGCATAAAGGGTAAGCTCAGGCCATGTGGCCAATTTGGAGACCCAGAAGTTGAATGGGGCAGACCCATCAGTTAGTACGTGTAGCCGTGTGCACACATACTCTTGCACCATGTTGCTGAAATGCTGCCTCCTGCTAAGACGTTGTCTATCGGCTGGTGGTGAGTTTGTTGTGGCGGGCTGCTGACAAAGCTTTGCCACATTTCAGCCATGCTAACCCTGCCTTCTGAGGTGCTGGCGGTGGCACAGCTGCGTTGGTGTCCTCTTCCTCCTCCTCCTCCTCTGCCTTCGCCTTGTGCTTCCGCTGAGCCCCCGGTGTCATTTGGGAATACCCTCAGCAGCGCCTCTACCAGTGTGCACTTGTAGTCGCGCATCTTCCTCTCATGCTCCAGTGAGGGAATTAAGGACGGCACGTTGTCCTTGTAACGGGGATCCAGCAGGGTTGCCACCCAGTAATCAGAGGAAGTTACAATGTGGGCAACTCAGCTGTCATTGCGCAGGCACTGCAGCATGTAGTCGGCCATGTGTGCCAGGCTGCCCACAGGCAAAGACAAGCTGTCCTCTGTTGGAGGTATATCATCTGTGTCCTCTGTATCCCCCCAGCCACGCTCCAGTGATGCCCACAAGCTGCGTTGGGTGCCACCCTGCTGCAATTCCTCCTCCTCCTCATCTTCCTCGTCCTCCAGAACTGTGCCCTGGCTTGAATATTTTGGACCTGGCCTATGCTGGTGCAGGAACCCACCCTCCGAGCCACTTGCTAATAACTGGCCTGATAACCCTGGAAATTACCCCTC
>BLSH010232876.1:405518-421531 GCA_018402905.1 Glandirana rugosa
ATATCGGCCCTTATTGACTTGTAGAAGACTTTACAGATGTTTGCAGAACAGATGTTCAGTTATTCCCGGCTATATTTAAAGTGACACACAGACTTTACAGATGTTTGCAGAACAGATGTTCAGTTATTCCCGGCTTATTTATACTTTTTGACACTGTTTGAAGATGATTTTAGAACAGTTATATGGCTTCTACCATTAATTAATACTTTTCAGACCCAGTTTGAAGATGATCCACATTCACCTACATTTTTGCTTTTTTTATGTTTTTAATTTTTTAAAAATATTTAAAGTTATTTTCCTGTCCCCATTTCTTTGTAGGTCACTTGTCCCACCCTTACCCCCATTTCCTTCCTTTTGCAGACCTCTAGGACTTTCCAGGACTATTTTACAGCCATTTTTGTGCCTAAAAGTTCGGGTCCCCATTGATTTCAGTGGGGTTCGGGGTCCGGGACAAAGTTCGGGTTCTGTCCGGACCCAAACCCGGACTTTGTCCCGAAGTTCGGCCAAACCAGCAGAACCCGGACTTCTAGAAGTTCGCTCAACTCTAGTAATAAGCCCTTTAAATTCAAATTTGTCCAAGACTGCTCTTAGATATCCCAAATGCACTCTATTGTTTTGGACATGGATCAGTACTGTCAGAATTATATCTGTCCCTGGCCTAATTTCAATACAGTGCGTGCACACACTCAAGGAGAGAGAGATATCAGACGCTGACATGAGACGTTCAGTGATGTGATGTTTTATTTGTTTCTCTTTTTAAGCTTATAAAGACTTTGCGAGGCGTCGCAGGAAATGTCTTATAGATGTAGCACAAATAGACAAATATAGACAAATAGACATTAAGAAAAAGGACACATAAGTTCATGATTGGATGCATCTATATGAGTATAAGTTTCTTCCAGGATGTGATAATCTTCTGTCTTGGGTGTAGCTTCTTCCTGGAGGCACCATCTTAAAAATCATCTGTTTCCCTTCTGAAACATATTTGAGTAAGGAATATATGTATATAATAGGCTAATAGCATAAATGTGTATGAAGCATGCATGTGACACCATTGAAATAGGCATTTTACTATGACCATTAATTACATCCATTACACTATCAATTGCTTTTTCAGCATTGAGCGCAATAAAAGCAGTGGGGGTCTTATGGTTTTCAACTAATTTGTATAAATTGATCATGCGACGTGTGCGGTCAGGCGCTTGCCTCCCCTTCACAAAGCCTACTTGGTCTGCTGCAATTAACTGGAGTGTAATATCGGCCAATCTAATTGCGATCGCTTTAGCATAAATTTTTATGTCAGTATTTAGGAGCGATATTGGCCTAAAGTTTTGTGGGGAAGTGGGCTCTTTTCTGGGTTAGGGTAACGTAACTATAATCGCTTGGAGCATTTCACTGGGGAACATTTCTTTTGCGGCAGCTTCATTAAATGTGGTTACTAGATGTGGAATTAATATTTCTTGGAAGGATTTATAATATTCTGCCTATAGCCCCTCTGCACCTGGTGATTTATTGAGAGATAAAGATGTAATGACTTTTTTAAATTCAATTTCGGTGAAGGGGGCATTAAGGGCGTCAAGCATATTAGAGGTTAATGCGGGTAAGGTGACTGGATCTAAGAAGTGTGATATACTATCTGTTGTTGGTTGACATGTATTTGTGTCTGAGGAAAGATTATATAGGTTTTTATAATAATCCATAAATGCATTTGCTACATCCTTCAGATGAAATAGTTTATCCTTCGTTTTTGGGTGGTGTAGATATGCTAGTCTTGATTGGGCCTGTCTGGAATGGATTCAACAAGCCAAATATTTATCTGCTCTATTACTTTGAGAGTATACTGTGGCATGGAGTTTCTTGGAATATTTATAGCGATCTACAGCAATAGTCGCTGTAATTCATTCCTACAATCTTGTAATTGTTGGGTTATAGCATGCATGACCTGCTGCTTATTAATACTTTCTAATTGATGTATACGTACTAAGAGGTCGCCCATGGTCTGCGCTCTTTTCCTTTTTTCCCTAGAGGCTAGCTGAATCAGTAGGCCGCTTGTGAACGCTTTGTGCGTACACCAGACTGTGGTTGCTTGGGTTTCCGGTGTGACATTATTCTCAAAAAATTCAGAGATTTGGGATTCAAGTTTATCACGATGTGTGTTGTTAGCAAAAAGTTAGGTGTTGTTGTGCCATAACAAGGTTGGACTGGTAGCTTGTTTGTCTTTAAACACTACTGAGATGGGGGGCTTGATCTGACCAAGTTATATCATGAATAGTCACATCCTGCACTTTCATATATAACTAGGTCGATCCTTGAATATGAGTTGTGGGGGTGGGAAAAAAAGGTATAATCCTTTTCCATAGCATGTGTGCATCTCCACAAATCATAAAGCCCTTCATTCTGTAAAAGGGTTTTAAGAGATTGCCTCGGTACAGAGGAAGGATTAGAACTGTCCATCTTGGGGTCCACCACTAAGTTGAAGTCCCCTAGCATCACTAGGTTACCTTTCTGGACAGTTCTAATTTTTTTTAATAGTTTATGTATATAAGACAGCTGTCTCCTATTTGGCATTTAAACATTGACAATAGTATACAGCACATTCTTAAGAAAGCAAACCAATATAATGTACCTGCCATTTCTATCCACACTTAAATCATCCATGGTGAATGCTACTGACTGTTTTACAGCAATCATCACCCTTTTTTTCTTAGCTTCCGCGTTGGCGAAAAAAATGTGGGGAAAAGCTCAGTGGGAGCATTTTGGAGGGTTAGTTGCCCGAAAATGCATTTCTTGTATACATATAACATCTCCCTGTAATCTCTGAGCTTCATTCCACATTGTCTCATGCTTAAACTGGCTATTAAGACCTTTGACATTAATAGATACAATCTTGATTGTCATGATTGGAAACCATTATAAAGATAAATATTTCCATAGGCTCCCAATAGAGCCAGCCCAGACTTATAGAGAGATATTTATTATCTATTAAGCAGTAGTATATAAGAAACCAATAAGAAACAACTAGGTGGTTGATATGCCAACATAAGAAAATAGAGGCGAGTTGCCCCATCTCTGTGTGCCAAAAGAGGGGTTCCACAACAGCTAAAATCAGCATCTTCTGGTAATTAGTTGGAGGCTCAATAATGGAAAAAATGGCAAAGTGTCTAGTTATCATGGGTAGATAATGAATGCATGCCTTATATTGTTCTGTTAGAGTTCCAATGATGGGAGAAGAGTGCATCAGGATAGGCTCCATTAGTCACCAATGCTTATATAGTTTAATACAGGATAGGCACAAACATCTTTATATGGGAAGTTACCTTTTATAGTGTGATGTGGGACTATTAGCACTGAACCGTGATTGGAGAAAGTCATCATCAATTTCTCAAATCAGGGCTCTGACAGTGCTAACTTGCAAAGACCTGCACCTGACCGCTGGTCAGGTGCAAGGCTTTATCCAATTAGGCCCTAGAATGCACTGTGAAGCGCGTAGTTCATTGTGGGGCACTCAGTGGGCAAACATCCCGCATAGGTACCTGCAAATTCAGGTGTTCGCCGAACAGGCGATGTTTGGGACAAACTTTTCAAATTGTTCACCCAACACTAATGGTGATTCATAGCAATTAATAAGGGGAGCATAGAGGAGTGTAGTACCTTCTAACTAGGGTTTCCATCCTTATGGTTGCTTGACAGTGTATCCTGTCAATCGTCCTTGTTTACTTAGGGGCATTTATAGGCCACTGGCACAGGGTGTGTTCAGAAATCCGTCATGTGTGTGTTTGGAGAACAGGGTTGTGCACTCCCTATTAGGGGAGCATTGGAAAGGGGAGGGAAGGAGAACATTTGTCTTTTTTTGGGAAAATAAATTTATGTGATGTGTATTTTAACTGTGTGATAATTAGCTCTCTCCATTTGGAGTTGCACAACTTTGGAAGATATGAACTGACTGCGAAGAAACAGCTACCTTTGTTTGATGGTGGATTTGAAACTTTGATTATAAAAGTGAATAATTCACCTTCCTACATAAAAAAAATGAAAGTCCCATCTTGACATTTTGTAATTTGCTTGGGGGAAATCTTTTGATGGAAAAACTTGTGTATGGAAAAGAGAAGACAGACACTATTAACCACTTCAGCCCCAGAAGGATTTACCCACTTCCTGACCAGGCAATTTTTTGCAATACGGCACTGCGCCGCTTTAACTGACAATTGCGCAGTGGTGGGATGCTGTACCCAAACAAAACTGGTGTCCTTTTTTTCTCACAACAAGAGCTTTTCTTTGGCGGTATATAGAAGATTCAAGGAAACAGGAGGTGCAGCTGACAGAGAGGAGTATAAAAATAGACAAAAGGAGGCCAAACATATTATCGGTGCTGCAAAAACACAGAAAGAGGAGGAAATTGTTAAGTCTATTAAGGAAGGAGATAAAACCTTTTTTAGGTTCATTAGTGATAGAAGGAAAAAATACAATGGGATCACTAAAATGAAAACTGGGCACAACACATATGTTGAGGGAGACCAGGATGTAGCAAACCATTTAAACAATTACTTCTGCTCAGTCTTCTCAGAAACAGACTGCACTAATGATAACTAAATGATCACTAAAGGGAATCATATTGGTTCTAGTAATGATGGTTCATTTCTAGGATTTCTGGAGACAGAGGTAGCTGAGGAACTGGCTTGGTTAAAGCTTAATAAAGCAATGGGCCCTGATGGTATTCACCCCAGAGTTCTAAGAGAACTTCGCGATATAGTTGTTAGACCATTAACAAATCTTTTAAATAAATCAATAACTGGAGAAGTTCCCCATGACTGGCAGATAGCTAATATTGTACCTATCCACAAGAAGGACAGCAAGGTAGAAGCTGGCAATTACAGGCCAGTGAGTTTAACATCAATTGTAGTCAAGGTAATGGAATCACTTCTGAAAAGAAGGATTATTGATCACCTAAAAATACACAGCTTGCTGGACCCAAAGCAGCATGGCTTTACTGAGGGCAGATCGTGCCAGACAAACCTGATTGAATTCTTTGACTATATTACCAGTGTTTTGGACCAGAGGGGTGCTGTGGACATAGTGTATCTTGATTTCAGCAAGGCATTTGATACAGTTCCACATAATGATCTGATACAAAAGTTGGACAAGCTGGGATGTAACCCTTGGGTGGTTCCGTGGCTATGCAGTTGGCTAAAGGATAGATCCCAGAGTGTGGTTGTAAATGGGGTTCACTCAGAACAGAGAGCAGTCACTAGTGGGGTGCCACAAGGCTCTGTACTGGGTCCTGTTCTATTTAACCTATATGTAAGTGATATAAAGGTTTGTTGTGCAATGTATGTCTCTTTGCTGATGATACAAAGGTGTGTAATAGGGTTGATATCCCTGGAGGTGTCTGTAACATGGAACATGATTTGGCATTGCTGGAAGATTGGTCAAAGCTGTGGAGACTGCAGTCCAATATTTCTAAATGTAAAATAATGCATCTAGGGAAAAAGAATCCCTTTAGAGAGTACAGCATTGGGGGTACAGTATTATCCAGCACTACAGAAGAACAAGATTTGGGGGTGCTTATTTCAGATGATTGCAAAATGAGCAAACAGTGTGACAAGGCAGTTGGAAAAGCAAATAGAATTCTGGGATGTATCAGTAGAGGGATCACCAGCAGGAGGAAGGAGGTTCTGATTCCTCTATATAGATCTTTAGTGAGACCTCACTTAGAATACTGTGTCCAGTTCTGGAGACCACACTTACAAAAAGATATTGATAAGATAGAATGAGTTCAGAGACGGGTAACAAAAATGGTGAAAGGTCTGGGGGATAAAACATATCAAGAGTGACTTCAGGAACTTAATATGTACAGTCTGGAGGAAAGAAGTGAGAGGGGAGACATGATTGAAACCTTTAAATACATGAAGGGGGTGAATAAGGTTCAGGAGGGCAGTCTTTTCAATATGGAACCAAAATCAAGAACACGGGAACATGACCTCAAACTAACTGGAGGGAAATTCAAAATGAATCTTTGAAAGTATTATTTTACTGAAAGGGTGGTTGATGATTGGAATAAACTACAAACAGAGGTTGTGAGTCAGTCAACAGTAAATGGCTTCAAACATGCTTGGAATAAACATAAATCTATAGTCAGAAAACAAGGTTAATGTAAAAAATAAATAAATAAATAAAAAGGGGCAGACTCAATGGACTACGCAGTCTTTTTCTGCCGTCACTTTTCTATGTTTCTATGATCACCTCTGCGGTTTTTATTTTTTGCGCAATAAACAAAGAATGACAATTTTGAAAAAAAAAAAAAAATTTTTTTACTTTTTGCCATAATACATATCCAAAAAATAAATAAATAAACGAATTTATTCATCAGTTTAGGCCAATATATATTCTTCTACATATTTTTGGTAAAAAAAATCGCAATAGACGTATATTGATTGGTTTGCACAAAAGTTATTGCATTTACAAACTTTGGGATAGGTTTAGGAACTTTTATTTTTTTATTGTTTTTACTGGTAATGGCGGTGATCTGTTATTTTTAGCGGGACTGCCACATTGCGGCGGAAAAATCTGACCCCAAATGACACTTTTTGGGGACCAGTGACATTATTACTTTGATCAGTGCTATAAAAATGCAGTGATCAATGTAAAAATTACACTGGCAGGGAAGGGGTTAACACTAGGGAGCGATCAAGGGGTTAACTGTGTTCTCTGGGTGTGTTCCATACATAGGGGGGATGGGCTCACTGGGACATGACAGATATCGCTGTTCCCAAACAGAACGGGGATCCGCCTTGTTTACTTAGGCAGATCCCCATTCTGCCTCTGTATCCAATGATCGTGGGTTGCTGGTGGACATCGAGTCCGCCGGATCCACGGACACACTCCCACAGCGCACAGTTGGCATGCACCCTCAATTACTCATGCACAATCCGCCGTACAGCTACGGCGATCCACACAGGAGAGCCGACCTGCCACAGTATAATGATGGCGGCTGGTCGGCAAGTGGTTAAAGAGTTTTTGGACACTGTAGTGGTGTTGTGTAGTGCCACCCCAGGGCTTCCTGCTGACAGCTGAAAGTACCATAGTACAAAAAAAAAAAATGCTGGCAATAAAAAAATAGGAAAAAAAAACGGCATGGGGACCCCCCAAAATCAATACCTGATCCTTATCTGAGCATGCTGCCTGACAGGTCAGGAAAGGAAAGGCCAAACCAGGCCACATGCCCTCAACATGGGGGGTGCTTTGGGGCAGGGGGGCTCACCCCTCTAAAGCACCTTGTCTCCATGTTGATGATCTCACCCCCCCATGTTAATGAGTATGGGGTACATAATACCACTACTTATTCACCAAAAAAAGTGTAGTATAAAAAAGACATTAGACAGTTTTTTTTTACAAGTCCTTTATTTAAAAAATAAATGTCCCCCGGTGTAGATCCATTGTCAATCACGATGCCACTGCTGACCTGAAAAAAGAAAAAAAAGCTCCGCTCACACCGAAGGCTCCCGATGTCTGCCACCTCTGCTGCCTGACAGCTCTTAAATAACTAACAGATGGGGCAATCTGAGCACATCACTGGGTGACCCTGGCCCCTCGTGACGTCATCGACCCAGCATGCCCCTAGCCAATGATATCACAAGGAGGCAGGGTCACCCACCGACAGCTGATGACTCATCGATTGTTAAAAACGCTGCATCCGCCAGCTACTTAAACAGGTTGTTTACTGGTTGTTAAGGATGCCTGCGGCTACCAGTTCCATAAATGTTGCTTCCAGAGACCACTACTTATTTACCGCATGCATTTTTTCTGTGAATTGACTCTCACTCCTGTTTTATGCGGTATTTACCCAGTGTTTTTGCTTTATGCAGTAAATATCGCATAAAGCAGTAGTGAATCAACATTTTCAGGATCGCATGTGGCATTTGGGAAAACACCTAATATGTGATCTGGTTCTGTAAATGGAGCCCTATGTGTTAGTTATGTGTTCCCATTCACACTAACATTTTTAATTAAATATTTCTTGTCTTTTAAATTTTTCTCAGACGTTGTCATGGATGACTGCAAGGTGACTGTAAGGCTTTTTGAAGAATGCCACAGTGAGTCTATCCTAAAGCCGGCCATAGAGGGAACGATTTTCTTTCCTGCAGCCGCAGTCAGTGTTGATGGGGGAATCCTTCCCGTGGAGCCATTGTTTTCTACCGGTGGAGAATCGGAATAATAAGAAGGATATATATATAAGGATAATGAGAATCGGAGTGGGGGGCGGAAGAAGCTGTCCCCGCCAGGAGAACACAGTGATAACTGCTAGAGGCTATAATAGCTGTTAGAGATAATTGCATGTAAAATCCGACAGGCTGCTTGTACCAAAGTTGATCAATTGATATACTTGGGTACAATAAGCCTGCCCATACATGGTTTGAACCTCTGCCATCTCTGCTGAACCAGCAAAGATTCAAGCCGTCTATGGCCAACTTAATTCGGTACTCATTAATATACAGTGCAGGAAGCCAAGCCTCTAATCCTTTGTTAGGACAGACAGTGTTCAAATTTAGTTACAATTGATGATGAAAATCTGCCTGCAGAGATATGATTAATTATGGCAAACACAGTTGTCCAGCCACACTATAAGCAAATAGAACTATGTAGGATTTTTGCTAGCTGGAGGGTCCAGAATAGAGCATCTAAAAAAGCAAGCGTTTATGTGAATGGGAATATGTAACGAATATAAAGTAGTTGTTATCCCAATTTGGCTGAACTCAACCCTTCAGTCTTCTCCTGTACTTAACTTGCTTACCCTGTTTTCACTGCACACTTGGAGCCTCTCACAGTATGTATTAGATGTCACAAAAGTCAGATTAAGTCCACCTCGTTTCCTGGATGGAGAACTTGTAGCAAAATCTAGTACTTTCCTTCCCATCCTTATTCCCCCTGACAACACCCCCTTCAGATTTCAGTTCTCTCAATCATAGAGGTTCAGAATCACACATTGATGCTGCCTAGGCTGGGCTGACTGCATATTTGCATAACTCCTCCCAGCCATATCCTGGCTGGAGGATGTCCAGCATTATCTAGCCCTTTACTTCCCAGCTTTACTGTCTTGACCTGCCCCTTCCACTCATTGAATTTCAGTACCTTTTAATCATGATGGTCCATAATCATGTGGATGTTACCTAAGGCAGTCTGTATGTAAATGCAGCTTGCCTAAAAATGGCCATGCCTCCAGATGGACATCCAAACATCAATGCATTTTTACATTTGCATAGCTTCTCCCAGAATCAAACCCACTGCTTGTATCAGGGCTAAGGATCATGAAAAATTTACTTAGGCAGGGTGCTGAAACGCACTGCCTCCTAACCCCCATCCCCCCACCCGCCTCCCGATAAACTCCAGCAGCAATGGTCTGCTTGTACTGCATAAAGAAACATTAAAAATGTATATCATGTGTTTGAGGATTTAGGGGGGAACTAGGAAAGGCAAAATAAAAGCAAGTATGAAACTTCAGCTTTACATCTGCACCTTTTTATTTTAATCTATTAAAGTTTTCTTTGCTGTTGCCAGCTTCCAATGAAAAGTTAGATTAAAAATCATATAACAGTTTCATGGTTATTTTTTAGTTCTGAAAAGCTGCAATCTCTTCTTTAAAGCTGACTTTACATCTTTATTTTTGAGGCTGTAGATGAGAGGGTTTAATATGGGGACAGCAGCCGTGTTAAACAGGGAGATCAGCTTATTGTACTCTAGACTGTCTGCTGAAATGGGCCTCAAGTACTGGTAAATTAAGGTAAAATAGAGAAGAATGACAACTGTGAGGTGTGATGAGCATGTGTAGAAAGCTTTACGTCTTCCTGTGCTGGAATTAATCCTCAGTATGGTAGTGATAATAAAAATGTAAGATAGAACAGTTAATAAAAAAGGTCCAAGAACCAGTAGAGCTGTCCCTTCGACTATGAACAAAGTCTCCAGAACTGTAGTGTTGCTGCAAGAGAGTTTTATGACTGGCACTAGGTCACAGAAGAAGTGGTTTACTATATTGGATTTGTAACAGGAAAAACTAGTCACCAAAACAGCATATGGGATAATTTCTACAAATCCAAGAGCCCAACAGACAGAAGCCAAAAGAGTACAGGTTTTCTGATTCATGATAACTGTGTATCTCAAGGGATTGCAGATGGCAACATATCTGTCATAGCCCATGGCAGTAAGAAACAATAGTTCATCACTAAGGAAGCTTCCAAAGAAATAGATCTGAGCAATGCAGTCAAGGTATGAAATTACTTGATTCCCAGTTAAACCTATGAGAAGGATATTGTGTAGAGTGATGGTCGTAGAGCACACATCAATCATAGATAGATTTACCAAGAAAAAATACATTGGAGTGTGGAGATGGCAATCAAAACAGACCAGCAGAAGAATGGTCATGTTTCCACCAAGAGTGAGGAGATAAATAAGAAGAACCAGCAGGAAGATTGGAGCCTGAAGCTCTGGAATGTCTGAGATTCCTTTGATAATGAAAAATGTAACCATTGTCTGATTCCCTTGTTCCATTTGATCACAATTATCTGACCAACAACTCTGTGTTTAAAGAAGAAAGCTTGGTTTCTCTTTGTTAAAGGGAACCAGAAGTAAAGTCAATGTTTCAAAAGTACAATTGTACATAATAACAGGCATCTACAGTTTTAATATTGAGGTCTTCTGTCACAATGATGGGGCAAGAATAAGATACAGGGGGCAGACATGAGCATGGAAGATAGTCAAAATTTGCTCAATATGAACAATAGACAGAACCCTATGTTGTGTACCCTAACTTATTGGAGGTTTGTAATTTTAGTAGGCATATCTTTTACGGGT
The DNA here is from genome assembly GCA_018402905.1 of Glandirana rugosa. Lineage (NCBI taxonomy): Eukaryota > Metazoa > Chordata > Amphibia > Anura > Ranidae > Glandirana > Glandirana rugosa. The sequence continues at coordinate 416,361 of BLSH010232876.1, forward strand.
CTTCTGTTCAGTCACTCTTCCTCATTGTATTTCCTCTGGTACTCAGAGGTCCTAACTGCCACATATCGCTCACAAACAAATGTGTGAACACCATTTACTTCAGCAGTACTGTCAAAAAATACCATTGTGCTTTGTAGATAATTTCAGTCACGTACCAAACGCCAGAGGGTTTCAGAGTTCCTTTAATAGACAAAGGGAATGATGTCCTCTTTTACTTTAAATCTGTAGAAAATTAAACCAGCTTTATGAAGAATATTTGTTTTTTATTTAGACATTGAAAAGCATCATCAACCACATTTCAGGACCACATAGTACCCCTTTCTTAAAGCTGAAGTTTAGACAAGGATATTGTGTATAGTTACATTATTACAGCTTGGACTAATGTTATTATACATGTGTCATACCTGGCTAATCCCCATGGAAATCACTGTACTACCACTACTACAGTGATAGCTGCTAGCTTCTGGGTCTTGTGCCCAGCTGCTGCTTTATGAAAAAAGGGAGGTTGCTCATTTGTCAAATGCACCATACGGAGAACACTTGGCACTTTCTCAATGAATGTGAAGCGTTCTCTGATTGGATGAGGGGGAGGTTATGACATCACTGCCCCAGCTTCCATGAAGATTGACCAGGTATGGCACATTCATACTTACAATGGTCCAAACTGGATCAATGTGCTTATGCAGAAATATACATACTTACACACCTCTGTGCCCCTGTGTAGTCCTGTGATACATTTTCACTAATGTCTAGATAAAAGACAAATATTCAGGTGTGCTGACTGAATTCTTTACAGACCCAGGCCAGTGTAATGACACACCTGCAAGTGAAGGAAGAGGGTGCCAAACTTGTGGGATGGAGGGGGAGAATAATGGATAGAGTACAACACAAAGCAATGAAAAAACAAAAAAAAAACAAAACCAAAAAAACCCTTCTATTTAAAAAAACACTTAAAAACAGTCGTGGATGAAAGTCAAGAAAAAAGATGGAAAAAGACACAATAAAACATGATTAAACTATGGACCATGGTGCAGATTAATAGGAAAACTCACTTTTAAAGTAAAAGAAGAGTACAGCACATAACTCCTGGCAAAGTGATGTGGGTGGCTTGTAGATGCAGTTCCCGACTTGGATGTGTCAGTGGCTGTAGGTGGAGTGTCAGATGGCCGACTGAGTGGAGACACAGGCTGATGGGGACACACAGTGCTGGTGGTGGAAGCTAGTGTATGGTGCCTGCAGCAGGTGGGGAACCTCTGCAGGTCCGGATGGGGTACATAGCTGGTCGCAGGGGTGAGGGTTGCGGCGCCTGGAGCTTATCAGCTGCGGGAGTGGTGGAGGCTGGAGGGGGCAGCTGAGTACTCGCTGGTGGTGAGGCCGTCTGGAGAAATGAGCAGTCAGACAGCAGGTAGAGTGCAGGTGGGGACTGGAAGGGATGCAAGGACAGTTCAGAGCCCAGAGGCTTGAATGGCTGCAGCTAACTGGCTGCGGTCAATAGATGCTGGGGAAGCACTGGGGCTTCCAGATGGTGGCCTAAAAGGTATTCTGTGGTGGAATGAGATCTCACCTGAGCTGTGGTCTGACCTTGAAGCCGGAACGCAGATAGCCCTGGAGTGCTCCGGCGTCCCAGGTCTGTCAGACTGTTCGATGTGGTTCAATGGAATTCAAGAACCCATGAGGAGAATGTGGTGACGTGTGGGGGTGTGGTCATGCGTTTCTGGGGTTCTGCCCCTTTGTAAAACCAAAAATTTGAGTAAGTGTTGCAGCAAAGGCTGAATTTTTATTTTTACGACTGCTGGATAATTTTATGCTTATTACTTTTAGAGTTCTAGGCAGCGACGGCGCTTCATTAGGGGCGCAGGGGTGCCGCCTCCCTAATCCATGCCCCCAGCCCCTAATCTACAGGGCTGTGGATGCATGGGTTTCAATTGTGCTTTTTTTCTTTTGAAGCACATAATTAGAGCCTGAGGCTGTAATTGGCTTCAAAAAGGGGTGGGCTCGGGGTGCAGAGCACTGCGCCCTGAGCCTATCCAGTTGGGTGACATTAGCGAATGAATATTCGCTAATGTCTTCCTGCTTCTCCTTCCAGCCAATCAGGAAGTGGGTTCTGTAATGCCTGTAATGAGAGCTGCCCGTAAGGGAAGAGACGGAGGGGGCGGATTGCAGATGGGAGCATGAGCAGGAGCTGGTACGGAGAGTGGAGTACCGGGAGCAGTGTGAGTACTGAGGCTGGCCTGTGCATGGGGGGTGGTAGCGGCAGTGGCGGCATGTGTGAGTGAGAGGGGCAGGTTGGTTGGCCCTCCCCTCCCCCCAAAATATTGAGCACCAGCCACCACTGGTCCTGGGCTTTATGTGGTGGCTTTTGGGGCAAAATGCTGTCACATATGAACAGCAGTTTGTAATCTTTGATCTCATTTCAGACATGCTTTAACCCTTAAAGGCTAAGTTCACCTTTCATAAAAAAATAAAAAAATAATAATAAATGAATGCATAGCTTTTTGCAGGTAAAAAAATTGTGCATTTATTATTTTTTTACATTGGATCCTGTAAAGATTTGCACTCACGATCAGCAGATCGTGTGTGCAATGCCAGGATCCTGCAGACTCTCAATACACTGTCTGTCCATATCTCTGATATGACCAGGCAATTACTGAATGGCATGAAGAATCAATGAACTACAAGGATGCTCACCAATGCCCCTGCAAGTTATTGAGAACTACAAGCTGTCAGCCACAATGACTGACAGTACTTGTAGTCTACTCATTCACTGAAACAGGTGAATGAATGATGTCACTGTGTGGGTGGAGCCCCGCATGGCAGTGTTGTTTTCAAATCGGGACCGCAGGTGTGGGGAGAGGATCCCCCATCTATTGTCACAGAGTGAGATGTGCTGGCGGCGGAAGGTGGGTGGTTAGGAGCATGTTACAACCTAAATATGGGTGCAACATGTAACATGCTCCTAAAGGTAAACTTATCCATCAATGCTATAATTAAATAATTAAATGTAGATAACCCTTTCATTGTTGTAAATTAAAATAAATATCAAATAAAATTGTAACATCACATACTTAGAGATCATATAGTTTCTTTATATCGCTAAGCCTCAGTACATACTATGAAGTGCAGAGGAATGTGCTGTGCATTGCTGTTTGATTCACATGCAATTCAGTTCAATGCAATCTGAGCTCATTCATTTTGACAGTTCTTAGATCACACTGCAAGCACTTTTGGAAATGCAGTACAACCGGACCACATGGTACTTTTGTGTGTATGTCAGTATACAAACTGGCATAAATTAAATTCTAAACTAAACAATCCATAGCTATAAATTACAGTGAGCGCTGGAGGGGCAGAGCAGAGAGCTGGTGACTGACAGTTACCACTCTCTGCTCACTGAAGGCCGAGAACTGAGTGATCAGCGATCATGAGAGCTCTCAGTTCTTGGTCTTTGAGCCGGTGGGGACAGCTGCAGCATCAGATTGTTGATGATGATGCAGCTACCTAGGTGAGTATAAATGTTTGTTTTTTTTCCAATCCCGCACTTCTCTTTTAAGAATGATGGGATTTTTTTTCTGGAGTATTGGAGAGAAGCACTGCCATGGGGAAAGGTATCCAAGGGGTGCAAGGCAAGGGGAGTTTGATTAAATAGTATAACTTTTTATATTAAAATTTAAGCTGATGTTTAATATTCTCAGGTATGTATTAGAAATGATTTCTTCTTTGTTAAACAAATAGTCCTATTTTCCTGGGAGAATATGATTATACAAAAGTAATTAGAAAAAATTATATCCAGACATACATCCAATTATCTATGTTTACTGCAGTTTTATATACACTTTTTTGAAGAAAGTGTATAATAACTTGTAGTTTACAATATAAGACAATATAGAAGTCTTTTATAAAGATGTATAGCTCCACGCATACTGCCTACTGACACTGCTTTATGGCTGTACAAAACAGGAACCTATACATTATTATTATTCTACACAATATGTCTGAAAACAAACATACTTTGCAATTAAGTGAGAGTAAATAAGGCTGTGGGTGAGGTGCACATAATGACACACTTACCTCTGGGTGTGCTCTCCAGCTATGTAAGGTCCAAGCTACCCATATTAGATCATTCACAACTGATGCTAAGTTATCTTCTTGGTCCACCATCTTTTTGCTTCACCCATTAGGTAGGCACTGATGATAAGATGCGCAGATGCCAGGACTGTACACTGTCTGCAGTCAGTGTACAAATTAAAAAATATTCCTAGGCACGGCAAAGAGTTTACCTACCTACCATAAAATCTACTTGCTAGCATTACTTCCTCTTTAAATGATGAATGATTTTATATCTGGTTCATCTTTTTATTAATATGTATCAGGTAATATGCAGACTTCCAGGGCCGGGTTAAGGGGATTGGCAAAGGGGCCCTTGCCCCGGGCGCAATGCTGGGGTGCATTTGGAGCTTTGACTCTTCCTGCATTTCAGCAACAGTGCCTGAAAGCCAACCAGCCCAAAATGTCAGCAGCCAGCAGGGAGCTCTGGGACACTGCAGCACTGGTGAGAAGGTTAGGATAGTTCAGCTTTAAGGGTTCTTCCTGTCTCCCCTTGTCATGTGACATATCACATAACCAGAGAGGGTAAGATGGAGAAGCTGCTTTCATTCCCAGCAGGTGCCATGCTGAAGTGTGAACTTTGAGTACACATGGGGGGGGTGCAGTTTGCCATCTTTGTCCCAGGCGCTGGATGACCTTTGCCCAGCATTGCAGACTTTATATACAGGCTAAGCCTTTTTTACTCTCTGGGCGTCTGTCTTTAAATGTCTATGGATATGTGTAGTATATGATGCTTAAGTCAATAGAAGATAATGACCACTGAAAGGGAGAGTCTGAGATATATCATTCTCTAAAGCTATGCACTGCATAAGCTTATCTGTTTCCAAATCAACCTGTGTGTGAGAGGAGATTAGAAAGAGCTATAACATTTATTTGAAATGTACAGCACTCTCTATATCTTTAAGATACTTTTTATCCAGTAGCTATCAGTAGTCATACAGAAGTCATATTAGATATTTTGTTCTTCATCAAGGGAGAAGGTAACCACACATTCCACCTTAACTTAAAGGGAGACTACCAATTTTTAAAGGGAAGTGTGTAACAGTGTAATTAGGTATTTACCAAGC
>BLSH010232876.1:421541-433314 GCA_018402905.1 Glandirana rugosa
CCCCCCCCCCCCCCCCAAAAAAAAAACAACAACTTTATTTTGATGGTATAAGCCAAGATAAAATAATCCTTTAAAATTAAAGTATTGCATGCATTCTGAAGCTTTAATTTGATTAAATTTGCTCCCTACTTACCTACCACGTATCATCCATACGTATATAATGGTGCCATGTACAGAGCTTTTATAATGTGCTAATACATGTATGCATGAGCTAACTCTTTATCAAGTTCAAGTTCAGGAGGTCTCTTGGGGCCATTTCTTCTACTGCAATTAATTTTAATGATTTTTTTCACACTAATTATTAAAGCGTGGACATGTGTAACATACAATGTTCAAAAGCCACAAAGACTATACATTGCTTTGAAAGCTTTGATCTGTGTTAATGAAAATGCATAGTCTTTAAATATTGCTGCAGTAATAATTCACACTATACATTTACTACAACATTTTGTACCTTTTCTTAGAAATAAAATTAACCATATTTTAAGTAATGGATTTTTTAGATCAGTACTGTTTAGATTGATGTCAGACAATTCCAAACAACACTTTTTATACAGTTTAGATGAGTAAGATCATACTGCCTGTGACTTTATTGTGGAGATTTCCATTTATGTTTGATCCCTTTGAAACATAGACAAGAAATTAAAGGCTAAGTTCACCTTTATTCATCTTTTTTATATTTTTCTAAATTCCAGCTCCCCTATGTAACAATATAGCATTAATGTACTTCTTTTGCAAAAATAAAACAGCTTTCCATTAATTCTACACAGGCTTACCTCGCACTCTTCATAGCTGTTTAAACACACTGCTCAATTACTTCTGCCTTACTTCCTCCTGGACAAACTTAGGTCATGACACAGGGAAGAGTTGACCAACTGATTTCATTAGCACACACCCTGCATTATCTACCTTCAGCTGGTCAACTCCTTTCTGTGTCATGACCTAAAATCTGACCAGGAAGTAAGGCAGAAGTAATCAAGCAGTGTGTTTAAATAACTATGAAGAGAGTGAGGTAGCCTGTGTAGAATTAATGGAAAGCTGTTTTATTTTTGCAAAATAAGTACATTAATGTTATATAGGTACATAGGGGAGCTGCGATTTCGAAAAAAAAGATGAACAAAGGTGAACTTGGTCTTTAAGGAAATTGGGGCAGCTGAAAAAGGAAAGCACAGGCAGCATTAAACATCTCACAGATGCCGTAAACGTTCCTTATTCCACTATTTCTGTTACTGTGTGTTTATCTCCATTGTATAGAAAATGAGGACTCTTCCTAGTCTGTCTAACACCATAAAACAAGGAAAAGGATTAGCCACAGTTGGCCTAAAATAAAAAGTAGCATTTATAATTGTACCAATCTAGTTGCATTTGTTACATAGTTACATAGTCAGTGAGGTTGAAAAAAGACACAAGTCCATCAAGTCCAACCTATGTGTGTAATTTTATGTCAGTATTACATTATATATCCCTCAATGCTGTGGTCCCTTAGGTGTGCATCTAGTAGTTTTTTGAAATTATCTATACTCCCAGCAGAAACCACTGCTTGTGGTAGAGAATTCCACATTTTCACTGCTCTTACCGTAAAGAAACCTCTACGCATTTTAAGGTTAAACCGCCTTTCCTCTATTCTTTATGAATGGCCACGTGTCTTTGTGTACCCCCTTGTGCTGAATAGTTTTGTCCCTATAGTGGGGTCACCAGTACAGTATTTGTACATTAAAATCATATCCCCTCTCAAGCGTCTCTTCTCCAGAGAGAATAAGTTCAGTGCTTGTAATCTTTCCCCATAACTAAGGTCTTCCAATCCCTTAATTAGCTTTGTGGCCCTTCTCTGAACCCTTTCCAATACCTGGACATCCTTCCTGAGGACTGGTGCCCAGAACTGGACGGCATACTCCAGGTGCGGCCTTACCAGAGACTTGTATAGTGGGAGAATTATTGATTTATCGCTGAAGTTAATCCCTTTGTTGGCTTTGCTTGCAGCAGCCTGGCATTGCATGCCACTGCTGAGCCTGTTCTCTACTAGGACCCCTAGGTCTTTTTCCATCCTAGTTTCCCCCAGGGGCTCTCCCCTGAGTAGTTTGCGTTCATGTTCTTGGTACCCAAATGCATTATCTTACATTTTTCTACGTTAAATCTCATTTGCCATTTGTCTGCCCACCCCATTAATTTATTCAGATCTTCTTGCAAGGTTTCCACATCCTGTGGAGAGTTTATTGCCCTGCTTATCTTGGTATCATCCGCAAATATTGAGATTGAGCTCTTCACCCTGTCCTCTAAATCATTTATAAATAAATTGAAAAGGATTGGTCCCAGGACAGAACCTTGGGGAACCCCACTTTCTACACCGGACCATTCTGAGTATTCCCCATTTATCACCACCCTCTGGACTCTCCCCTGCAGCCAGTTTTTAATCCAGGTGCTCACCCTTGGATCCATGTTGAGGGATCTTAGTTTGTACAGTAAACGTTTATGGGGAACTGTATCAAATGCTTTTGCAAAGTCCAGATACACCACGTCTACAGGCCTTCCTTTATCTAGGTGACAGCTCACCTCCTCATAGAAGGTTAATAGATTGGTCTGGCAAGAACGATTCTTCATGAAACCATGTTGATTACCACTAATGATACCATTCTCGTTACAATAATCATGTATATAATCCCTTATTATTCCCTCCAAGAGCTTGCAAATTATTGATGTTAAGCTAACTGGTCTGTAGTTCCCAGGGATATATCTTGGTCCTTTTTTATATATTGGTACCACATTGGCTTTCCTCCAGTCAGCTGGTATCATACCAGTCAGAAAACTGCTCTTAAAGATTAGGTACAAGGGTCTGGCAATAACTTGGCTAAGTTCCTTAAGGACTCTTGGGTGTAAGCCATCTGGGCCCGGTGACTTATTGGTGTTCAGTTTTTCAAGCCTATTCCTGATTTCACCCTCAGTCAGCCACAAGGCTGCTTCCTGTGATGTGTCATGAGGACCAGCATTGTAGTTCTGAATAATTGATCCCCCCGTTTCCTTTGGAATACTGAGGAGAAAATTGAGTTTAATACCTTTGCCATTTCTCCATCCTCTGTAACCAAAATACCTTCATCACTCTTTATTGGGCCAATATGATCTGACCCCTCTCTCTTAATATTTATATACTTAAAGAATTTCTTGGGATTCTTTTTATTTTTCCTCAGCTATGTGTCTTGTTCAATCTTAGCTGCTCTGATTGCACCTTTGCATTCCTTATTGCGTGTTTTGTAGTACTGAAAATCTGACTGAGACCCCTCCTCCTTGTATTTTTTGAAGGCCTTCATTTTTGCTTTTATGTGTGCCTTTATGTCGGAGTTAAGCCACCCTGGTCTTTGGTTAGCTCTTTTAATTTTATTTCCTGTTGGGATACACTGGCTAACACCTTTGTTTAGTATGTTCTTGAAGCACTCCCATTTTTCCTCCGCATTCATTGTTCCTAGAATTTTATCCCAGTTAACAACTTCCAGCAAGGAGCGTAGTTTCTGGAAGTTGGCTCTTTTAAAATTCAGTGTCTTTGCATTCCCCTTGCGTTTCCTATTTGTGTGATTTATACTAAAACTAATTGACCTGTGATCGCTATTTCCTAGATTGCCCCTCACTTCCACGTCTGTGATCAGGTCTGTGTTGTTAGTAATCAGAAGGTCCAATAATGCTTTTTCTCTTGTTGGTACATTTACCATCTGACCCATGAAATTATCCTGCAGGACATTTAGGAAATGGCGAGCCTTAGCTGAATGTGCAGTACCTTCCTCCCAGTCAATATCTGGATAATTAAAATCTCCCATTATAATAAGACTTCCCATCCTAGCCGCTATTCCAAATTGTGATAGGAGATCTGCCTCCCCCTCCTCCCTCTGATTTGGGGGCCTATAGCACATTCCCAGTAATACTTTCCCCCTGGTGTCTTCCCTTTGTAGCTCTACCCATATTGTTACAAGTCAACAATGAATTTTTATTGAGTATCTTAGAAGAGCTCTTTTCATACTTGTGATGAAGGCCATGGTAATATTTTTGGGCCATGCCACATATACCCTTTCTTTTAGATTTGTCAAGAAAAAGCGCACATTCAGATTACACAGTTAAAAAAAAATTTGACTACTGTGTTGTAATAATTCTCAGATGTGGTGCTTCAAGCATCTGTATGATATCAGCCCAAAAAAGCAAGTTATCATGTCCAAATGGTTAACTCAGTGGTTCTCAACTCCGGTCCTCGGGACCCCCCAACAGGCCAGGTTTGCAGGATAACTGAAATGCATCACAGGTGATATCATTTGCTGCTCAGTGATTGCAGTATTTTAGTCTGCATCTCCCCAAGGTAATACTGAAAATCTGGCCTGTTGGTGGGTCCCGAGGACCGGAGTTGAGAACCACTGCATTAACTACATAAAACATGCAACAAAAGTTTGGTCAAAAAAAGAGTGTATGTTTCACACTTCTAATTATGGAAGAGCAACACAATCACCATTGGACAGCCACACTGAAGATGGTAGTGTTAGATGGACTAGTAGAATTACATGGATTTGACATATGTGACTAACAAATTAAGGCCCAACTCTAGCTGACAATTTTTAAGCAGTTACAGAAGCAGTTTCCCTTTCCCTTTTAGGAAAAAGGTTTTACATAAATGAATAAAAACTGACCACTGTAAGCACCCCTGACGGTGTTAAGTGGTTTGTCTCAATCCTCTAATTGCCACTTTTGCTGCAAAGTTACGGCTGTTAAAGAAAGTTGGAGATCAACGTGCCTTGGAACTTACTGGCCTAATCCTCTAACTACCCCCCCCCCCAAAAAAAACCCACTGATAATATGTGTTTTTTAACAATTGGAATGTGCTGAAGAAGTGTTTTTTGTATCAAGAGGAAATCTGCCTTTCTGTTATTGCAGCCTAACCAAGCTGCTTGCATACTGATTAACCACTGTACAACATGTGTTGCTTCATCTCTCAAAAAACTACACTCCTCTTAGATCAAATACCTTTCATTGCCTTATGAAATGTACATACTCTAGTATTTCTCTCCTGGACAGGGTGTACTTCCTTCATTCTCTTTCCCCTTACTTTCTATCATTTCTGTTCTGTCTCCTTTTCCGCATTTTTTTTTTTAGTGTCCCTCTGGTCATTTGTTGTGATGTAATGTAAAACATGAGCCAAATTTAGACCTGCACTCGAGGGGTGCAGTGCTGGCTGGAAGTAGCCAGGGATGCAGTTTATTATAACTAACCTTTCACTTATTATTTTCATGTGGATGTGTTGACTAACACTAACAACTCTGCAGTATCACTCCAATGTCCTCCCCCATTTCATAAACATCACTGGCAGGGTGGGGAATGATTGGGCTTGAGTGCATACCTTTTCATTGAAAAGAAAGAAAATTGTATTTGTTGAAAAATGTTGTAATTTCATTTTGTAGCAAAGATAGGTACCCTGGTATGCATTTAATATGCACCCTTTGTTGTTCGTGTACCTGATGCACTTTTGTACCTTTGTTGAAAAGTTAAATAAAAATCAATGGAAACTGAAAAACTACACTATTGTTCATTTCAAAATAAAACCAGCCTCAACTTTCCCTACCACGTTGTGAACTTACCAAACTGCATGCCTACTGTCATGCCATGTGGCTAGTATCTCTCATATAGTAATAATAGATTTTTTTAAGATAAAACCTCCTTTGTCATTCTCTCTATTGTGGCATAATCAAACTGCTTACATGCTGTTTACCCACTGAACTATATTTTTGGTTATTGTCTTTCATGCACTCTAATTTTTATTGCAGGATAAAACTTTCCTTGCCTGTTTTTACTTGCCGACTTTTCATGTCCTGGGCCTGGCACTAGCCAGTTTCTACATACATACATACATCTTCACACATACTTTAAGTAAATATATTGAATAGTTTGGAATATTTGGGGATACAAGGATAGGAGGGATGTGGAAGTGTGATTTTGAAGTGTTTTTGTGCACTCTTTCTTTTGATTCATCAAACCTTTAAGACAATGGTACTGCAAAAAAAACAAAAAACAAAAACAACAAGCTCATTAGACTGTATTGCCACAGGCCAACTTGTGCAAAGTTTAGATTGAGAGTGGTGATGAGCAGAGCTTTCCCAGGTCCGGTTCAGGAGGGGTTCTGCAAACTTCAAGGACGTCCAAATGCCAGACCTGAGCCCAAATGAATCAATGTGAGCCAAATCTGTAAAATTAAAAATTCAAATTTTCAGAGCAAATGGGCAAGAGGGTGTCAAAAAACAGCACACAGGGTGGACACCGGCCTGGAGAACATGTACCAAGGCAAAAAAAAAAACGAAATGTTTTAAATCTATTCAACAAGGAGCAGTCATTTTTCAGATGCCTAAAGGCTTAGGCCTCATACACACGGGAGTTTTTTACAGCCACCTTTTTTTAGCATTTTTTACAGCTCTCCATGTTATTCAATGGTCCCTTAAAAATGCTGAAGTTTCTGAGCTGTAGATGGCGTCGGCGTTAGTGAGCTGAAAGTAGAACCCACGGCCAGCGCGTTTCAAGGCTGTAACGTTTTGGCGTTTTTGATGCCGCAAAACGCTCACTAATGCTGTACCAACATAAACCGGCGTTTTTGCCGCCAACGTTTTCAGGTTAAATAATAGCAGAGGAATGCTTTTTTTAAAAAAAACACCTATTGACGCCGAAGCTCACTAATGCACATTAACGCTCATTAACGCTGATGCAAAACGCCAAAAAAAGCTGATTTTTCCCTGACGTCGGGCCTGATGCTTTGCTTATTTTTTTACTTACGCCCATGTGTGAGAGGCCTTAAAGTTGAACATTATAAATGTCCAGTTCCTTTAAATAATATGCTGTGGTTTGTCATAATTCTGTCTGTGATAGGGGAACATCTCTGTGATGTTCAGTGATTCAGCAGCACTCACACTTACAAGTGACTTTGACAGCTGTCATTGCTGGCTTATTTGTTTTTTTTAAAGACAGCACAGACCCTTCCAACTGTCTTCTATGTATCTCAAAGGACCTTTGGAGGGGTCTGTGTGCTGTTTGTTTTTAAAAGAAGATGACAATGTTCTGCTGGCAAGTTAAACTGTATGCTTTTTTTTCTTTGTAAATGAGCAGGAATGAAAAATACATTTACAGAGAGCCCCCTCTAAAATACATACCAGACCATTTGAGTCTGGTATAGATTGGGTGTGCTTTTTGCAAAAAAAAAAAAAAAAAATCCTTACCATGTCCTTAGGGTCTGGTACAGGTTATAAGGGGGACTCCATGCAAAAAAAAGAAAATTGCATGAGGCCCCTAAAAATCCATACCAGACCGTAAATTTGAGGATGCAGCCCAAACTGGAACCATATCAGGCCACATGCACTCAACATGGGGGGGGGGGGATACCTTGTCCCTACATTGAGGAAAACTAAGACTTCTTCCCCACAACCCCTGCCCAGGGGTTGTTGGGTTCTGAGGGCAGGGGATCTTATAGGAATCTGGAAGCCACTTTAATAATGTGAAAGAATACCCCTACAGTGACCTAGAAATAGATACCCCAATGCATGACAAGTCTTTTATTAAAAAAATAAAAATCCCCAAAAAAGGTCACTCTGTAAATCTATCATCAGTCATGATGCCCACCACCTGCTTACTATCACTGGGTGACATAAGCAACTGCCATTTTTATTCTTAGAAAATACTTTAATTTCTCCCTATTTCTTATTCTTTTTGTATAGCAGTGTTGCTGAATAACTGATCTCCTGATAGCAATAATGATGGGTCATGGCTGTGCAGTGTATGTTGGGAATGTGGCTTGGAGTCTCAATCAGGGGCAACATTTAACAGAGTGACAATAAAGGAGCACAATTGAGAGTGATATCACCACAAAAACAGCTGGTGCCTGAACAAGGACCTTCAAAGCAGGATCACTGGGTGGTATTTTATTAAAAGTTATACATTTAACTAATTCAGCTCTTTTGGACATACTATGTACTACATACTGTTATTCACAAGTATATGGGGTTATTAACTGCTATTGTGATAGCAATCGAGTAAAAATAAATAAACGAGTAAAGGAAAATGTTTTAAAAAATACAATTATAATAAATTGTATTAAAAAATATTTTAGAAATTGGCGTAACCACCATTGCCCCGCACACATGCACAAACACAAGCCCAGGGTGGTCAAGCATATGTAAATCACAGTTGCACAGCACGTGTGACTTGCCTGTGAACATCAGAATGAGAGCAATAATTCAAGCAAAAGAGCTTCTAATTAACTCCAAATTGATGACAGCTCAAGGCTTAAAGGCTTTTAAAGCATCACCTATGGAGATTTTTGGGTACCACAGTTTTTTGCAATGTTGTGGGCACACACAAACTTGCCATGCTTGGTATCTACTTATGCAAAACAACCACATCTTTTATATTTGACCAAAAATATTTACTAAAAATATTTTTTGGAAAATTTGTGTTTAATAAATAGATGCCCAAATGTCATGTGACATAAAATTTTCAAACTATCCTCTTTTTATTCTACAGGGCCTCTGCTTTCAGAAAATATATAATTTTCTGGAGGTTTTGCCAAAAATGAAGATTTTTACATGTTTTCAAAAATGATAAAAATTGTTCTAGAACTAAACTGGTTAAAAAGCTTGGCAAAAACATATCAAATTTGAAATTAACATGTTGCAGCGTATATGAGATTTTAGTGATAGGGTTTAGATCTAATTTAAATTAGCTAGACATTATACGCAATAAAGCTTAATCAATTGGCTCTCTGCATCATCCGTCCATCTGAAAAATTTTATTGCAAGTACTGTTTCAGCTCTTGCACAAAGTGAAATTTAAAGTGCACTTGTCACTGAAGCCCGGTTCACACTGATGCGACAATCACTCCGACTTTGGAGCACTTGTCGCATCAAAAGTCGGACCCCATTCTGTGCAATTGAACCATTCTAATTGGTGCTACTTGAGTTGCTCTGACGTAGAAAAAGGTTCCTGCACTACTTTTGGTCCGGCTTTGGTACAACTTGCATTGACTTCTGTTAACCACCTCCCACCCGGCCACTGTATATATACGTCTGGGTGGGAGCCTCACCGTTCTGACTGGACGTTCATTTACGTCCTTCAGGACGGGTGCTCGCAGCGCGGCCACGCAGTGAGCTGCGGCACGATCCTGTCATCATTATGATCACAGGATCCAGCCGAGCAGAGATCGGGATATGGGCGCCATGATTGGCCCTCCCGATCATGTGATGGCTGTGTCCAATCACAGCTGTCACAATGTAAACAAAGACACGTGTCTCTGTATCAGTTCTCCCCCCCACCAAGCTCAGTGAGAGCTCAGTGTGAGGGGGGAAGGGGGGAAGCTGCAGCTATGTGACAGCTCTCTGTATGAAAATGATTTCATACAGAGAGCTCTCACAGATCGCCCCCCACACAATGCACCAAGCACCACTGATACCCCTGTCCACATACATGTCAGTGTCCCCATAAAACAGTCCCCAAAACATCTGTATGTCCCCCATCACATCTGTCACAATCCCAAAACATCTGTCTGTCCCCATCACATCTGTCACAGTCCCCAAAACATCTGTCTGTCCCCATCACATCTGTCACCATACACAAAACATCTGTCTGTCCCTGTCTCGTCTGTCACAGTGCACAAAACATCTGTCTGTCCGCCATCACCGCCAACACCAAATAAATCCAGATTTGGGTTATTTTTATCAAAGAAATGTAGTAGTATCATTTTTGGTCAAAATTTATGAAGAGAAATTACTTTTCTCCTACGTTCACTGACAGACGCAGCTCTTCATGACTTTGTGGGGTTTTATGTTCGTCCTACCAGGAGTTAACTAGGCAGGGAAAAGAAATCAGCTGGCCCCTCCCCTGGGGGCCGTCCTCTTTTCCTACATTAAAACCCCCCCTCACAGAGGAGCTCTCCAGTTTCAATGCCTAGTTCGCAAGGAGTTGACCTGGCTTCCCTATGGGAACTGCAGTCCTATTGTGACCATTTTTTCTTTTTTATTTTCTTTTTTCTTTTTTCTGCAATCAAGATGATCTGCTATCAAGTAGCCGGTCGGAGCATCGAGAGTCTTTGTGCTCTGTACTTTCCCCGACCTGGCCACCATGATGTGAAGCCGGCCCCAACACAGGGACCCGCTGCATCTTACCCGTTCCGTGCGGGTGGCCCGGGGCGAGATTCCCCATATTGGTCCCCTTCCCTATTCGTTTGGCAGGGTGACCCTGGGCCTGCAGCGACCCCCCGCCAAGGGTGGAAAGTCTGCATCCGGGTGGCTACCGTGGCGTCGGACTGGTAAGTGAGCGCCCTGCCTCCCTCCCCACATGAGAGTGAGAGGGCCCGACGTCCGCGAATGCAATTTTTTCTCTGCTCCTGTAGCTGTCCAGGGTAGCCACCGGGTGGGAATCAGCCTCTCATCTTGCCCCCTGCCACCCCCCGCCCCCACCCCCCTGCCCAGCGCTGTACCTTCTTTCAGCCTTCTCATCCAGCATCGCCATGCGGTCTTCGGCCGCCATTTTGCGGTGGACCGCCGCCATTTTGCCGTAGCCGCGGACATTTTCAGTCTATGGGGCTTTCCCTCTAGCGCTCGGAGCGGCCATAATCGGTACTGCATGTTGCCTGGGAGGTGTGCTCACCCTCTAGTGCTTCCTGGCGGCCATCTTCACTGCATGCTCTGCATTCTTCACGTGGCTGCAGCTTCTTCTTCTCTCTGAAAATGGCGGCTGACAGATTTTGGCGCTATCAGGCAGCAAAAACAGCAAGTATAGCTGGGCTCCCTCTGGGTACTGGTGGCGGTGGGGTGCTGTCCTCTGCATCCTGTGGGTGTGTGGCTGTGTGCGGGGCATCCCTTCCTTCAATCCATCCATCCATCCATCCATCCCTAAAGTAATGGCTGATCTCCCTGCTGAACCTACTGAGGTGGCTTCAGCTGCCACGCAGTCTGACCAAGGGGCTTTTCTCTCCCAGCTGCGGGATGTCCTTGCTGAGTTTCTTCCACGTGGGGGCGCCGCTCCGCGGGCCCCCAGGAAGCGGCCCCCTCCCCCCCATCTTCAGGGGAAGATTCTGAGCTGGAGGTGGCTTCAGGGGTCTTAGGGATCCCGGGGGACTTGTCTGATGAGGAAACGGGTGGTGACATGGGGACTGAGGACCAAGAGCCTGTGACTGACCAGGACAATGTGCTGGTAGCCACCATTATCGCTGGCATTCGCACCGCGCTGCAGTTAGATCAAACAGGCGAATCGCAGGCTGCCTATGTGTGCGGGTCTTCCAGGCCCCCCAAGGCCCCCAAGTCCTATCCTTACAATGAATTTTTTTACCATTTCCTATACTGTGAATGGCAACAACCACGCCGTTCCCCCTCACTGACTGCACGTTTTTCTGAACGCTATCCCTTTGAGGAGAGCTTCCTAAAGAAATGGGAATCTCCTGCGGTGGATCCGCCTATTGCACGCCTTACTAAGGCGACGACCATCCCTATGGAAGGGACTCCTTCTTTTAAGGATCCTGCTGATAGAAGAACAGAGGCACTTCTGAAGTCCTTGTTTTTGAATGCGGGCTCCGCGGTGCGACCTGCCTTGGCTGGGGCCATGGCAGCACAGTACCTTTCGGAGTGCATGAAGGAACTTAAGTCGTATCTGACTGAAGGTCGCCTCATGGAGGCACCGCAGAAGGCTGAGTTTTTATTCCAGGGGATTAATTACCTCCGTGATGCGGCGGTGGACGTTCTGCCCTTGTTGTCCAGAATTTCTATAACAGCCATTA
>BLSH010232876.1:437955-460213 GCA_018402905.1 Glandirana rugosa
CAAGAGATCGGGTTTTTAGATAGTGTGTGACAAACATAAGACCCGAAATATGGGCGTAGGTGCGTCTACAGTTTAGCCCCCGTCGCCGACACAGGTACGGCGGTAACGTAGGGTTAATTGAACTTACCCTGACGAACGTGTCCCTACGTACCTTTTGGCCATATAGGGATACACCCATTAGTGACGGGAACGTACCCACGCACAATATGTCCCACCCTGTAAATATACCTATGTGGAATTATTTTACCATTACCGACCACTATAATTGAAGGACAAACACCGTGTAATCATATACACTCCCCCCTTTGAAAAGTTCTACCCACCACTGGTACCGCCGGTAAAACCCGACTTCAAAATGGCCGCCATGGTCACCACCCATCTTGAAAAGTTTCCCCCCTCACATA
This sequence comes from Glandirana rugosa, assembly GCA_018402905.1. Taxonomy (NCBI): domain Eukaryota; kingdom Metazoa; phylum Chordata; class Amphibia; order Anura; family Ranidae; genus Glandirana; species Glandirana rugosa. Next base: position 438,360 of record BLSH010232876.1, read on the forward strand.
TACTAATGTGCCACAAACAGGAAGTTAATATCACCAGCCATTACCATTTTATTAAGGTGTATCCATATAAATGTCCCACCCTGTATAACACGCACCCATGCAAGGGCAGTGATTACCCACATAGGGATATACCGGTTTTCCATGCATCCCTGTGCAAGCAGTCCCATTCAAGTTAATTGGGATGCAATGGCGGCATGGACACAGCCGCTGCCCCCGATTTGACATCTGCGTGGATGCGGGTATAAAGCCCAGAATACAAACAGTGTGTGATAGATTTTTGGGCTAGAGAACAGCCAGCATCATCTAATACTTCCCTCCTCAGTCTTAATCCCCCTGGCCCATCTCTTTCATTCATTAGATTTTAATTCATTCATTCATTCATTCACATGTGGGCGTTGCCTAGGCCAGAATGAATGCAAATATGCATAACTCTTTATAGTAACCAGTTGACTGCTTGCATCAGATCTGGGGGCCCTGCAGGGGAGTACTGAGGAAGGTTGCTGTGATGTTTTCTGAAAGCTGTTGTACAGCACCCTACACCCCCCCCCCCCCTTTCCCAGCAGCAATGATCTACCAACTTGCATAGAGAAGCACAGATATATGTCACTGATGATGCCACTGGATCTAAAATAAAGTGATAAAAGCATAAATGTTTTACACATGTAATTAGCATTGCTGAACTGACTGTGAAGAAACAGCTAACTTTGTTTGATGGTGGATTTGAAACTTTGAAAGTTTCTACAAAAAAAAAAAAAATTAAAGTCCCATCTTGACATTTTGTAATTTGCTTGGGGGAAATCTTTTGATGGAAAAACTTGTGTATGGAAAAGAGAAGACAGACACTATTAACCACTTCAACCCCAGAAGGATTTACACACTTCCTGACCAGGAAGTTTTTTTGCGATACGGCACTGCACTGCTTTAACTGACAATTGCGCGGTTGTGCAATTTTGTACCCAAACAAAATTGCTGTCCTTTTTTCCCACAAGTAGAGCTTTCTTTTTGGTGGTATTTGATCACCTCTGCGGTTTTTATGTTTTGCGCTATAAACAAAAAAAAATGACAATTTTGAAAAAAAAAATTCAATATTTTTTACCTTTTGCTATAATAAATATAAAAAAAAATGTAAAAAAATAAATGTCTTCATCAGTTTAGGCCAATATGTATTCTACTACATATTTTTGGTAAAAAAAAATGCAATAAGCATTTATTGATTGTTTTGCGCAAAAGTTATCGCTTCTACAAAATAGAGGATAGATTTATGGCATTATTATTAATATTTTTTTTTTTTACTAGCAATGGCAGTGATCAACGATTTTTAGCGGGACTGCGACATTGCGGAGGACAGATCAGACACTTTTGACACTTTTTTTGGGACCAGTGACACTTATATAGCCATCAGTGCTATAAAAATGCATTGATTACTGTATAAATGACACTGTCAGGGAAGGGTTTAACACTGGTGGTGATCAGGGGGTTAAATGTGTTCCCTAGGGAGGTGCTTTCTAACTGTGGGGGGGAGTGGACTGACAGGAGGAGGAGAAAGATAGCTGTTCCTAATCACTAGGAACAGACAATCTCTCTCTACTCCCCTGACAGAACGGGGATCTGTCTGTTTACAGTGACAGATCCCCATTCTGGCTCTATGAGGAGCAATTGCGGGAGGCCAGTGGACATTGCAGCCACCGGCCACTCGCCCGTTACATCCCTTAGAAGAACCGCCGTACCGGTACAGCGATTTGTGGGAATGAGCCGACCTGCCACCTTATATCGGTGGCGACTGGTCGGCAAGTGGTTAAAGTAGTTGTAAACATTTAATGTTATAGAGGCTTTCTAATAAGTTATAACTATGTAGGCACCATAACTGTTTTTTCTTAGTTTCAGAAATGATCTGTCGTACCTCTTTTACAAAGTTAAAAAGTTCTGTCATGTGACCATGCATGTCTTCCTCCTAATAGTGGGGGTATTAAAGGAGTTAAAGGACAGAGCAGTGTGCTTGTATTCCATAGTCTGTTCAGGATGAGGCAAGATGCAGGCTATGCTTGAGCAGGGAAGGGGTATGTGCCAGAAAGGCTGTGATTGGCTGGGGGGTGTGCAGACTGAACAAACTATTCAATGCAGGCATGCTGTGTGTCTGCACAGTGTCCTATACCTCTAAATGGCCAGCCAAAGGATGAAAACTGATCACCCTAACACAGATCAGCTTCTTCTTTAGAACAAGGAAGAACGGTGACCACTTGGATCAACCAGCTACTTCCAATGGAATAAGTACATGAAAATGATTTGTAAAATACACAATGGGTTGTAATTGTAAAATACACTACGATTTGTAAAATACACATATGTGAACACAAACATAGAAAAAAAAAATATTTAGGGTAGCATAAACTTTAACATCTGCACTATTTTATTTTAAAGCTAATAAAGTTTTTATTTTTGCTGTTGCCAGCTTCCACAAATGAAAAGGTAGATTATAAAGAATATCATAATTATTTTTTAGCTCTGAAAAGCTGCAATCTTTTTTTTAAAGCTGACTTTACATCTTTATTTTTGAGGCTGTAGATGAGAGGGTTTAATATGGGGACAGCAGCTGTGTTAAATAGGGAGAGTAGCTTATTGTACTCTAGACTGTCTGCTGAAATGGGCCTCAAGTACTGATAGACTAAGGTAGTATGGAGAAGAATGACAACTGTGAGGTGTGAGGAACATGTGTAGAAAGCTTTACGTCTTCCTGTGCTGGAACGAATCCTTAGTATGGTGGTGATAATAAAAATGTAGGATAGAACAGTTAACAAAAAAGGTACAAGAGCCATCAAGACTGCCCCTTCAACTATGAACAAGGTCTCCAGAACAGAGGTGTTGCTGCAGGAGAGTTTTATGACTTGCACCAGGTCACAGAAGAAGTGGTTTACTATGTTGGATCTGTAACAGGAAAAACCAGTCACCAAAACAGCATATGGGATTATTTCTACAAATCCAAGAGCCCAACAAATCGAAGCCAGAAGAGTGCAGGTTTTGTGATTCATGATAACTGTGTATCTCAAGGGATTACAGACGGCAACATATCTGTCATAACCCATGGCAGTAAGGAACCAAAGTTCATCACTAATGAAGCATCCAAAGAAATAGATCTGTGCAATGCAGTCAAGATATGAAATTTCATGATTCCCAGTTAGACCTATGAAAAGGACCTTGTGTAGAGTGACAGTTGTAGAGCACACATCGATCATGGATAGATTTGCCAAGAAAAAATACATTGGAGTGTGGAGATGGCGATCAAGGAAGACCAGCAGAAGAATGGTTATGTTTCCACCAAGAGTGAGGAGATAAATAAAAAGAACCAGAAGAAAGATTGGAGCCTGCAGCTCTGGAAAGTCTGAGATTCCTTTGATAATGAAAAATGTAACCATTGTTTGATTTCCTTGCTCCATTTGATCACAATTATCTGACGACCATCCGTTTGCTTAAAGAAGAAAGCCTAGTTTCTCTTTGTTAATTTAATGGGAACTTTAAGTAAGCTCAATGATACACAATGGATACAAATTGTCAACATGATGTGATGGGTGCAGCCTGGGCTGAAACAAACTTAATTGATGGAAAGTACAGTGTGGTCCAAATCCTCAAGGTAAATCCTATGGCTTCAGGAACCGCTGACAAATCCAATCCAGCACACTTAAGCAGCACTTTTGAGAGACTGAAGAGATCTCTAAGCGGCACACAGATAAAAAGAGCAAACTGTGCAGCATAAGTTTAGTGGGTGTGTAACCATTTATTAAAGGAAGACAATTAGCAACTTGCATAAAGTAAGATGAATTATGCTTATCATTGTTCTCAAACAGATTCCCAGCTGGGGAGGATACACTGGATATGGTTTGAATGGCACCTGCAATAGCTTAGAGAGACATCAAGGGGGCACCAATCTAAATGCAGTAGGGTGGAAAGGTTACAACACACAATAATTGGCAATTTACAGAGTGTGGATGATCTCCTGCATTACAGTCATTGGTGCATCTGGGAGGAGCAGGTATCCAGGATTCCAAGATGGAGCTGCTGCTGCAAGGAGTAGAGTGCAGAAGCTGCGGTGACCAGGCAGCCCTATAACAGGACACAGGAAGTAGCACTTGTGGATCGATATAGCACATGTGAGACAGGAAGTAATAAAACAGCACACAGCTTCACCGCTTCCTTTCCTTGCATGTGTTCCATCAATCCACATGTGCTGCTTCCTGTTATTAGGCTGCCTGGTCACCACACTCCACTCCTTGCAAAAAAAATGTTTTGTGATTGTCATTGTTGATATATTTTATTATTTAAATAGGGAAAATCACTGTAGCACTGGTTTGTTGGTTTTCGAGTTTTAGTATACATATGTACATACCTTTGTTCTGGGTGTCTTCTGTTAGGCCACTCTTCCTCAACGTAGTCCCTCTGGGCGAGCACCATTTCGTTTGGCAGTACTGTCAGAAAAGGCCATTGCACTAATTTTAGGTGCTTAACCTACAGACAAACGGTTTCTAACAGTCGTCCAGCTGGCTCTCTCCTCTCTCGGCTTAACAGCTGCAGCAGGCAGGGTTGAGATCACCCTGCTGATGTCAGTCAGGAGGGGAGAAGGAGAGGAGGAAAGAGTCAGCCGGTCACGTGAGCACCAAGTGGCGCTCTGAAATCAGGTATATAAGCTGCATTTTTTTATAAGGTACAGACACAGGGGCAGATTACATTAATAAACAGAGAGAATAGTGTGTATTGTGAACTGGAATTTTAGCAGCAGGAGGGGAGGGGGTAGGCACGGACATGGAGCTGGTAGGCAGGGAGGGGAGGGGGAGAGAACAGAGGAGAGACAGGAGAGCTGCGGATGATGGAGGCACGTAAACTGACCATGGTGTCAGGGCTCAGAAACTCTGATATACCGTGGTCCGCATACAGGGGGAGGGCAGAAACTGGCAGGATAAGCCAGGTATTTCAGGTGTTACAGGGGGCCAAATTACACAGAACAAGCACTGTGCTGTATAACATGTTTTAAAGGAACAGGATCCATTTTTTTAGGGTAAAAAATGCTTTAAGATAAAAAATGCTCTACTACCTGTCCTAGCCTCTCCTCTCCCTAAACACGTACCTCGTTCCTCTCACCGATCCAGTGCTGTCCTGGCTGCGGCACTGCTCTTCCACTTTCTGATCTCACAGGGGACATAGGCAGCAGTGGAAGCCATAGGCTCCTGCTGCTGTCAGTCAGACTCCTGTGAGAAGGGGGTATGGCTTACCAGAGACGTGCATTTCTATTGACGCACACAGCTCGGATGTGGAGCACGCCCACACGAGTGCCCCCTTAGCATGCGGCTAGTTGAGGAGGTACCCAGAGGAAGGAGGAGTGGACTGTGCTGGCAGAACACTTCAGAAATGGACGTAAGGGACCATCTTTGTCTTTTATTCAGACATCAGTGAAAAAGTATTATCAGCTATTACATTAGGACCCCATAGTGCCCCTTTCCTAAAGCTGAAGTTCAAAGGGGTTGTAAAGGCAGAATGTTTTTTACCTCAATGCATTCAATGTAAGATAAATAACCTTCTGTGTGTAGCAGCCTCCTCAGAACCCCTAATACTTACCCTGAGCCCCTTCTCTCGCCAGTGTTGTCCACGATGCCCTCAGCCTTCCAGGAAACTCTTCCTGATTGGCTGAGAGACAGCAGCTGCATCATTGGTTCCCGCGGCTGTCAATCAAATTCTGTCAGCCAATCAGGGGAGAGAGGGGTGGGGCCAGGTCAGGGCTCCGGGCTCCCTGTCTGAATGGATAACTGAGCTCTAACTCTGCTTGGGTGACCCCATAGAGAGCTGCTGGCTGAGGGGTCACTTGAAGGAGGAGGGGCCAGGAGAGCCAGTGAGGGACCTGAGAAGAGGAGGATCCAGGCTGCTCTGTGCAAAACCAACTGCACAGAGGAGGTAAGTATAACATGTTTGTTATTTTTTTTTTAAAAAAAGCAAGCCTTTAGAATCACTTTATATTGATAATTTAGGATATTTTGCATACTTACATTAGTTCAGTTTGGACCTTATGTAAATATGCATTTGCCATACCTGGCCAATCCCAGTGGAAATCACTGTAGTAGTCACCACTATTACAGTGATTGATGCTAGCTTCTGGGTCTCTTGCTGAGCGGCTGCCCTGCTGCTTAGAGACTGCAGGAGGTTGCTCGCTCGTCACAGGCACCATTCACCTAGCTTCCACAGGGATCGCTCAGGTATGGCACATACTGTACATGTCCATGACATCCTGGGTTTACAAGAAGTGGGTTGAATGATGTTAGGCATCATTAAGCCCAAAAAAGAAACAATATTGGGCAACAGAGTGGTATGTTTTCCCCAGAGAAAAGGTAAGTATTGCAACAAAAACTAAATTTTTTAATCTTAAAGCTGCTGGGCATTTTTTTTATTTATTATTTCTAAAATCCTGGATTTGGTGTTAATGTGCTGGCATTTGGGGGCTACCTTTAATCACCTACCTACAGCACTTTGTAATCTTTGATCACATTTCAGGCATGTTGTAGCTTTTAATACTATAACAAAGTAATACGGAAATGTGCATAGAACTTTCATTACCGGAGCTTGTAATAAATATCAAACTAAATTATAACATACTCTATACTTAAAGCGGTAGTAAAGATTGAAGATAAAAAAATTCTCCCTGTAAGGTAAAGGCCCAATGTGCTAGTATACATCGCATGCTAGCACATAATATAAGACTTGCCATGAAAATAAGCCATCCAGCAGTGCTCTGTCACTGCTGCAGAGGCTTCCATCTTCACCCGGTATTCCTTCCGGGTTCACGCGCTGCAGCCTCTTGAATGGCTGAACCACAATGACGCCACTCCCGCGCATGTGTGCAGGAGTCATGTCCATGGCACAGAGCTCTGGAGGAATGGCGGGTGTATGCCGCTCTTTCAGAGCGCATGCACCTGTGATGTCAGTGGCTGGTGCTCACTAGAATATCACCTAAAGGTGTATGTTTAGAAGTTATTCATTTAACTTACAGGTGAGCTTTATTATAAGCCTACCTGTAGGTAAAATACAGAGTTTACTACCACTTTAAGGTGCACATCAACTTTTGCACAAAAAGGAAAAACAATCCTCAGTGATCTATGTTGATTGCAAAGATATTGACACATATTGCTGCAGATTCTTACCTTTTTCTGCTCTGAAGAAATCACTGTTTGTTTCACCAGGTTCTTTGAAGACTGATTCTGCATGAGAGGGTTTGGTTCATTATAATCCCTTGGTGCCCTTTCAGTGTTCTGATGAGGAAAGTTGCAGTCTCTGCATCATTTTAAAAGTATTTAACCCTTGGGGAGTATTTCACTAAAACTGAAATGTAGTTTGCCAGGGATGCTTAATTTGATTTTTATTCTAGCGCAGGCTTCTGGGAAAAACAGTGAGCCATTCACACAAGCAGGAAATGACATGGTGAACAGATTGCTTCCAGGTTGCAATATTGCATTGATTTTTATAGAAAATGACAGTCCTGCAGAATAAAAGGCAAATGTAATATTTAATAATATTAAATTACACTAACAAGAGACTAACTCTAACTCCTTTAATATACATGAACTTAATCTGATCTATTTGGACGACTCGCGTTCTGAGGATGTGAGTTCAGGCGACTGCGAGACGTTCAGGTAATAAGTGATATATTTGTTATCTTGTTAGTCGACCATAAGTATACCGCTTCTCTCTCCTAAAATCTTGTTTGATCCTATTTACCTACTGTATCATTATCTTCAGTTATTGTTGGATCCTAAGATATAAGGTCCCGATGTAAGACGCTACCTACCGGCGATATTTCATTACTCTGTACCACCTTTGTAACCCAGTATTTCTAATAAAACTCTTATTGGATAAAAAAATAAATAAATAAAAAAATTAGAGTATGTCTTGTCTAATGATTGTACATCCTGTGTTATTTGTTTGTTTCTTAGGAGCTGAGAGAACCGAGCCATCTGTTTCTCAGTGTAGAAGCGCCGGGGGACAGATGCAGCATTGGACCGATGCTGCATCCATCTAGGTAAGTATAATGGGGAAAAAAACAAACTTCACCTCTTTTAATGTAGTTATTTTGCAAAAATAAAACAGCTTTCCATTAATTCTACACAGACCTACCTCACTCCCCTCATAGCTGTTTAAACACACTGTTCAATTACTTCTGCCTTACTTCCTGATCAGACTTTAAATTGTCTCACAGGAAGGAGTTGACTTGCTGATCTTATTAGCACACACCCTGCATCATCTACCCTCAGGTGGTCAATTTCTTCCTGGGTCATGACCTAAATTCTGACCAGGAAGTAAGGCAGAAGTAATCGAGCAATGTGTTCAAACGGCTTTGAAGAGAGTGAGGTAAGTCAGTGTAGAATTAATAGAAAGCTGTTTTATTTTTTACAAAAGAAGTACATGAATGCTGTACTGGTACATAGGAGAGCTGGAATTTATAAAAAAAATAAGGTGAATTTGGCCTTTAAGCTGACCATACATGCTACAAACTGATTGATTCTTATGATCTATCAATAATTATGAAATGTGGTGGCATGCCAAATTTTACATATGTATGAACAGTCTTACTCATATTGAATGTGATGTCACTCTATAAACTTGTCTTATAAATTATGAAATAGTCCTCTCTAGCTTAGGAAAGTATTACAATTACGTCTGGCAATTGTACTTTATATCCCCTTTATAACATGAGGTCAAATAGCATGATCATCTAACAAATTCCTTTCTGATTTTTCTGGTAGAGATATGCACAATAAGAAGCTATTATACACCACTGTGGCAATGGATTTTCTGCTTTCTACATGGAGCATTTCACTTAGAATCAGTTGGGTCATTTTTAGCACAAGAAAGAAAACAATTTGCTTGCAACTTGACTACTATGTAAGGAATGTGTCAATATGGTTCTGTACCTGTTGCCTATAAACCTTGTTTTTGAGCCTTGAGTAAATTGTGGTATCATGTCAAAATAGAGAAGAAAGGTGATTATTTCAGGACTGCTCTCTTTTTTTTTTTTTTAATTAACCTGACAATCAGATTGTGACACTTTATACAGCAGTATTTAAATATACTTTCTCATTCAGAACAAAGTAGCAGTATCTGTGCAAAGGGGTATCCTGTGCCTTAAAATTTTGGAGCAGCATGTGACTAGGCAATAAAAAAACAGCAGCAGGCTGATGATGAGCTCATCCACCATCTCACTCGTTCCCCTTGTCAGCATATTTCCATCAGCACATGTACACTGCAGCAAACCTGATTGGCTTTTTATGCTGTCATTTTGCTACTACTCAGGGTATTATGGTAAGCTGATGTCATGTTAAATTTAGGTAACTACATTTGGTACCTTTAAAAACATTTTTTACAACTGCATTAATGGTTGTTTTTATGTTTGCCTGGAATTCAAGTTTAAAGGACTGTGTCTAGGAATTTCTATGTCTTTAAGTGGAACTTTACCCATAACAACTTGATAAAAAATGATGTTCTTTAACAAAGAACATACATTCCACATTAATAAATATACTGCCAAAATTACTGTGTGCTGTAAATTGTCTCCAGCAGCTGGAGGCTGCCATTTTGCTGAAGCTCAGAGCTCCGGCAGTAAATCATTAATTGGTAAATCATTAATTGGTACTAAACCCATCGACTTAACGGTTTTAAAAAACAGTAACATGGAGTTCCTGGAATGCCAGGATTACTAACTTTCACACTTGCTTGTGTCCTTAACCAAACTGTCAAACCATCAAATAGCTGGTGTCATAACTGATCACATGTGCAGCACCATGGCAGTTGCAGATCAAACAGAAGCTGCTTTCTTGGCTATAAAGGATAGGACAGTTTAATTCCACTTTAGGGCTGTCAGCAGATCGGCCTCTACAAACGCAGCAGTGCCTAAAAATATAGAGCAACTAAGGATGTGCATAGCAGGGTAAAACAGTTTTTTACTGAATTTTTACTGAATTTTAAACAGTATAGACATTTATTTTTAATGTTTTACATAGCTATACCTGCAAAATGGGCCAACCTGAAGTGATCTATCAGGACTTTCTGACTAAAGTTCCACTTTATGTACCCTTTAACTCTCAGCCTCCTTCCTAAAAGTTATTCAGTTTTGACAATAAGCCCTTAAAACCAAGGTAAAGTGATTAGAGATTAGTTCCCTGATTATTTTATTCCACTGTATTCTGATTTTATTTAGTTTGCAAACTGCTGTATTTAAAAGTGCTCTTTTCTCAAGAAATGCACACACAGGCAACATTCAGTAAAATATATATTGTATATATATTTTTTCATCTGGCTTTAAAGTGATAGTAAATTGGGGTGTGGGTGGAGTGCACACTTACCTCTGGGTGTGTTCTGCTCCAGCTAGGGGAGGTCCGAGCTTCCTATATCAACTTCTTACCCATTGATGCCATTTTATCTACCTCTTCTTCTGGGTCAACCATCTATTTGCTTTGCCCATTAAGCAGGCACATTTGATGAGACTTCTGATCATGTGTGCTGGAGTTACATAATCTCAGCAACCAGCTTAATTTCAGATGCCAGGACTGTACACTGTAGTCTGTGCACATGCTGCAGTTTGCAATGTAAAAAATATTAATAGTGGGTAAGTAAAAGAGTTTTTTTGGGGGGTGGGGGGGGGGGTCAGAAGGGAATTATGCATTCTCTTCTACCAAACCAACCTACCCCCTGGCATTTTTTTATTTTTAAAGTTTATTATCACTTCTGATTCCATATATGGTGTATCCCATCTCTTTATTAATATGTATCAGTTAATATGGAGACCTCAAATACAGGCTAAGCATTTTACTCCCTGGGCATCTGTCTATGGATGTGGTCCTCAAGGCCATAGAAGATAATGACCACTGAAAACATTAGTGTCAAGGGAGAGTCTGAGAAGTATCACTCTCAAAAGCCATGCACTGCATAAGTACATCTGTTTCAAAAGTAGGAGAGAAGAGATCAGAATGAGCTTTAATATTTGTATAAAATATACAGCATTCTCAATATTTTTAAGATACTTTTTGTCCAGGAGCTATCAGTAATCATTCTGAAAATATAGCAGATGTTATGTTCTTCGTAACCACTCATCCCACCTTAGCTTAAATGGAACACCCTTCATTTTCAATGGAAAGCCTCCCTCCAAAAGAAAAAGAAAACAAATCTGTTATGGTGGTTTAAGCTTAGGTACAATAAACCTGTAAATTAAAGTAGCATGTGCAGTAATGAAGTTTAATTTGCTTTACACTGCTCTGTAGTTCTTACCCACCAGGTATCTTCCATAAATATATAATTGTGTACAAAGCAGAGCTTTTATAATGTGCTAACTCATGTATAGATCCTCTACATCAAGTTCAAGAGGTCTCTTGGGACCATTCCATCTACAGCAATTAATGTTAATGAGTGTTGTCACATTAATTATTAAAGTCACTGACATGAAACGATCTATCCTCAGAGCCACACAGACTATGTATTGCTTTAAAAGTTTTCGTCTGTGTTAGTGAAAATGTACGATCTTTTAAAATTGCTCAGTTAATAATTCACAATTAGGGATCAGCCAAACTGCCTTGGGTTTGGCTTAATCAGGGTTCTGCAAAAGAAGTTTGGATGTCGAACCCCACTGAAATCAATGGTAGCCAAATCTTGCAAATTAAAAATGCCTATTTTCCAGGATTATAGGCAAGGGGAATGTCCTAATCAGTGTTGCCAACTGTCCGTAAATTTACGGACATCCCGTAGCAGCTGAAAAGTACCAGTAAAAACGGCGGCCATTGGCTCCGGTCAGAGCTGTGCATGTGCAATTACGAAAATCCCTGAGCAGCGAGTGAGAAGATCTGATCCTGACCCTCAGACAAGTTGGACGACCACTCCTTCTGCTGCCAGCTAGTGCAATTTGACAAAACTGATGGACTAAATAATCTGCCCTTATTATATTTAAAATAACAGAAATATTTTTTTTTGTACCTTGCTATCTACCTTAAATCACATTGCTATTTGCACAGTGTACTTGCTTGTAGCCTAAATACTGAAATGTGCACTGAAAACTGTAATTTTGTAACTTTTGTAAAATGCCAGTAAAAACTTGACTGTGCAAGTCAATTTTGGGTGTTGTGCCAGTAAATTTCAATCTGGTAGGTTGGCAACACTGGTCCTAATCCTTCCTGTGAAAGGACAAATCTCTGTGATTTATAGTAAGTGATGAAGCAGTCCTGGCATTTACAAAGGGAAAGGGTGTTTACAATTGCAGGGAAATTACATTTAATTGCTGGCTTTTAAAAAAAAAAAAAAAAAAAAAAAAAAAAAAACACACAGATCTCCTAAAATACTTACCAGGCCCTTTGAGTCTGGTAGGGATTTTAGGGGGTTCTCAGCACAAAACTAAAGCATGAGGTCCCTCTTGAAATCCATACCAGGCCCTTAATCCAAAAATGCATCCTGGCTGGTCAGGAAAGGCAGGATGGGCATGTGGCCTCCCCTTCTGAACCATAACAGGCCACATGCCCCAACATATTGATGAAGACAAGGGCCTCTTTCCCACAGTCCTGGCATGTAGTTGTGGAAGTCTGTTGGCAGGGGGCTTTTTGGAACCTGAAAGCCCCTTTAATCACTTGCTGACAGCCTCGCGTAGATGTACAGCGGCAAAGTGGCTCTGCTGCGCAAATCGCCGTTTATAAGCGGTGATTCCCTCGTGCCCTCCACATGCTGCGTGAGTGTGCCCGTGAGTCAGGCAGACTCGATGTCTGCCGGCAACTCGCGATCGCCTACTACAGAGCCAGAATGGGGAACTGCCGATGTAAATACGGCGGTTTCCCATTCTGACAGGGGACATGACAGGGATCTACTGATCCCTGTAATCGGGATTAGTTAGATATGTAATTTCCCTGCCAGCCCAGCCTTCACACAGTTAGAACACAGTGTGGGACACACTTAACCCCTTGATCGCCTCCTACAGTTTAACCCCTTTCCTGCCAGTGACATTTATACAGTAATCAGTGGTATTTTTAGCTCTGATCACTGTATAAATGTCAATGGTCCCATAAGAGTGTCAAAGTGTCTGATATGTCTGCCGCAATATCGCAGTCCCCATAAAAATCGCAGATCGCCGCCACTGTAAAATTTGGGGTACAGAGTACACTTGCTCAATCATTTAAAAATTAGATGTAACCTAGAAATAAAGACACCTAAATGTTTCGACAACTCCTCTATTAAAAAATATAAGTCCCAAAAAAGTCCTTTTTTTTAAAACCATCATCACCATCATGTATGCAGCCTGTTGACTTGCCAAAAAAAAAACCATAAGAAAAAAACAATGACCCAGCACACACAAATGTCCACACGGTATCGCTATCCAAATGAAAGATCCCTAAGCTGCCAGAAGCTATATAAGGGAAGGGGCAGGGATAGTGGTGACATCATTGCCAAAATAATGATGTCATGGCTATCTCCACTCCTTTGTTTATTTGGCAGGAACTCTATGACATCAGTGATTCCTAGGGTCCTGGCATGTACAAGACCTGTGGCTTCCATAGAAAACAGTGATAGCAGGAATCTGTCATACATCGAAGTGGTAGAAATACCATTGCTGTATATTTTGTTTGACTCTGGTCAAACAGGAGCTGGATGGGCAAAAGTTTGGGGATGGGTAACAGTCAAAGATTAGTCTGAACCATCAGCATTTACTATATACATTTACTAATAAAAAAATACTGTATTTTCCATTCAAATAAAGATGTGGTTTAAGCAAAAGGTTCCTTAAAGAGGTTGTAAAGGCAGAAGTTTTACCTTAATGCATTATATGCATTGCGATAAAAAACCTTCTGTGTGCAGCAGCCCCACTCTGCCCCCCTAATACTTACCTGAACCCTATCTCAATCCAGCGATGTTTCAGGAGTGTCTTGGCTGCCGGCGATTAACCTCCTCATTGGCTGAGACAGCAGCGTGGTGCCATTGGCTGCCGCTGCTGTCGATCAAAGTAGGTCAGTCAATGAGGAGAGAAAGGGGGCGGGCCAAGCTTCGGCTCCATGTCTGAAGGTGCCCCCATAGCAAGCTGCTTGCTGTGGGGACACACAACAGGAGGGAGGGGCCAAGAGCAACCTGAAGAGGGACCCAAGAAGAGGAGGATCTGGGCTGCTCTTGTGCAAAACCACTGCCCAGAGCAGGTAAGTATAACATGTTTGTTATTTTTAACAAAAAAAAAATGAGACTTTACAATCACTTTAAGTACGCACTGTTTCAGCCAATGTCACACATTTTCACAAAAGATTTTCTTTTTAAAAACAGTTGAGATGGGTTAGAACTTTCTGTCTATGACTAGAGTTGAGCGAACATCTGGATGTTCGGGTTCGACGGGTCCGAACGTTACCCGAACTGGACCCCAGACCCCGAACCCCATTGGAGTCAATGGGGACTCAAACTTTTCGGCACAAAAATAGCTGTAAAAAAAGTCCTGGCAAGTGCTAGAGGGCTGCAAAAGGAAGTAAAATGGGGATAAGAGTAGGACACGTGCCCTACAAAAAAAATGGGGATAGGGAAAATAACTTAAAATCAAATAATAAAAATAAAAATGGGAAGGGGGGTGGATGTGGAGTAGGAGCCTAGAGGTTGACTAGGCCGTGACCGTGGCAGTGTAGGTGGAAGTGGCAGTGGTGGAGGAGGTAGCCAACACTTTTTGTTGTTTGTTTGTTTTTTTTTTTTTTCTAATTGGGGTAGCCCCCAATATATTGAGGCATATTCAAAAAAACAAGTATACCAATGGCTGTGTGAGGCCCATCTAAATGTCTATTCTGCACAAGGTACAGACAAGTCTTGTGGGATCCATGCCTGGTTCATTTTAATAAACATTAGCTTGTCCACATTGGCTGCGCTTGTCTGTGATAATGCCCCCAGCCGTGCTAAACACACATTCAGACAATACACTCGCTGCAGGGCAGGCCAGCACCTCCAACGCATAAAGGGCAAGCTCAGGCCATGTGCCCAATTTGGAGACCCAGAAGTTGAATGGGGCAGACCCATCAGTCAGTACGTGTAGGCATGTGCACACATACTGTTCCACCATGTTGCAGAAATGCTGCCTCCTGCTAAGACCTTGCCAATCAGCTGGTGGTACTGTTTGTTGTGGCGGGCTGCTGACAAAGCTTTGCCACATTTCCGCCATGCTAACCCTGCCTTCTGAGGTGCTGGCGGTGGCACAGCTGCGTTGGCGGCCTCTTCCTCCTCTGCCTTCGCCTTGTGCTTCCACTGAGCCCCCGGTGTCATTTGGGAATGCCCTC
Source organism: Glandirana rugosa (assembly GCA_018402905.1). Taxonomy (NCBI): domain Eukaryota; kingdom Metazoa; phylum Chordata; class Amphibia; order Anura; family Ranidae; genus Glandirana; species Glandirana rugosa. The sequence continues at coordinate 453,656 of BLSH010232876.1, forward strand.
AGCAGCGCCTCTAGCAGTGTGCGCTTGTAGTCACGCATCTTCCTATCACACTCCAGTGAGGGAATTAAGGACGGCACATTGTCCTTTTAATGGGGATCCAGCAAGGTGGCCACCCAGTAATCAGAACAAGTTACAATGTGGGCAACTCGGCTGTCGTTGCGCAGGCACTGCAGCATGTAGTCGGCCATGTGTGCCAGGCTGCCCAGAGGCAAAGACAAGCTGTCCTCTGTGGGAGGTGTATCATCTGTGTCCTCCATATCCCCCCAGCCACTCTCCAGTGATGCCCACGAGCTGCGTTGGGTGCCACCCTGCTGCGGCTCCTCCTCCTCCTCCTCATGATGATCTTCCTCGTCCTCCTCATCCTCCAGAACTGGGCCCTGGCTTGAATATTTTTTACCTGGCTTATGCTGGTGCAGGAACCCACCCTCCGAGCCACTTGTGAATGAGTGGCCTGATAACCGTGGAAATGACCCCTCTTCCTCCTCCTCATCCTCCTGTGCCACATCCTCTTCCATCATGGCCCGAAGTGTTTTTTCAAGGAGACAAAGAAGTGGGATAGTAGCGCTGAAAACAGTGTCATCGGCACTGGCCATGTTGGTGGAGTACTCGAAACACCCCAATATGGTACACAGGTCTCGCATGGAGGCCCACTCGTTGGTGGTGAAGTGGTGCTGTTCCACAGAGCGACTGACCCGTGCGTGCTGCAGCTGAAACTCCGCTATTGCCTGCTGCTGCTCGCACAGTCTCTCCTGCATGTGCAAGGTAGAGTTCCACCTTGTGGGCACGTCGCATAGGACGCGGTGAGCGGGAAGGCTGAAGTTCCGCTGCAGCGCAGACAGGCGAGCAGCAGCAGGGTGAGAACGCCGAAAGTGCGCACAGACGGCCTTTCTGCAGCGGCTCTGACATATCCGGGTAGTTTTTAGAAATTTCTGTACCACCAAATTCAGCACATGCGCCAGGCAAGGGATGTGCATCAAACCGGTTAGCTCCAGAGCCGCTACGAGATTTTGGCCATTGTCACACACCACCAAGCCGGGCTTGAGGCTCAGTGGCAACAACCACTCATCAGTCTGTTGTTTATTGCCCATCCACAGCTCCTGCGCAGGGTTTATCCCCCAAACATATCAGTTTTAACACAGCCTACTGTTGTTTCCTCCTGGATATGCTGAAGTTGGTGGTGAAGGTGTTACGCTGAGCGGATGAGGAGGTGGTAGAGGGGGAGGAAGCGCAGTAGGAGGAGGAGGCAACAGGACGCAAAGACAAATGCCCTGCAATCCTGGGTGGCAGAAGGACATGCGCCAAATGGCTAGCCGCCTCAGGCCCACCCGTCACTACATTTGCCCAGTGTGCAGTTAGCGAGATATAGCGTCCCTGCCCATGCTTACTGGTCCATGTCTCAGTGGTTATGTGGACCTTGCCACAGATGGCATTGCGCAGTGTACACTTGATCTTGTCCCCGACTTGTTTGTGCAGGGAAGGGATGGCTCGCCTGGAAAAGTAGTGGCGGCTGGGAACCACATACTGTGGGACAGCCACCGCCATCAGGTTTTTATTTTCAATGTGTTTATTGAGTTTTCATTTAGAACAGAAGATATATCGCACATAGACATTGTATATTATAAACAAAGTCTTAAATCCAACTTCACAATTTACATCTTCATCTTCATTTCGTTAACCTATTGTTCTCCAATAAATTAATTACATATAGCAACAGACAAAATATCAGCGAGAGGAGAACAAAGAAAAAAGAAAAAGGAAGAAAAAAGGGCGAGGGATGTGGGATAAAGGATAAAAATAAAAGAAGATGGGAGTACCAGAGCTTATGCTCCCCCTTGGTGTTTCATAAGCCTGCTACATGGAACGGTGAGATAGGACTATGCAACCCCTAATATTAAATAGGGAGGGTAACAACCGTTAACCTACCAGACTTTCCCATGTGAAAAACAAAAAAACAAAAAAAAAGGGAAGAAGAGGCAAAAGAACTTGGGGAAAGCTCCTCCGTTTTGGGTACCATCTCTCCTAATCTCGGCACCCCAAGCTGGGAGCATACTGTGCCAAGACAGAGGAGGGAATACCCTCTAGATGTGATCAGGGATAGCGATCCACTCCCACCATTGCAAATGATTGAAGGGAAGGGAGTACTCCGAGGTCAGTTTTAGGGAGACTATCCATATTTTAATCCATATAGTTGAATCTAAGTAAAAGAAAATTGTGGTAACAGACAGAGTAGAGAGGGAAAAGAGGAGAGAGGAAAAGAAACAATGCTGTAATGCACCCAGAACTAGTTCAGAACATTCGCACCCGAGGACCGAGTCATTCCTGGAATAAAGGAGATACCCACAAAAGTCGCCCAAGGTTCCCAGGTGGCTTTGAACCTCTTAGTTGTATCTGAGAGGATGCTAGATAGTTTTTCCTGAGACATTATCCACAAGATTTTATGTATCGCTGCTGCAAAGGAAATTTTAGGCTTTTTCCAGGATTTCGCTATAGTGAGTTTGGCCCCGAGAAGAATAAATTGAGCTAATTTTCCCTTGGACTTAGATATGTTCGGAATGCGGGCATTGAGGAGCACTATCTCTGGAGACCTGGACACCTTGATACTAACTAACCTATCGATAAGGTTAAATGTTTTTCTCCAGAAAGGGCGGACCCGTGGACATTCCCACCAAATGTGGGTTATAGAACCCAGGAGTGAGCAGCCTCTGAAACATCTCGGATCAGCTGTGGGATAGATTGAAGCTAGCTTAGTTGGAGTAAGATACCACCTGGTAATTACTTTAATACTGGCTTCTGTAAGAGTGGTGTTTAATATGCCACGGAAAGAGTCCGAGAGGGCTGAATGCCAGGTCTCCAAGTCCCAGGAGAGCTGTAGATCCTCCTCTCAACGTTACATATATGTGGCTTTCGTCCCTTGCTGTGTTAGAGAGTTGCATATTAGCGAAATGCCACCCTTCTGTTCCAAAGCTTGGCCGCACCACAACTCATAGGTCGTGAAACTAGGCGGGAGGGGTTTATTTTCCCAGATTTTCTGCAGGAAATGGTGAATTTGTTGGAATCTGAATCTCTCAGAGTTTGGGAGATCCAATTTGCTTATGCACTGACTCAGAGATAGGGGTCCTGATGTAGTGAAGAAGTGCTCTATACAGTATAATCCCTTATCCTGCCACCACTTGAACGCTACAATATTGAGACCAGGAGGAAAGTCAGGGTTATGAAAGATGTGCGACAGGGGTTTCAAGGGGGAAATAAGCTCAGGGTGCTCTCTCATGGAGTCCCAGAAGGAAAATGAGTGTGATAGGGTGGGGGATAGCAGCCTTTTTTTAGGAGGTGTCTAAAGAAGAAAATCTAGAGTATTATTTGGGATTGCCTGTCTCTCGATTTGGATCCAGTCAGGACTTTCACCCTTCGAGTAGACAAGGGAGAGTTGGGCTAATCTGATATTATTTTATGAGGGCTGGAAGCCCTAGTCCTCCCTTTTTTCTGTGTCGGTATAAAATAGATTGTGAGAATCTATACCCTGAGCTTCCCCAGACGAATCTTAGGATCTTGCTCTGAAAAGTCTTGAGATGATCTTTTCTAATTTTAACCGGGAGAGCTCGGAATAAGTATAGTAAACGCGGTAAAAGTGTGATTTTCACAGCATTAATTCTACCCAACCAAGAGAGACCTCTAAGTGACCAGTCCTTCAAATCATTTTTGGGTTTTCGAAACATGAAGGGATAATTGTGGGAGTACAGTTCTTCAAACTTATTCGTGAGATTGATTCCTAAGTATTTGGTGGACGATTGGTTCCACTGGTATGGAAATGATCGTTGTATGGAGGTAGCTACCTCAGGTGTAAGTGAGATGTGATTTGGTGTAGTTCACTTTGAGCCCTGAGACCTCTGCAAAAGCCACCAATGTATGGCTTAAGTTCGGGAGAGAGGTGTGGGGAGAGGTAATAAACAAGAGAATGTCATCTGCAAAGAGACTGCATTTGTGTGTCCTGTCCCCCCATTCGTGCCGTGGGGGTTGAGTAAAGGGTTTTGATGATTCCCAAGAATCGCTGTCCAAATCCCCATCTCTCCAAAAGTGTGAAAAAGTACTGCCATGAGACCGAGTCAAACGCTTTTTGGAGATCTAATGATAAGATCGTGCCTTTTTGTTTAGGGCCACCCTCCCAATTGGACTGTAGAACGGAGATCAGGTCAATGGCTCTGCAAATTTGATCAGGCCCTTGGCGTCCTGGAATAAAGCCAACCTGATCCTTATGGATATAGATGTTAATAAACGATGCTAACCTATTGTTAGTTATTGCTAATTTTTGTCAGAATTTCTATGTCACAGTTGATTAATGAGATCGGTCTATAGTTACCCAACTTTTCCGGATTCTTATCTGGTTTAGGTATTACCGTGATAAAGGCCATGTTAAGCTGTGGATCTATAGGGGAGCCCCGGGTTACTGAGTTATAAAATTTAGTTAGAAAAGGGTTGAGAGTCTCCGCAAAAGTTTTGTAGTAAGGGGCAGAGAAGCCATCCGGGGCAGAGCCCAATCTCAAGTCCCTGATGACTCCCAGGACTTCCCCTTCCGTGATCTCGGCCTCTAGGATGTGTTTATGTTCCGTCTTCAGGGAGGGCAGAGGGATACAGTCCAGGAATGTTGAGACAGCTTTCTTGTGGAACTGTTTATGTGGGCTATATAGTTCAGAATAGAATTTATGAAAGGTGTCTAAGATAGTCACCGGGTTAGAGGTAAGACCCTGACCAGGAATCCTGATTTTAGGGAGAGTATAGTGGCGAGGTCTTGGAGAGAGTCTTGTGGCTAGCATGGTGCTTAGCTTGTCATTTTGCATGTAGAATTTTTGTCCACTCCCCCTGATAGATTTTTCGGCTTTAGCAGAGGGTTTCTGCTGACGTCTCTTCCTTATTGTTAATAAGAAAGTATTCCTTGAGAGCGTTATTAATCTCTGATACATGGACCGGGTTAGTAAGCAAAGTTTCGTTCAATCTCCACTGTAGCGTTCTTGCATATTGCGGGTCAGATCGAATCTGCAGCAGAACGATAGAGTGGTCTGAGAGAGTTGTGTCCCTTATGCGGGCTTGTATTATGGAGGGAATTAAGTCTGTGTGAACTAGAAGGTGGTCAATCCGGGCATAAGAGTTATGCGAAGGGGAGAAGTGGGTATAATCTCTCCTGGTTGGGTTGAACTCTCTCCAGGCGTCCGCTATATTAAAGGAATGTAACAATTTAGCGATTTTTAGACTCACTTTGGATGGGCGTGTTAGTTGGTGACCTCAGGGTCTAGATTTGTCAAGTCCCTGGTCGAAGGCGACATTAGAATCTCCCCCTAGAATGATTTGACCTTCTAAAAAAGGCTGGATATAATCCAAAAGCTTTTTGAAAAAGGTTGATTGCCCTTTATTTGGGGCATAGTATGCGACTAGTGTATATAGATGTCCTTCCATGGTGCTCTTAACCAGTAGTAATCTTCCTTCTGGGTCTTTAAGTTCTAGGCATGGGGAGAATCCACATTTTTTGCAGATTAAGATGGCTACCCCTTTAGTTTTGGATTCTGCCTTGGACAAGAAAAGGGTGGGGAAATGTGAGTGGAGGAACTTGGGGCTATACCGTTGAGGGAAGTGAGTTTCCTGTATCATCACTACTTCTAACTTACGGGCCTTGTGATAGTCAAACACTTTCCTTCTTTTTATAGGAGAGTTGAGACCTTGAACATTGTGGGTGACAAGTTTAAGGTGTCTTGGTGGTGGCTCAGCCATGGAAACTGTGGGAAATAGAGCTTGTGAATGCTTTGGTACTCACCATTGTCCCAGCGGCTTCAGCTACTACGAGGGAATTCCTAGGGTACTCGAAAATCACCAGGGTTAGTTGGCAGACTCGGCCTCTGGGGCCACGAAAAAGAAACTCTGGGTGCATTATGAAAAAGAGAGAAAAGGAGAGGTGAGAAATAGAAGTTAAAGAAACATGGTTGAGATTAGTTATCTCAAACAAAACTATAGGGGGTGGTGCCCGGGGGGGGGGGGGGAAGAAAACCAGGAGCCCCAAGTGCATGGGGGCCCCATGATAATCTTGCATTACATCATACTTGCCAACTGTCCTGTATTTGCTGGGGCAGACACACTTTTTACTAAGCTGTCCCAGAACCTGTACTGTGCCCTCTTCCCTCCTCCTGTACTGCACCCTCCTCATGTACCATGCCCTCCTCCCTCTTCCTGTACTGTGCCCTTCTCCCTCCTCCTGTACTGTGCCCTCCTCCCACCTCCTGTACTGTGCCCTCCTCCTGTACTGTGCCCTCCTCCCTCCTCCTGTACTGTGTCCTCCTCCTGTACTGTGCTCTCCTCCCTCCTCCTGTACTGTGCCCTCCTCCCTTCCTGTACTGTGCCCTCCTCCCTCCTCCTCTACTGTGCTCTCCTCCCTTCTCCTGTACTGTGCCTTACTCCCTCCTCCTGTACTGCGCTCTCCTCCTGTACTGTGCCCTCCTCCTGTACTGTGCCCTTCTCCCTCCTCCTGTACTGTGCCCTCCTCCTGTACTGTGCCCTTCTCCCTCATCCTGTACTGTA
>BLSH010232876.1:460915-482525 GCA_018402905.1 Glandirana rugosa
TCAGGTCTAGTCTGTTAATAGAAGAAGAGTGTCTGCATGACCTTGAAGGACCTTGTTACATCAGGTAAAGAGGAGTGGGAAGAACTCATCACATAGCTAATAGTGGCCATGGATGTATGGGGTTGGCCACCACTGATCAAACCTCAGTAGATTGTACCATCACATTGTAGCGTGTGGTATCTCTTGCAGTCCATTACAGTTGTTGGGCTCACACCTTGAAGATCTCATTTTAAAGCATTTCTTAGATCCTAGTTCTGCTCAGTTCCTATCTTGGTCTAATCACTATTGTCTCTTCTGTCCTTCAGGTTCTGGGGGAAGGGTCAGCCCGATGATCAGAAGAACCCTACTCTCAAAGGAGGGGAAGACTGCGCTCAGTTAACGCCTACAAATGACTGGCATGACAATCATTGTTCCAGGAAGTTCCAGTACGTCTGTGAGAAGAAGATAATTGTCTGATCTGGACTGATGGACATCAGAGGACAACTCCTTCTCCATCATACTACAGCCATATAGACAGGGCTTTATTAATGCATGGGCATTGCCCAGGGGCCCCAGGTGCATGGGGCCCCATGGTAATCTTGCATTACATCGTACTTGCCAACTGTCCTGTATTGCTGGGGCAGCCACACTTTTTACTAAGCTGTCCCAGACAGTGTCCCAGAATCTGTACTGTGCCCTCCTCCCTCCTCCTGTACTGTGCCCTGCTCCCTCCTCCCTCCTCCTGTACTGTGCCCTCCTCCCTCCTCCTATACTGTCCCCTCCTCCCTCCTCCTGTACTGTGCCCTCCTCCCTCCTCCTGTACTGTGCCCTCCTCCCTCCTCCTGTACTGTGCCCTCCTCCCTCCTCCTGTACTGTGCCCTCCTCCCTCCTCCTGTACTGTGCCCTTCTCCCTCCTCCTGTATTGTGCCCTCCTCCCTCCTCCTGTACTGTGCCCTCCTCCCTCCTCCTGTACTGTGCCCTCCTTCCTCCTCCTGTACTGTGCCCTCCTCCTGTACTGTGCCCTCCTCCCTCATCCTGTACTTTGCCCTCCCCCTGTACTGTGTCCTTCTGCCTCCTCCAAACTATGTTCTTTGTGTTGATTAGTCTTTTATTTATGGCATGTTTTTTATTGTTTAAAATAAATTTTATTAAATGTACTAATGAATATATGCTTCATTCTATTAACTATTTATACTTTAATTCTTGAGAGTTGGTGTGTAAATTGGGGCAAGCTGTTAGGGGGCCCCAGTGCATTACTTTGCCCAGGGGCCCATGATGCTTTTAAGACTGCCCTGATTACTACTGCTTTAAGGGACAGATTGCAGATCTAATAACATCTCCCATTTTTCTTCCTTTGGCAGCCATCTAGCACTTTCCAGGACTTTTTTACAGTCATTTTTGTGCCGAAAAGTTTGGGTCCCAATTGAATTCAATGGGGTTCAGGGTAAAGTTTGGATAACATTCAGTACCAAACCCGAACATTTCCGGAAAGTTCGGCCGAACCCGCCGAACCCGAACATCCAGGTGTTCGTTCAACTCTAGTCATCAGTACAGGCGCATTGCTGTAGAGCGTGTCATCTGAGTTTGTTTTACTATTGCATGCATGCTATTTGCCAATGGCGAAGGCCCTGCCTTTTTGTGTTAAGTTGTTTAGTGCTCCTCTTCCTTGCTCTGCTCCTATTGTACCTGTCATTAGGCACACACATGCTTGCACTGCATTAGCAACATTAAAGTAATATTGCTCAGAGGCAACATGCAGCTGGCAATATAGATATTGTCAAATATGTCATTCATTACTTTATGTTCATGTTTGCACAAAGGATTTGTGTGTGAGCGTGGCAGAAATTGTTTATAGTGCTACTTCTACCAGTCGATTCAGACCTATTACCCCCCCCGAAAAAAAAAAAAAACAGGTGATGCAAAACTACTAGAGTTGAGCGAACCCCGGACTGTAAAGTTTGGGTCCGTCCCGGACTTTAGGGTGTCCGTGCCCCGAACCCGATCCCGGACATTTCAAAAAAAGTCCGGGATCGGGTTCGGTATTTGGGTATTTTTTGGCGCCTGTTGAATAGCTGCAGGGCAGCCAATCAACAAGCGTTTCACTCGTTTGCCCTTAAAAGCCATCACAGTCATGCCTACTAATGGCATGGCTGTGATTGGCCAGTGCATCATGTGACCCAGCCTCGATATGAGCTGGAGTCACATGCCGCTGCATGTCACATGCTCTCAGGCTAGTGTAGGGAGAGGATGCTGCCGCCGCTGTGAGGAAGAGATTACCGTTCTAATATCATCTCATCCTGCATTAGAGACAGGTTCCTGGCAGTGCTGTGAGGGAAAGATTAGCTTTCTAAAATCATCTGATACTGGAGTAGGGACAGGTTCCTGGTGCTGTGAGGGAAAGATTAGCGTTCTAATATCATCTGATACTGCATTAGGGACAGGTTCCTGGTGCTGCGAGGGAAAGATTAGTGTTCTAATATCATCTAATATTGCATTAGGGAAAGGTTCCTGGTGCTGTGAGGGAAAGATTAGCATTCTAATATCATCTGATACTGCATTAGGGACAGGTTTCCGGTCGGTGCTGTGAGGGACAGATTATCGTTCTAAAATCATCTCATACTACATTAGGGAAAGGTTCCTGGCGGTGCTGTGAGGGACAGATTATCGTTCTAAAATCATCTCATACTGCAGTAGGGACAGGTTCCTGTCGGTGCTGTGAGGGACAGATTAGCGTTCTAAAATCATCTCATACTGGTGTAGGGAGAGGTTCATGGTGGTGCTGTGAGGGACAGATTATCGTTCTATAATCATCTCATACTGCATTAGGGACAGGTTCCTGTCAGTGCTGTAAAGGACAGATTAGTGTTCTAAAATCATCTCATACTGCAGTAGGGACAGGTTCCTGTCGGTGCTGTGAGGGACAGATTATCGTTCTAAAATCATCTCATACTGGAGTAGGGAGAGGTTCCTGTCGGTGCTGTGAGGGACAGATTATCTTTCTAAAATCATCTCATTCTGCAGTAGGGACAGGTTCCTATCGGTGCTGTGAGGGACAGATTATTGTTCTAAAATCATCTCATACTGGTGTAGCGAGAGGTTCCTGGTGGTGCTGTGAGGGACAGATTATTGTTCTAAAATCGTCTCATACTGGTGTAGCGAGAGGTTCCTGGCGGTGCTGTGAGGGACAGATTATTGTTCTAAAATCATCTCATACTGCAGTAGGGACAGGTTAGCGTTCTAAAATCATCTCATGCTGGTGTAGAGAGAGGTTCCTGCTGCTGGTGTGAGCGGTGCATTTCTTGCACAAAAATAAAAAGTGCATCTACGTTGCTGTTTTTTTTTTAGTATTAAATAGTGCTACATAGTACATTTGCACCTTGCTTTGCATTTCTTGCACAAAAATAAAAAGCGCGTCTACATTTCTGGTTTAAAAAAAAAAATGATTCTAAATACTACATTTGCGGCCAGCAGTGCATTTCTTGCACAAAAATGAAAAGTACATCTACATTGCTGCTTTAAAAAAAAAGAATAATCATTTCTTATTCTTTCTTTTTTTTTATTATTAATAAATAGTGCTACATAGTACATTTGCGTCCAGAATGAGGAGAGCGTCAAATAAGGGACGTGGTCGTGGTGCTGCTGGTGTTGGTGGTGTTGGTGAAGTTCCTGTTGCAAGGGGAGGACGTGGTCAATTTTTGCCAGCTACACACACAAGTGAAACACCTTCCTCAGGTGTGAGTCGCCGACAGAAACTTCAACGTTATATGTTAGGCCCAAATGCCGCTCAACGAATGGTGAGGCCAGAACAAGTACAGGCGATACTAGACTGGGTGGCTGACAATTCCTCCAGTTCCTTCACACTGTCTCCCACCCGGTCCCTTGATGAAAGCTCAGAGTTGGCACCTGAACCCCATGGCCCTCTGTCTTTCACCTCAGCCCCTTATAAATCAGCCAAGCAGTCTGAGCCCCAAGTCATGCAGCAGTCTTTTCTGCTTTTTGATGACTCTGCTGCTGTGCTTTTCATGGGCCATCCACATAGCCCTGCCCGCAGCACGTCTCTGATGATGACGAAACACAGTTGCCAACTGCTGCGGCTTTCCATAGTGTGCAGACTGACAAGGAGGGCAGTGGTGAAGGGTGGGTGGAAGATGATGTGGAGGATGATGGGCTCCTAGACCCCACATGGAATGAAGGTCATGCAAGTGACGTGTGCAGTTTGAAGGAAGAGGTGGTGGTCGCACAGAGGCACCAGCACAGCAAAAGAGGAAGCAGGTTGCAAAAGCAGAGCGACCGTCCCCTAGACAGTACGCCTGCTACTACCCACCTTACCCAGGGACCTAGCACACCAAAGGCAGCTCAAAGGAGTTCCCTGGTGTGGCAGTTCTTCAGACAATGTGCTGATGACAAGACACGAGTGGTTTGCACCCTGTGCAATCAGAGCCTGAAGTGAGGCATAAATGTTCTAAACCTGAGCATAACCTGCATGACCAGGCATCTACATGCAAAGCATAAGCTGCAGTGGAATAAGCACCTCAAAATCCAAGAAAGGTCTTGGGCTCCTCCTGCTTCCTCTTCTGCTGCTGCCTCGGCCTCTTTCTCCAACTCTACAGTGCCAGTGTCACCTGCCACCCAACAGACGATGTGACAGCAACGCCACCATGTCCGCCACCGTCCCCAACCATTTCCACATGGTCCCATAGAAGCTTACAGCTCTCCATCTCCCAAACACTGGAGTGAAAGAGGAAGTACCCCCCTACCCATTCATGATCCCTGGCCCTGAACGCCAGCATTTCAAAATGCCTGGCCTTTGAAATGCTGTCATTCCATCTGGTGGACACCACAGTACGTGGTTCCCAGCCGCCACTACTTTTCCAGGCAAGCCATCCCTGCCCTGCACAAACAAGTCGGGGACAAGGTCATGTGTGCACTACGCAACACCATCTGTGGCAAGGTCCACATAACCACTGATACATGGACCAGTAAGCATGGGCAGGGATGCTATATCTCGCTAACTGCACTGGGCAAATGTAGTGGCGGGTGGGCCTGAGGCGGCTAGCCGTTTGGCGCATGTCCTTCCGCCACTGAGGATTGCAGGGCATTTCTCTTTGCCTCCTGTTGCCTCTTCCTCCTACTCCACTTTCTCCTCCTCTACCACCTCCTCATCTGGTCAGTGTAACACCTTCACCACCAACTTCAGCACATCCAGGGGGAAATGACAACAGGCTGTTTTAAAACTGATATGTTTGGGGGATAAACCCCACACTGCGCAGCAGCTGTGGACAAGCATTGAACAACAGACCGATGAGTGGTTGTTGCCACTGAGCCTCAAGCCTGGCCTGGTGGTGTGCGATAATGGGAGAAATCTCGTAGCAGCTCTGGGTCTAGCCGGTTTGACGCACATCCCTTGCCTGGCACATGTGCTGAATTTGGTGGTGCAGGAATTTCTAAAAAACTATCCGGATATGTCAGAGCTGCTGCAGAAAGTGTGGGCCGTCTGTGCACGCTTTCGGCGTTCTCACCCTGCTGCTGCTCATCTGTCTGCGCTGCAGCAGAACTTCGGCCTTCCCGCTCACCGCCTCATATGCGACGTGCCCACAAGGTGGAACTCCACCTTGCACATGCTGGAGAGACTGTGCGAGCAGCAGCAGGCAATAGTGGAGTTTCAGCTGCAGCACGCATGGGTCAGTCGCTCTGCGGAACAGCACCACTTCACCACCAATGAGTGAGCCTCCATGCGAGACCTGTGTACCATATTGCGGGGTTTCAAGTACTCCACCAACATGGCCTGTGCCAATGACGCTGTTCTCAGCGTTACTATCCCACTTCTATGTCTCCTTGAAAAAACACTTCGGGTGATGATGGAAGAGGATGTGGCACAGGAGGAGGAGGAAGAGGGGTCATTTCCACGGTTATCAGGCTAGTCATTCACAAGTGGCTCGGAGGGTGGATTCCTGCACCAGCATAGGCCAGGTAAAAAAAATTCAAGCCAGATCACAGTTCTGGAGGATGAGAAGGATGAGGATGATGATGATGATGATGATGATGATGAGGAGGAACTGTGTTCACAGCAGGGTGGCACCCAACATAGCTTGTGGGCATCACTGGAGCGTGGCTGGGGGGATACGGAGGACACAGATGATACACCTCCCACAGAGGACAGCTTGTCTTTGCCTCTGGGCAGCCTGGCACACATGAGCGACTACATGCTGCAGTGCCTGCTCAACAACAGCCGAGTTGCCCTCATTGTAACTTGTGCTGATTACTGGGTGGCCACCCTGCTGGATCCCCATTACAAGGACAATGTGCCGTCTTTAATTCCCTCACTGGATCGTGATCGGAAGATGCGCGACTACCAGCACAAATACCGAGATATATAGTATTTCATAAGGCTCTAATTAAAGTGAAACAAATAAAAACAGATCACTATATTTTGGTTTATTTTTAGATTATTTCATAATATTATTATTTATTACCCATGCCTTTTTGTTTCAATTCCGTAGTTTTTGTTCTTACCAACTCCCTTGAAGAGAAAAATTACAAGGTTAAAAAAATAAATAAAAGATTTGATAGTAACTTTTTAATGCTTAGACCTAATTTACAGTGCACATTAATGCCAGCTATGGCAAGAATTCAGCATATTCCTGTAGCTAGCTCCACAGGTGAGTACAGATAATTGCATTTTCAGCCTGTATAAAGCATGGGCCAGCTAAGAGCAGCTACATATGTCCTCAGGTGTTCACAAGTAATTGCACACAGAATAATAAACTGAGGTTAGGGACAGATGATTGCCCCTGACCACAAACAACCTGTGTCCGGGTGTGAGCATCTGTCCCTGATTACAAACACCAATAGACTGATGCAGTCCACATCCACCTGTGAATCCTGGTGCAGGATTATGCTGGATTCTGGTTGTCACTGAAATTCTGTGTGAATGAGTTCTTAGAAACTGCAATTCTATCTTTAAAGCAGACGTCGCATCTTTATTTTTTAACACTCAAAAACTGAAAACTTTTCTTGAAAGCCAGCTTCACATCTTTATTTTTTAGGCTGTAAATGAGAGGGTTTAATATGGGGACAGCAGCTGTGATAAACAGGGAGAGCAGCTTATTGTACTCTAAACTGTTTGCTGAAATGGGCTTCAGGTACTGGTAGATTAAGGTGGTATAGAGAAGAATGACAACTGTGAGGTGTGAGGAACATGTGTAGAAAGCTTTACGTCTTCCTGTGCTGGAATGAATCCTTAATATGGTGGTGATAATAAAAATGTAGGATAGAACTGTTAATAAAAAAGGCCCAAGAGCTATCAAGACTGCCCCTTCAACGATGAACAACGTCTCCAAAACAGAGGTGTTGCTGCAGGAGAGTTTTATGACTGGCACCATGTCACAGAAGAAGTGGTCTACAATGTTGGATCTGTAACAGGAAAAACCAGTCACCAAAATTGCATACGGGATAATTTCTACAAATCCAAGAGCCCAACAGACAGAAGCCAGAAGAGTGCAGGTTCTGTGATTCATGATAACTGTGTATCTCAAGGGATTACAGATGGCAACATATCTGTCATAGCCCATTGCAGTAAGTAATAATAGTTCATCAGCAACAAAGCTTCCAAAGAAATAGATCTGAGCAATGCAGCTGAGATATGAAATTACATGATTCCCAGTTAAACCTATGAGAAGGATCTTGTGTAGAGTGACAGTTGTAGAGCACATATCAATCATGGATAGATTTACCAAGAAAAAATACATTGGAGTGTGGAGATGGTGACTGAGGCAGACCAGCAAAAGAATAGCCATATTTCCACCAAGAGTGAGGAGATAAATAAGGAGAACCAGAAGGAAGATTGGAGCCTGCAGCTCTGGAATGTTTGAGATTCCATTGATAATGAAAAATGTCACCATGGTGTGATTTCCTTGTTCCATTTGATCACATTTATCTGACCAACATCTGTATGTTTAAAGAAGAAAGCTTGGTTTATTTTTGTTTATTTAAAGGGAACCAGAAGTAGGGTCAGTACAATTGTACACAATAACAGGCATCTACAGTTTTAATAGTCCAATTGAAGGTAGCAACACACTGCTCAAGCCGACAGCCAGACCCACGTAGGTGCACGCCCCGGCTCGCCACCGTATTGCATGCAGACTGAAAAGGAAGGGTAGGCAGAACTCCACGAATAAATTTTAGAAGCTTGAAATTTTAATCATCAAATAGCCATGTACAGGAAAGGAGGTAGACACATTTCACTCATACATCACAAGCTTAATCATTCAATGATTAAGGTTGTGGTGTACGAGTAAAAACGTGTGTACCTCCTTTCCTGTACATGGTTATTTGAATTTCAAGCTGCTAAAATGTATTTGTGGAGTGCCATCTATCCACAGTTTTAATATCAAGGTCTCCTATTACAGTGATGGAAATAAAATTAAAAGGAGGTACAGGGGCTACAGCATAGCTTTATGAGCATGAAAGGTGGTCAAAATTTGCATAATAGGGAGCATCTGTTTTGAGGAGAACCCTGCGAGTTCAATATAAACACTAAACTGAAAGCTCAACTTTAGGTTTGCCCCTCAACTTATTGGTCCACTAGCCTCTAGTTGGAGACCTCCAGATTTAACTTTATAAGCAATTTTAGTATACGGGCCTTTGTTTCAGGGGTGGTCTGTTTTGTCACTCTTCCTCATCATTTATCCTCTGCCAGTGGGAGATCTTCACTGCTGCATAGGGCTTACAAATAGATGAGAACCATTTTGGTAGACAATACTGCCAGCAAAGGGCATTGTGCTTGGTAGATAAATTCAGTCGCATACCATACAGACAAATGCCAGTGAATTTCAGGATGCTTTAATGGACAAGGGGAGTGGCGTCCTCTGTTACCTTAACTCTTTAGAAACTTCCACCAGCTTTATGAAGAACATTTGTCTCTTATACAGGCATTAATGAAAAAGTATCACCAACCAATGCTTCAGGACCACATAGTGCCTTTTCTTAAAGCTGAAGTTTAAACAACACGCACTGCAGTTACACCCAGTGACCGTACATTATCTTACCTTTATAATGTAATATGAAATAGCATGTTAGATAATCCAACAAGTGCAGCTCTGTTTTCTTCTGGGGGAGATACAGTATTCACCATTAGGAAGCAATTACACACCACTTTTTTTTTTATCTGCTACATAGGTGCTATGTGAAGGATTTCACTAAGATTCAACTAGGTTATTCACAAATAAATATGATTTGTTTTAAACCTGACTGCTGTGGAAGAACCATGCTGTATCTACAGGATATCCTATAGACCATGTTTTTCGAGCCCTGAGAAATGAAGTGAAATCAGGTGAATTTTTCAGGGTTACTCTGTTTTTAAAATTAGCAACTTGGATGTAGCTTGCAATTGAGAATAGTAGAGCAATGACCTTATATTTTAAAAAAAAATCAAATACAATATACATATATATACACAGTATCTCACAAACGTGAGTACACCGCTCACATTTTTGGAAATATTTTATTATACCTTTTCATGTGACAACACTGAAGAAATTACACTTTGTTACAATGTAAAGTAGTGAGTGTACAGCTTGTATAACAATGTAAATTTGCTGTCCTCTCAAAATAACTCAACACACAGCCATTGATGTCTAAACCGCTGGCAACAAAAGTGAGTACGCCCCTGAATGAATGTGTCCAAATTGGGCCCAAAGTGTCAATATTTTGTGTGGCCACCATTATTTTCCAGCACTGCCTTAACCCTCTTGGGCATGGACTTCACCAGAGCTTCACAGGTTGCCACTGGAGTCCTCTTCCACTCCTCCATGACGACATTACAGAGCTGATGGATGTTAGAGACTTTGCACTCCTCCACCTTCCGTTTGAGGCTGCCCCACAGATGCTCAATAGGGTTTAGGTCTGGAGACATGCTTGTCCAGTCCATCACCTTTACCCTCAGCTTCTTTAGCAAGGCAGTGGTTGTCTTGGAGGTGTGTTCGGGGTCGTTATCATGTTGAAATACTGCCCTGTGGCTCAGTCTCCCAAGGGAAAGGATCATGCTCTGCTTCAGTATGTCATAGTACATGTTGACATTCATGGTTCCCTCAATGAACTGTAGCTCCCCAGTGCCGGCAGCACTCACGCAGCCCCAGACCATGACACTCCCACCACCATGCTTGTCTGTAGGCAAGACACACTTGTCTTTGTACTCCTTACCTGGTTACCGCCACACATGCTTGACACCATCTGAACCAAATAAGTTTATCTTGGTCTCATCGGACCACAGGACATGGTTTCAATAATCCATGTCCTTTTTTGTTTGCAGGCTTTCTTGTGCATCATCTTCTGGGACAACAGCTATGCAGACCAATTTTATGTGTGTGGCGTATGGTCTGAGCACTGACAGGCTGATCCCCCACCTCTTCAACCTCTGCAGCAATGCTGGCAGCACTCATACGTCTATTTCCCAAAGACAACCTTTGGATAAGATGCTGAGCACGTGCACTCAACTTCTTTGGTCGACCATGGCGAGGCCTGCTCTGAGTGGAACCTGCCCTGTTAAACCACTGTATGGTCTTGACCACTGTGCTGCAACTCAGTTTCTGGGTCTTGGCAATCTTCTTATAGCCTAGGCCATCTTTATGTAGAGCAACAATGCTTTTTTTCAGATCCTCAGAGAGTTCATTGCCATTAAGGGTGCAGTGTTGAACTTCCAGTGACCAGTATGAGAGAGGCCTTGTAACACTAACGAGTCACATGACACTGGGAAGGAAAAATGGCTAATTGGGCCCAATTTGGAAATTTTTCACTTGGGTGTACTCACTTTTGTTGCCAGTGGTTTAGACATTAATGGCTGAGTGTTAAGTTATTTTGAGGGGACAGCACATTTACACTGTTATACAAGCTGTACACGCACTACTTTACTTTGTAGCAAAGTGTCACGAACCTGGTGGTGGAGTCTGTCTTGTACAGGGAACAACTGCTCTTGCGCACCCGAGTCAAGGACCCCTGGTAGAGTAGACAGAGGACCAAGAGTGTGGGATGGCACGAGGGCTGGATGGTCACTGATGATGTAGTGAGGTTCCAGAAGACATGCAGATAGAAGAGTGGTCGTACAGGCTGGGTTGGCAACGGGCAGGCAGGAAGGTACAAAGGATCAGGCAGGCGGGTAGTCAGGTCCAAGCAAAGGTTCGTTCAACCGGCGGGCAGCAGAGGTACAAAGGAGTAGACAAGCGGATGGTCGTGGATAGCCGGGGTTGGTGCAGGTAGCGAACAACAGGTCAGGACAAGCCGGGTCAAACAGGAAGCAAACGAACACAGGAACAGGTGGAGGGAACTGAGGCTCACAGGTCACGGACGCTGTAGAACGAGCAGCAACCATTGCAGGAATCTCCAGGCTTAAATAGCGCCATTTGGCGCCGTTTTTGGCGCGTGCACAGGCGTGCGCACCACCGCAAAAACAGCCAGTTTTGCTGGCAAAATGTCCTTTTTCCTAACATTGCCCTCCGGATGCCTTACCGGGTGTCATCACCCTGCCGATTCCTTCTGAAGGCTCGGATCAGTCCAGGTGCATGGATGTTTCTTTCGGGTTCCCACAAGTTCTCTTCCGGGCCGAACCCCTTCCATTTGATCAGATATTGTGTCTCTCCAGCTCTCCGGCGACAGTTTAAAATTGCTTCCACCTCAAACTCCTCCTCTCCGTTGACTAGGATGGGACCCAGTGGTCCTACTTTTCGGCCCGAGAAGGAATCGAGGACCATGGGTTTTAGTAAGGAAACGTGGAAAACCGGGTGGATCTTCAGGGATGGTGGAAGGTCAAGTTTGAATGCCACCCGGTTAACCTGTCTTTTCACAGGAAAAGGCCCCAGGAACCTCGGGCCCAATTTTTTCGAGGGGCATGCAAGCTTCAAATTCTTTGTTGACAACCAAACATGGTTACCAGGTTGAAGCTCCATTTCCCCCCCCCCGTCTCCTCTTGTCATAGGTCTCCTTGCTAGCCTCCCGGGATTCGGATAATGTCTCCTGAAGGAGTCGACAATTGGAGTGAAGGTAGTGGGTGACATCCTGTGCTGCTGGGATGGTACACTCTGGATTCAAGTCGGACAGGAATGTGAGGTGGTAGCCATAATTGGCCCAAAATGGGGACTGCTGGGTGGCCGAATGGATAGCATTATTGTAGGCAAACTCGGCCACAGGCAGCAGTGCGACCCAATCATCCTGAGAAAAGGACGAGAAACACCGTAAGTATTGTTCCAGCGTCTGGTTCGTCCTTTCCGTCTGTCCGTTTGGCTGTGGATGGTAAGCCGAAGAGAATGCAAGTTCAATTTCCAGCCCAGCACACAGGGCTCTCCAAAATTTTGACATGAACTGGACCCCCCGATCAGACACGATGTTGCTGGGCACTCCATGAAGTCGGGCGACTTCCTTTATGAATGTACGGGCCGTTTCGGCCGCTGAGGGGGTCCCCTTCATAGGGATGAAATGTGCCATCTTTGTCATCCTGTCTACTATGACAAAGATGGTAGAAAAACCTTCCGACGGGGGGAGTTCCACGATAAAATCTATCCCCAGTTGCGACCACGGGCGTTCAGGTATGGGAAGGGGGTTCAACAAACCCCAGGCTTTAGCTCTGTCTGTCTTGTTTCGGGCACAGAGGGGACAGGCCCCAACATACTTTCTACAGTCCTCCAAAATGTTGGGCCACCAGAATGACCGTGAGAAGAGCTCGGCGGTCTTTTGTGTACCAAAATGTCAGGCCAGTTTATGGTCATGGCAACGACCCAAGACTCTAAGACGCAGACTTGCCGGGATGAACATTCTCCGCCCAAACCACGATAGACCATCCCTTACGGTCAATCGGGCGTCTCTGTCGGTAGCGGAACCGTCCAAGACCCCACGAAGTTGGGAGAGAAAGTCTTCATCTGTCAGCAGGAAATTCCGTGCAGGAAGTATAGTGTCCGGTGGAGCAGTATTGCCTGGCTCTGTGAACATTCAGGAGAGAGCGTCGGGCTTACTATTCTTGGATCCGGGACGATATGTAAGGTGAAAATGAAACCTGGAAAAGAATATCGCCCAGCGGGCTTGCCTAGGTCTCAGTCTCTTTGCCGTTCGGAGATACTCCAGATTTTTGTGGTCGGTGAATATCAGAATAGGGTGAGAAGCCCCTTCCAGCAAATAACGCCATTCCTCTAATGCTGACTTAATGGCCAGTAGCTCCCTGTCTCCCACTTCATAATTCCACTCCGGTGCGGTCAGCTTCCTGGAAAAGAAGGCCACTGGGTGGAGCAGGGCTTTGACACCCTGGCGCTGGGACAGGATAGCCCCCACTGAAGTTTTTCTGATGCGTCCACCTCCAGGACGTAAGGTAAAGCTGGGTCCGGGTGCTTCAGAATGGGGGCCGACATGAAGAGAGACTTGAGTCTCTGAAAAGCGGCTTGAGCTTCAGGGGACCACTGGTACCGGGTATTCTATTTTGTTAGACGTGTGATGGGCTCCACAATGGCGGAAAATCCTTTAATAAATTTCCTATAGAAATTTGCGAAGCCCACAAATCTCTGTACCCCTTTTCGGTCTGTAGGTGCAGGCCATTCCAAGATGGTGGACACTTTCTGCGGCTCCATATGGATGTCGGTTGTGGAGATGATCAGCCCCAGGAAATGCATACTGGGCTGTTCAAACGAACATTTTTCCTCTTTAGCGTATAAGCCGTGCTGCCGTAGACGCCCAAGAACCTTAGTGGCGTTCCTGCGGTGTTCCTCCAAGGAAGTGGAGAAGACCACGATGTCGTCTAAGTATATTATAACAAAGAGATCCAGGAAGTCTCAAAACACGTCATTGACAAAATGTTGGAAGGTTGCGGGGGCATTACACAGGCCGAAGGGCATCACCAAGTATTCGTAATGTCCGAACCGAGTGCGGAATGCGGTCTTCCACTCGTCTCCTTCCCTGATCCGAATAAGATTGTATGCCCCCCGCAAGTCGAGCTTGGTAAAGACAGTTGCTGACCCCAGCCGTTGAAAAAGTTCTGGAACCAAAGGTAGCGGATACTGGTTTTTGATGTTTACCCAGTTGAGCTCCCTATAGTCTATGCACGGCCGGAGCGAGTGATCTTTCTTCTCTACGAAGAAGATGCCGGCTCCGGCCGGGGATGTAGACGGTCTGATGAATCCCTTCTTGGTGTTCTCCTCCAAGTAGGATTTAAGGGCCGCCAATTCAGGTTCGGAAAGAGGGTAGATCCTCCCAAAAGGCACCTCTGCCCCGGGCAGCAGCTCGATGGGGCAATTGTAGGGCCTGTGCGGTGGAAGTTTGTCCGCCCCCTTCTTGCTAAAAACATCTAGAAATGCATGGTAGGTCAGTGGAAGAAGAGCCCGAACATCTGGTTCGGTGTCGGCCTCCAGGCTGAGGAGTGCTGGGACAGTCCCGTCTATAGGATTCAGGCAATGCCGACGGCAGTAAGGAGATTGCAAATGGACGGCTCCAGTGGTCCAGTCTATGCTGGGGTTGTGGGCCTGGAACCAGGGCAATCCCAGGGTGATGGGGCAGAGCGGAGAGGCAATGGCATCCAGCCGCAGATGTTCCCTGTGACCATCCAGGGTGTGACGGTTCCGGATTTAATGTGTGATCCGTCGGCCAAGCGGATCACCAGTTTGTGTGCCTTGGGTTGCAGGGGGATGTGGTGCTGTGCAGCAAAAACCAGGTCAACAAAACAGCTGCACGCACCAGAATCAAGGATTGCCGGCACCGTGATAATTCCTCTGAGAAGCTGCAGAGACAAGAAAATGGTGAGTTGGGCACGGGCATTAATCGGTAGATCAGATACAGTGGACAAGCACTTACCGCGCTTCACGGGGCATGTCTGAACCATGTGACCAGGCTCTCTGCAATAGAGACGAAGGTTCAACTGGAACCGGCGTTGCCTTTCCTCGCTGGAGAGTGATGGCTGAAGCAACCCAATCTGCATGGGCTCAGAGGAGTCCGGAGGAGAGGAGGAGGAGGTCGTTGGCCGGAAAGCCGGTGGAGTCGGGTAACTGGGCACCCGAGGGAGCATCCCGGTGGGACGCAGTTGTCCGGAGGACCTCTCGGTGCGACACTCTCTGATGCGCCGGTCTATGGAGATGGCCAAGGTTACCAGCTCCACCAAGGTCTTAGGGATCCCCACTCGGGCCAACTCATCCTTTAGGGAATCCGACAGCCCCGTGCGGAATTGGAACATGAGTGCCGCGCTGCCCCAGGCGGTGTCCGAACTCCAGCGCCGAAATTCAGCGGCATAATCCTCCACAGGGCAGCGGCACTGCTGGAGGTTGTACAGGGTGGCTTCCGCTGTGGCGGCAAGATGGGGATCGTCATATAGCTGCACCATGGCCAGGTACAGGGCTGCAGCAGAAGCAACTTCGGGGGCATTCTGCTCCCACAGTCTGAGGGCCCAGGCTTGGGGTTCACCCTGCAACAGGGAGATCACGAATCCGACCTTGGTGCTCTCTAAAGAGAAGGTCCGTTGCTGAAGACCCAGATATGGGTCGCAGGCACTCCGGAAGACCCGAAACTTGCGTCGGTCCCCGGAGAATTTATCCGGCAGCGGGACCTTGGGCTCCGAGGGTAGGGCCACTATGGTACGGGCAGCTGCGGTACCGGAGGTCGGGGCGGTAGACAGCTCCTGCACCCGCTCTTCTAACCGGGTATATCCCTCTTGGAGATTCTTGACGGCCTGGGTGAGGCCAGCCAGATGGGCACATAAGTCATCCATAGGGGAGCGTGTTCCCTGCGCAGACTCAGTCATGGCTGCTCGTTTCTGTCACGAACCTGGTGGTGGAGTCTGTCTTGTGCAGGGAACAACTGCTCTTGCGCACCCGATTCAAGGACCCCTGGTAGAGTAGACAGAGGGCCAAGAGTGCGGGATGGCATGAGGGCTGGATGGTCACTGATGATGTAGTGAGGTTCCAGAAGACATACAGATAGAAGAGTGGTTGTACAGGCTGGGTTGGCAACAGGCAGGCAGGAAGGTACAAAGGATCAGGCAGGCGGGTAGTCAGGTCTAAGCAAAGGTTCGTTCAACGGGCGGGCAGCAGAGGTACAGAGGAGTAGACAAGCGGATGGTCGTGGATAGCCGGGGTCGGTGCAGGGAGCGAACAACAGGTCAGGACAAGCCGGGTCAAACAGGAAGCAAATGAACACAGGAACAGGTGGAGGGAGCTGTGGCTCACAGGTCACAGATGCTGTAGAACAAGCATCAACCATTGCAGGAATCTCCAGGCTTAAATAGCGTGCGCACCACCGAGAAAACAGCCAGTTTTGCTGGCAAAATGTATTTTTTCCTAACACAAAGTGTCATTTCTTCAGTGTTGTCACATGAAAAGGTATAATAAAATATTTACAAAAAATGTGAGGGGTGTACTCACTTTTGTGAGATACTGTATATATATTGTGACGCTATGCGAGGCGAGATAGTGGACGGGCAATATCTGTCGCCTCGCATGCGTTAACTTGGAGTGGATTGGAAAGAGCCAGGCCCAGGTTTTGCCAGCCACTGTGGTAGAGCTGGTTCCGGTCCAGAGTTTCTGGTTCACCCAGATCCCCCTTCAGCTGCTTTAAATGACCAGGAAGAGAACTCAGTGTTGCTCTCGTCTGGGACTCAGTATCACTACATTGAGAGAGCTACACCTTGGGAGTTGGTTGCTCTATAGGACTCAAAGAGAGAAGGTTTACATTTGTTTTGTTTAGAGGTGTCCGGGACAAGCCCGACACCATATAGAGAGGTATCCTGCTCTGTAATAGTGTAGCGCTGGATGGCAAGGAGTTGTTTTGCTATTTTGTTTGTTTTATGACTTGCTAACCTTTTTTCAATAAAACTGGCAACCCACCAGACTTTTAAGAAAGTTTGCCTTTAAGGTGCCTTTTTCCCAGGAAAGGTGATCCCCACGAGCTAACTCCCACATGTGGTGGATTCAGCAGGCAACTTTCCAAAATGGAGGAGGTGATAAAAGCCCTGTTGCAGGCCAATGCAGCCCAGCGAGAGACAAACTGACTGTTTGCAGAGGCCCTGCTGGAGTTAAAAAAGGTCCCACACCTCCATGTCAGTGGAAGCAAAATTGGTACGCTCCTCTTACCACCTGCAGAAGATGAAACCTGCGGATGATGTGGAGGCGTACCTCACAACTTTTGAACGAGTTGCTCTTTGCGAAAGATGGCCAAAAGAACAATGGTCGGGACTGTTAGCACCTTTTCTGACAGGTGAGCCCCAAAAGGCCTATTTTGACTTGGAACCCGTTAAGGCCCAGGACTATGAATCTTTAAAAACGGAGATAATCGCATGCCTGGGTGTCACCATGGCAGTCCATCAGTGGACCTACTGCATGGACCAACCACCCTGCTCTCAAATGTTTGACTCATCTCATGAGGAAGTGGTTACAGCCAGAGACTTTGCAAGGCCCTCAGATCGTGGAGCGTGTGGTCATGGACCGGTATCTGAATGCACTCCCTGCTACTTTGAGGAAGTGGGTTAGTCATGGGGACCCCAAAATGGCAAATGAACTGGTAAACCTTGAGGAGAGATACAGTGCTGCTGAGGATTTGTTGCACCCATCTTTGCACCACTCCAATGTATCTAGGGGTGAAAGATCGCCCGGCGGACCCGGTAAGACTGTTCAAGTGTTCAAGGGCATGGGAAAGTTTAATAAGACTGCTACAGCTAAAGAGACTATGGGCTATAGACCTGGAGACTGGCCAAAGAAGCCAGGAAGGTCTTGGAGACCCTTGAGAGGACTGGGTATAGAGCACATACAGTGCTATCGATGTCATGCATTAGGCCATATTGCTACCAATTGTCCTCTAAATGATGAACCAATGCAGTGTGACAAAGCTTATATAATAAGACGCATGCACTGCATCACGTCAGGATTGCATGGAAAAGCAAATGTGTGTGATTTCTGTTGATGGAAAGCCAGTCACTGCACTGCTTGATTCGGGTAGTGTTTTGACTTTAGTCAACAGCAAGTGTGTAAATGCTGCAAAATTACACCCCAGCACAATCGGGGTCATTTGCATTCATGGGGACACTCGGGACTACCAGACTGCCGTGGTTGAGATTGACACCCCTTGGGGCAGTGTGACACATTCAGTGGGGGTGGTACCTTCCTTGCTTCATGAGGTCCTGGTGGGGAGGGATTTTCCCAATTTTTGGAGGTTATGGGAAGGCATAGAGAGTCTGGAGGATAGAGCTTCCCTTGCTGGGGAAGCACAGGAACTCTCACCAGACCCTTTTTGCCAAATGGTAGAAGAGACGGTTGTCAGGACCGAAGAGGGGGGAGACCCTCTTTTTTTCCTGTAATGGCTGGGGAGTCGGAGGAGCTGGAAGACATCTCTCAGCTTGGGGTTAATGAACATCTCTAACTCTAATAGTGAGAGTGGACAGAATGTAACCCCTGATTTAGAGGTCGGGAGGGAGGATTTTTGTACAGAGCAATTACGAGATGTCACCCTCATTAGAGCCCGAGAGAATGTTAAGATAATGGATGGGGAACCGGTGGATCCAAATTGGGGGGTGTCTTCCCCCTACATGGTTCTTAAAATCAATTTGCTGTATCAAGTGGTAAAACACGGTGAGGACGAGGTAGAACAGCTGGTGGTTCCCAAACTCTACCACGGGATGGTGCAAGACTTGGCCCATGGTCATATAATGGGGGGACAACTGGGGATGGAGAAGACCAGGGAGAGAATAACCCAGAGATTCTTCTGGCCCAGGCTGTATGCAGATGTCAGAGAATACTGTGAGTCATGCCCCGAGTGTCAAATGTCTTCACCGTCACCCCATTTTCACAGTTCGCTTGTTCCTTTACCCATCATTGAAGTGCCTTTTGAGAGAATTGGCATGGATCAGGTGGGGCCAGTAGTAAAGTCTGCCCGGGCCACCAGCACATTCTGGTAATACTTCACTACGCGACACGCTATCCTGAAGCCATACCCTTGCGGAATACCTTCTCTAAGACTATCACCAAGGAATTGGTCCAGGTGTTTAGTCACGTGGGGATCTCAAAAGATGTCTTAACAGACCAGGGTACCAGGTTCATGTCCAGGGTTACTAAGGAACTGTACAAGTTGTACAAAATCTCCCATCTCCGTAACTCTGTCTACCACCCCCAAACGAATATATACGTGTGTAGAGGTTTAATAAAACCCTCAAGAATATGTTGAAAAAGGTGGTCGACAAAGATGGGAGAAATTGGGATTTTTTGCTACCATATCTCATGTTTGCCATATGAGAGGTTCTGCAGGCGTCTATGGGTTATTCCCCGTTTGAACTCTTGTATGGTAGACATCCCAGGGGGCTACTAGATGTCGCAAAATAAAAGTGGGAAAGAGAGGCCACCCCATATAGAAGTGTCATTGAGCATATCTCCTTGATGCTGGATCGAACCGCAGCTGTCCTGCCCCTGGTATGGGAACATATGGAGCGAGTCCAGGAAGCCCAGAGGAGGGTTTATAATTGGGGGGCCAAGACCTGAACTTTCAACCACAGGGATAGAGTGCTAGTACTGGTCCCCACTGGCAAAAGTAAATTCCTGGCCAAGTGGCAGTGTCCTTTTGAGGTTAGGGAAAGGGGAGGTAAACTACAAAGTTTACCAGCCAGGGAAGAGAAAACCAGAGCAAATTTACCATGTTAATCTCTTAAAACCTTGGAAGGACAGAGAGATTTTACTGACCATCTCCCCTCCTCAAAAGACAAATAGGTATATACTTGGGGGGCACACCCTAATAATGTATCACATTAGAGATGGTGCTGCTATAAGACCACCAAACAAAATGACATATTACAGCGCACACATGCAATAATGGCATTAAAACCTGCAAGGCTATTTAAAAGGCTATTTGAAAGTACCTGGACATCTTCAACCAAAATACGGGGAGTCCGTCGCACTATATGGCCATAGAGTGCTTAGCCCACTCCTACTTCACAGGCACCCGTCTTAGTGGGTCCTACACTACCATAGAATGGGAGATTCTGTCTCATAACCATGGGAGCAATACACTCCTCCTAATGGGAGATCTAGAGAACTCTTCCTATGTCTCAAGTGGACACTAATTAGAGGCAATTATGAATAGGTGGGGTGCTCCAGCCCAAGAGATCTGGTCAGGATCTGCAATAGACAAATAGGTATATACTTGGGGGGCACACCCTAATAATGTATCACAATAGAGATGGTGCTGCTATAAGACCACCAAGCAAAATTACATTTTACAGCGCACACATGCAATAATGACATTAAAACCTGCAAGGCTATTTAAAAGGCTATTTGAAAGTACCTGGACATCTTCAACCAAAATACGGGGAGTCCGTCGCGATATATGGCCATAGAGTGCTTAGCCCACTCCTACTTCACAGGCCCCCTTCTTAGTGGGTCATACACTACCATAGAATGGGAGATTCTGTCTCATAACCATGGGAGCAATACACTCTTCCTAATGGGAGATCTAGAGAACTCTTCCTATGTCTCAGGTGGACACTAATTAGAGGCAATTATGAATAGGTGGGGTGCTCCAGCCCAAGAGATCTGGTCAGGATCTGCAATAGACAAATAGGTATATACTTGGGGGGCACACCCTAATAATGTATCACAATAGAGATGGTGCTGCTATAAGACCACCAAACAAAATTACATTTTACAGCGCACACATGCAATAATGACATTAAAACCTGCAAGGCTATTTAAAAGGCTATTTGAAAGTACCTGGACATCTTCAACCAAAATACGGGGAGTCCGTCGCACTATATGGTCATAGAGTGCTTAGCCCACTCCTACTTCACAGGCCCCCTTCTTAGTGGGTCCTACACTACCATAGAATGGGAGATTCTGTCTCATAATCATGGGAGCAATACACTCCTCCTAATGGGAGATCTAGAGAACTCTTCCTATGTCTCAGGTGGACACTAATTAGAGGCAATTATGAACAGGTGGGGTGCTCCAGCCCAAGAGATCAGGTCAGGATCTGCAATAGACAAATAGGTATATACTTGGGGGGCACACCCTAATAATGTATCACAATAGAGATGGTGCTGCTATAAGACCACCAAACAAAATTAAATTTTAAAGCGCACACATGCAATAATGACATTAAAACCTGCAAGGCTATTTAAAAGGCTATTTGAAAGTACCTGGACATCTTCAACCAATATACGGGGAGTCCGTCGTACTATATGGCCATAGAGTGCTTAGCCCACTCCTACTTCACAGGCCCCCTTCTTAGTGGGTGTTACGTACCTGACGGTGGAGTCTGTCTTGTGCAGGGAACAACCGCTCTTGCGCACCCGATTCAAGGACCCCTGGTAGTGTAGACAGAGGCCCGAGAGTGCGGGATGGCACGAGGGCTGGATGGTCACAGATGTGGTAGTGAGATTCCAGCAGGTCGTGCAAACAGGAGAATGGTCGTACAAGCAGGGTTGGCAACGTGCAGGCAGAAAGGTACAAAAAGGGTTAGGCAAGCGGATCGTCAAGTTCAGGCAAGGTTCGTTAACGGGCGGGCAGCGGAGGTACAGAGGAGTAGACAAGCGGATGGTCGTGGATAGCCGGGGTCGATGCAGGTAGCGGACAACAGGTCAAAGCAAGCCGGGTTAACAGGAAACAGGTGAAACACAGGAACAGGTAGGGAGCTGAGG
>BLSH010232876.1:498223-511020 GCA_018402905.1 Glandirana rugosa
TCCTCGCTTCTCTAGCTAAACCATCCATAAAACTCTGGTCCAATCACTACATCGACCCCCGGTCCAACACTAAAGCTTCTAATCCACTCCCTGGTCATTTCTCGCCTCGACTACTGCAACTCCCTCCTCACTGGCTTACCTCTAAATAGTCTCTCCCCACTTCAGTCCATTATGAACGCTGCCGCCAGGGTCATCCACCTTAAAAACCGCTCGGCATCTGCTACACCCCTATGTCAATCTCTACATTGGCTGCCACTCAACCAACGTATTAAATTCAAGATCCTAACAATAACTTATAAATCAATTCACAACCTGGCCCCCAGCTACATCACTAACCTGGTCTCAAAATACCAACCAAATCGATCTCTTCGCTCCTTCCAAGACCTCCTGCTCTCTAGCTCCCTTGTCACCTCATCCCATGCTCGCCTCCAGGACTTCTCCAGAGCTTCTCCCATCCTCTGGAATGCACTACCCCAATCTGTCCGACTTTCTCCTAGTTTGTCCACCTTCAGACGATCCCTGAAAACCTATCTCTTCAGAGAAGCCTATCTGGCTCCCACCTAACAACTGCACATTTATCTTCTCTATTAGCACATCCACCACAGTTATTACCTCTTGTATCTCTTGACCTTCCCTTTTAGATTGTAAGCTCTAACGAGCAGGGCCCTCTGATTCCTACTGTATTTAAGTGTATTGTATTTGTACTGTCTACCCTCAAGTTGTAAAGCGTTACGTAAATTGTTGGCGCTATATAAATATCGTATAATAATAATAAATAGTGTGTTGAAGTTTAATGCATACCCAATGCCTCGAGTTGACAAACGTATGGACCAATTGGGAGGTGCCGGTACATAACCACCCTAGACCTAACTAAGAACTATTGGCAGATACCCCTAACAGAGACAGCAAAGTAGAAGACTGCCTTTTCTACCCTTGAAGGGTCATTTCAATACAAGTGGATGCCATTTGGGTTACACGGTGCCCCTGCATCATTCCAAAGAATGATGGATAAAACCTTAAGACCGCACTGCTCCTACTCCAGTCACCTACTTGGATGATGTAGTCATCCACAGCCCAGATTGCGAATCGCATCTGCCACGAGTGCAATCAGTTATAGATTCCCTTAGGAAAGCGTGTTTCACAGCCAACCCAAAACAATGTGCCATCGGTCTAGAGGAGGCCAAATACCTTGGCCATATTATCGGTCGAGAACTCGTTAAACCACAAACCAACAAATTGGAGGCAATCCAGAAATGGCCCCAACCTTTAATTAAAAAGCAGGTGCGTGCATTCCTGGGGATCACGGGGTACTATAGGTGCTTCACACCCAACTTTGCCACAATTGCCATCCCTCTGACGAAACTGACAAGGGGTAGAGGGTCGGTCATGGTGATGTGGAACCCTGAAGCCGTGAAAGCGTTTCAGAAGTTAAAACAAGCCCTCTGTGTACAGCTGGTGCTTATGACCTTGGACTTCACCAAGGACTCCCAGGTGCAGACCAACACCTCTGATGTGGGTCTAGGGGCTGCACTGTCCCAGATCCAAGACAGGGAGGAGCACCCGGTTGTACATCTGAGCCGAAACTTGAACAGGCATGAAAAAAATGATGCCATCGTCGAGAAAGAATGTCTCGCTATTACATGGGCCTTGGAGACCCTAAAGTATTATCTATTGGGCAGGCCGTTTAGACTAGTCACCGACCATGCCCCCCTGAAGTGGGTGTGTGACAACAAGGAAAAAAATAGTCAGATGACAAGGTGGTTTTTGGCCCTACAGCCCTACAAGTTTTCAGTGGAGCATAGGATGGGAAAGCTGCAAAAAAATGCAGATGCCCTTTCTTGGGTCCACTGTATGGGTGTGACAGTTGCTCAGCTGCAGGGGCTTGAGGAGAGGGGGGTTTGTGATGTTATGCGAGGCGAGATAGTGGACGGGCGATATCTGTTGCCTCGCATGCATTCACTTGCAGTGTATTAGAAAGAGTCCGGCCCGGGTTTTGCTAGCCACCGTGGCAGAGCTGGTTCCGGACCGGAGTTTCTTTTCCACCCAGATCCTCCTTCAGCTGCTTTAAATGACCAGGAGGAGAACTCTGGTCTGGGACTCAGTATCACTACACTGAGAGAGCTATACCTTGGGAGTTAGTTGCTTTAAAGGACTCAAAGAGAAAAGGTTTGCATTTGTTTTGTTTAGAGGTGTCCGGAACGAGCCCGACACCATATAGAGAGGTATCCTGCTCTGTAATAGTTTAGCGCCGGACGGCAAGGACTTGTTTTGCTATTTTGTTTGTTTTATGACTTGCAAACCTTTTATCAATAAAACTGGCAACCCGCCAGACTTTTAAGAAAAGTGTATAATAGGTGTAGCACTATAACTTATTATGAATAGACATCAGAATTGCATTTAGGTGTGTTTATACACCAAAATTAAATTATAGTAGTTCTTAAAGTGCACAGAAACCAACTAGAATAAATATATTATAAACAGGTGTTGAGCAAAGTAGTTCATAAAGTGCATATTATATGATAATTCATAAGAAGTGCCCAAAAGAATCAGATAGCTGCCCCCTATGTAAGTGGGGGGCACCACTGTGCCTATAAAGTGCAAACAGTAAACAAAGAGTCCAAGTGATTGTAAATCCAATAAAGTGACCAGTGCAAAATCAGCCCAAAAGGGTGACGAGTGTCAGCTGACCCTGTTCCAAGAAAATCCCCCACCGCAAATTAAACCTGCTTACCAGGACCCCTCAACAACGGAAGCTCCAGCTCTCCTTAAACTCACAATCTGAGTCAGTAACCCTGACAGACTGCAATATGAAGAATCCTCCCACACGATCTGTCCCTATATCTTTGAAAATATGCTCACACAACGTTAAAGGACTAAACGTCCCAGAAAAGAGGAGCAGTGTGCTGGCAATAGCACACAGACTGCGAGTCTTCCTACAGGAAACACATTTCCAGGCAAACAAAACTCCCCGGCTACACAACCATAGGTTCCCCAGGGTGTATCACTCGACATGCCAAGACTCTAAGACGAAAGGTGTTTCGATCTTGCTTTCGAAATCTTTTAACCTTAAGGTCAGAGACCAACTTCTCGACCTGGAAGGCAGATTTGCCTTCTTGAAGAGCGAGTGGAACAACAAACCGCTAACATTGGCGAACATATACTGCCCCAACATCAAGCAGGTGTCTTTCCTCAGGGAAGCCCTGGAGAAACTCACACTGTTCAAAACAGGTTTACTAATTCTAGGGGGGGACTTCAACATCCCACTAGACCCGCTGACGGACACATCCTCGGGCACCTCGGTAATGTCATACGCGGCCCTCAGACAAATAAAACTCCAACTAGCCTCCCTTACTCTGCATGATACATGGAGAACTCTTCACCCGCGAGACCGCGACTACACGTTTTACTCTACGCCACACCGGCGATACTCGAGAATAGACTACCTATTCATACAACAGACCGACCTGCAATACCTCCAACAGGCCACAATCGAGGCGCAAGTTCTATCAGACCACAATCCCATCACGGCCACTCTAGTCTTCCCAACCACGTGCTCCTATACGAAGTTCTGGAGGTTAGACGCATCCCTCCTCACGGACCATAGCAACTCGTTACGCGTGAAACAAGAATTAACAGAATTCTTCAAACGAAACGACACCCCCGATATCTCCCCAATGTCCCAATGGGAAGCACATAAGTGCGTCATCAGGGGAGTGCTTCTCTCCATAGCAGCGCAAAGGAAAAGGGAACATCTAGCCCCCTATG
This sequence comes from Glandirana rugosa, assembly GCA_018402905.1. Lineage (NCBI taxonomy): Eukaryota > Metazoa > Chordata > Amphibia > Anura > Ranidae > Glandirana > Glandirana rugosa. The sequence continues at coordinate 501,989 of BLSH010232876.1, forward strand.
TAAGTGGGGGGCACCACTGTGCCCCCCACTTACATAAACGATCTGACATCCAAAGTACACGCACTGGAAGTCAAACACAAACTCTCCCTCGCGACCCATACTGCCCAAGAGTTGGCGGACACCCGTGCACTTCTAACAGACAAATTATACCGGAAGGCTAGGCGACAAGTGACCCTCTCTCACCGTCTATTCTACGAGCAGGGCAATAAACCAGGCAGACTCCTAGCCAGGGCGACTCAGCAACGTAAACTGACCACCACAATCCACCACATAACCGACCCCTCCTCCAAATTACACACTAGCAACGAGGCAATAGCCCAGCAATTCCAATCCTTTTATGAAAATCTGTATAACATACAACAAAATAAGCCTGACACGTCTGAAACCTCCAAACGCCCAGATATAATTAAGGCCTTTCTACAGCAGTACAGTCCCACAGCCCTGACAGTAGCTGAGGCGGAAGCCTTGGACTCACCCTTGAAGGCAGAAGAACTCCTCACCGCGATAAATAACACAAAGCCAGGCAAAAGCCCAGGTCCAGATGGCTTCACGACGGCCTATTACAAAACATTCCATGATATTCTATCCCCCCGCTTCCTCAAGGCGTTCAACTCACTAGACTGTACCTTGCAACTCACCGCGCCTCTTGGAGGCTTATATTGCAGTTGTCCCAAAAGAAGAGAAGGATCCCGCAAATGTTTCTAGCTACCGTCCTATATCTTTGTTAAACGCTGACGTCAAACTTTTTGCAAAAATCCTGGCGACGCAATTATCAGCCCACATACCATCTTGGATACACCTGGACCAAGTGGGGTTTGTCCCTGGACGTGAAGCCAGGGACAATACCATAAAAGTACTAAATCTCCACCTTAGGCTCACCGTGCACAAACAGGAGGGTTTTTTCTGTTGGTGGACGCAGAGAAGGCGTTTGACAGGGTGGCCTGGGACTACATGGAAGCAATTCTGAACTCCATAGGGCTTGAACCCCGCATGCTTACGCTTATCATGTCACTCTATGCGAACCCCAGTGCTAGAGTGAAAGTGAACGGACACCTGTCAAACGCCTTCTCCATCCGCAATGGTACCAGGCAGGGATGCCCCCTATCCCCCCTATTATACATCCTCACGCTCGAACCTCTGCTACGCTGCATAAGAGCCAACCCAGACATAAAGGGAATACGGGTTCACAATTGGGAATATAAGATCACAGCCTTCATGGACGATGTCTTGCTTTTCCTCACCGCCCCATTAACATCTTTACCCAACCTTCTGCAAACCTTTGAACAATTCAAAAAGATTTAGAATCTAAAACTCAACTACAACCAAATCGTTCGCACTAAATATTTCCTTGCCCTCAGCTCTGGCAGAACAATGCCAGAACAACTTCCCATTTCGCTGGAAAAGCGATGCAATTCCATACCTTGGAATCCAACTACCAGCACACATGTCAGAACTTTACCAAAGGAACTTCTTGACGGAATTGCAGGCCATTAAACAAGACACGAAAAGATGGGGGAAATCCCAAATTTCATGGTTCGGGAGAGCATCCGTCCTCAAAATGACGGTGCTCCCCCGCCTCCTATACAAACTCCAAATCATCCCAATACGCCTACCACCTGCCTTCTTTACCATGTATAAAACTATTTGTAGGGCTTACATATGGCTTAATAAACCTGCAAGAATAGGATGGAGCAGATTGGTTCTCCCCAAGTCCAAGGGAGGGATCGGTCTTCTCGATATCCTTCGATATTACTGGACAACACGTCTGGCTCGCATCGTTGACTGGAGTGTCCATGCCAGATGTAAGAGCTGGGTACCGCTGGAAGAACAGATAGCAGGCATCAACCTGAGTACGACCCCCTGGGTGCAAACGAGATCCTTCTTACAGAAGATCTCGGAACATCCAACAATTGGACTCACCCTCCACGCCTTTGACAAAGCCTGCCCGGCATACTCAATCTCGACGCGTATCGGCTCTCTCACCCCCATTAGGAACAATCCAGACTTCACTCTGGGTCTTTCCCCTAGTTTTCTACGGGTGGAGTGGCCACAAAGGGAACTTTTAACCAAACACATCCACAGAAACGGGTGCCTCTTGAAACAATCAGAGCTCGCAGAGCACTCAATCACAGGCCAATTCCCGTTCTGGTCATATATACAAATCAGGCACTTCCTCATGGAACTTGCCCTCAAAGGAGACCTCGGGCGAGACCTGACAACTTTTGAGTCACTCTGTGTAAGTGGTTCACCCCAAAGCCATGTGATCTCTCTTCTGTATACTGGAATGTTTGGTGATCCCTTGGCTGTCACAAGAGCAGAACGATCCTATTGGGAAACAGCCCTGGGGTCAGAAATCAAATAGAAAAGCTGGGATAAAGTAAACTTCTTCATACACAAGGGATCTCTGAACATCTCTGTGCAGGAAAGTGGATACAAACTAAAATCCCGCTGGTACAGAACCCCCGACATAGTACATAAATTCTCCCTGGCGGTTCCCGAGCAATGTTGGAGATGTAGACAAGAAAAAGGCACCTTCCTCCATGTGTGGTGGGACTGCTCGGCTCTCCAGCCATACTGGAGGAAGGTTCATGAGATAATTACGCAAATGTCATCCCTCCCGGTAGAATTCACACCAGGGCAGTTTTTGCTTCACCTGACTAAAATACCGACTAAACGCTACCATAAATCGTTGGCCATGCACCTCATCAACGCCGCACGGATGTGCGTTCCGGTGCACTGGAGGTCCACAAATATACCCGTGATAGCAGAATGGTTTCGCAGAGTAAACATGGTGGCAGAGATAGAAGAATTGATCTACATCACTCTTGACAAACTTACGCAATATACTGCAACATGGGAACCATGGATTTCCTTTAAAAACTCCCAGGAATACCGGGACCTTCTCACCCCGACAACATAGCTGACGAAACACATATTGCTAGCGGGCTCAATCTGCCCAAGCTGGGGGGAGCTAAACTGGGGGAGGGCTGTTGGTGAGAATATCACCCCCTCATTCAGTCACTCTCCAGATCTGGCCAAAAGTACGTCCCCCCCCAATGAGCTAGATACACCCCCGACCTTCTCCCCCCCCACCTCCTACCCCAAGGGGGTGGAAGCCGGAGCTACCCCACTTAAGATCAGACCCCGAATAACAAAGGGAAAACCTGACATCATGCAAGATGCAACACGCGCGTTGTTAATTTAACTGCAAGCGAGCTTAGCGCCCGAATTACCGGAAGCCTCCGGTGATGATCACAAGATACAAGTAACGACCCACCATCAGGCTGCAGTCCGATTTAATATCCTGAGGACGAGAGTCCCATGTAGCAATAGACCTGTAATAAATAGTTTTGTATAACCTATAATATGTCTATATATGTACTTCTCAAAATTCCAGATTCTGTTTCTAAAACAAGTACGATTGTATTTTTGTACAAGAATTTTGTATGATCACAACCCCTTTTTTTCTCAATAAATCTTTTATGGATGACAAAAAAAACCTGCTTACCAGAAACTGGCAATCAGCCAGCATGGAAGGTGTATGGGTAACGCGGGTATCATCCACAAGGCTGATCTATGCCCATCATCGGGAACTGCTTGTATTATTGCCACTATCATCAACACGTCTCAATGGAATACTCTCACCGGACCCAAACAATCCCAGGAGTTTCAGTTGTTAAAAGACAAAAAAACTCACCATAGTGTAAAACCATATGGTATATTTATTAAAAAAGTAAACAGACTCAAATTTCAGTAGACATAAACAAGCTCTCTCTTAAATGCAGTGAATTGGGGGGGACGGATTCCGACACGTTTTATCTCCTGTAGACGTCTTCTGGGGTGTCCCCCCAAAACACTGTCCATATATATAGTATACCTTCAATTGAAAAATAAAATTCAGCCAAGATGGCAACCGGGCGTGCCCTCCACATCTCGATGTGAATTCAGTGTTTAGTCGGTATTGCAATAAGCTCCAAACCTCAGAATTAATCCAAGGCTGGAGCCACGAGTCACAAGATGGCTGTCTGGTGACATCCAGTTACGTTAGTGGTGATGCGCTTCCGGACCGGAAACACCTAATGGCGGTCATAGGCTGATTCCCCCGTGACCTTCCGGTGGCATCAATGTATATCCAGACAGGAAATACCATCGCCATATCCAGTGTGTATTGATTAAGTGAACTGGAAGGAATTGAAAACTGTGTGTGATGGACTGCAAACAATTACGGTCATGAATGCCTTACTGTCAGCAACAACATTCTTATGAAAAGCCCTTAATTTGCCATATATCAGCATTTTATAAAGAGAATCCGGATTAACATTCAAAATGAAATAATATGTCAATCTGAAATCACTAAAGACACTATCTGCCTCCTACAAAATACAATTATACAAGAAGGGGATTTGATTGCCACAGCAGATGTGGCTTCTTTATATACTTGTATCCCACATAACTTAGGTCTGGAAGCTGTCGATTATTATTTAACACAGGATAAATCAATACCTAACACCCAGAGAAAATTTACATTAGATTTGGTTGTATTTGCTACCAAACACAATTATTTTTGGTTTGAGGGCAAATACTACTCCCAAGAAAAGGTAGTGGCTATGGGGGCAAAATTTGGCAGGAGGATGTCGTCTATGCCCATGGGAGGCCTGAGCTAATCCTGTGGGCTAGGTATATAGACAATATACCTAGCCCACAGGGCAGTTCTGATTCCCTGGCAGACTTCTTTGAGTCATTAAACAATAATGACCAAGGCATCTCACTGTTTTTCGAATACAGTAGTGATCATATACATTTTCTCGATTTCCATATCGATCCGTCCCCCCAATTCACTGCATTTAAGAGAGAGCTAGTTTATGTCTACTGAAATGTGAGTGTTTACTTTTTTAATATTAAATATACCATATGGTTTTACACTATGGTGAGTTTTTTGTTTTTTAATACGGCTGAAACTCCTGGGATTGTTTGGGTTCGGCGAGAATATTCCATTGAGACGTGTTGATGATAGTGATGATAATACAAGCAGTTCCCGATGGTGGTCATAGATCAGCCTTGTGGATGATACCCGCGTTACTCATACACCTTCCATGCTGGCTGATTGCCAGTTTCTGGTAAGCAGTTTTAATTTGCGGTGGAGGATTTTCTTGGAACAGGGTCAGCTGACACTCGTCACCCTTTTGGACTGATTTTTGCACTGGTCACTTTATTGGATTTACAATCACTTGGACTCTTTGTTTACTGTTTTTATAGGCACAGTGGTGCCCCCACTTACATAGGGGGCATCTATCTGATTCTTTTGGGCACTTCTTATGAATTATCATATAATATGCACTTTATGAACTACTTTGCTCAACACCAGTTTACAATATATTTATTCTAGTTGGTTTCTGTGCACTTTAAGAACTACTATAATTTAATTTTGGTGTATAGACACACCTAAATGCAATTCTTATGTCTATTCATAATAAGTTATAGCACTGCACTTATTATACACTCTACTTTTTACAATTTAGTTCAATTGTTGTGCTAGCAGCTGTAACTGTCACATATATTTGTTTTCAGTGGTGAGCACGGTATTTCCTTTATACTCTAGACTTTTTACTTTCAATAGATTTTTATTGATGAAAAGTAATATCAATACATAACAGGAACAGTGCATAGATATAACTCTAGACCTGAGAGGATCTGAACCATAGACGAATCTAGAGTCTTGTAAATGATATACAAAATATGATGAAAAATAACAAGAGCTAACCCAGTCACCACTGCGAGCTAAACCCCTGTCCGGCGGTCAGGGAGATTGCAGACGGCACCGCCCCAGCCCCCCGCCCTGCACCCCAAATGGGAACCTGCTGTGCAGTGACCCAGGGACCAAGTCTGTCCCGCCGCCCACCCCAGGATAAGGCAGGCCTGTTTAGAACCCAAACCGCCCGCAAAAGATCGCCACTCTCCAGTGGGAGAGACAATCTTTATGTAGGGAAGCATATGCTCCCTTCACTGTAGACAGCTGGGCTATCTAGGCCCACAGGAGCATTACTTGCAGGTGAGAAAAAATGCATTAGTAGGGCCTAACCTCCTTAAAGGATAAAGAAAGAAACCTGTAGGCTATGGCTACTGTCCAAATGCTCCAAAGAGTCTGTATCCCATTAATAAGCACGCCTAAAAAATGGAGAAGAAGAGAAGAGAAGTAAGAGAAGGAATAGTCAGACAGAAGGAGAGAGGGGGGAGAGGACAGCAGGGGGGATAGGGACAGAGGGGAGTGGTGGTGTCAGAGAAAGGTAAAGCCCAATGCCAGAGTAAGAGTCCCCGGCCATCACGGACTGGGTTATACCCGGACCGTGTAGGCAAGCCAAGGTTCCCAGGTCACGTCATGTTTCTCCTCTGTGTCCATAAGAATGCTGGCTATCTTCTCCTCCTGTGTCATGATCCATGATATTTTTCTCTTTGTCTGGAGAAAGGAGACAGAGGGTCGTTTCCAGGCTCTAGCGATGGATAACTTGGTGCCCGACAGGATAAAGGAAATGAGGCGTTTGGATAATTTCGGTATGTCCGGGCCCATCATATTTAGAAGAGCCATCTGGGGCGAGTTTGGGATTGAGAGGCCCGTAACTTTCCTGATGAGGTGGAAAAATTTTTTTCCACAGGCCCCTAATCCTGGGACATTCCCACCAAATGTGGATCATGGATCCGATCGAACCACATTGACGGAAACACAGGGGAGAAGAGTTGGGAAAAATCCTGGCAAGCCTAAGGGGCACTAGGTACCATCTTGTTAGGACCTTTAAATTTGCCTCAACAATGGCGGTATTACAGAAGCCCCTCAAAGAGGCTATACTCTAGACTTTTAAGGAAGTTTGCCTTCAAGTTGCCTTTTTCCCAGGAAAGGTGATCATCACAAGCTAATCTCCCACAATATACAGTATCTCACAAAAGTGAGTACACCCCTCATATTTTTGTAAATATTTTATTATAACTTATAATGTGACAGCATTGAAGAAATGATGCTTTGCTACAATGCAAAGTAGTGAATGTTCAGCTTGTATAACAGGATAAATTTGCTGTCCCCTCAATTATCTCAACACACAGCCATTAATGTGTAAACCACCGGCAACAAAAGTGAGTATACCCTTAAGTGAAAATGTTCAAATTGGGACACAGTTAGCCATTTTCCCTACCCGGTGTCATGTGACTCATGAGCGTTACAAGGTCTCGGGTGTGAATGGGGAACAGGGGTGTTAAATTTGGTGTTATCGCTCTCACGCTCTCCTACTGGTCACTGAAAGTTCAACTTGGCACCTCATGGCAAAGAACTCTCTGAGGATCTGAAAAAAAGAAGTGTTGGTCTACATAATGTTGGACTAGGCTATAAGAAGATTGCCAAGACCTTGAAACTGAGCTGCAGCACGGTGGTCAAGACCATACAGCAGTTTAACAGGACAGGTTCCACTCAGAACAGGCCTCGCCATGGTCGACCAAAGAAGTTGAGTGCACGTGCTCAGAGTCATATCCAGAGGTTGTCTTTGGGAAATAGACGTATGAATGCAGCCATAGGTTGAAGGGGTGGGGGTCAGCCTGTCAGTGCTAAGACCATACACCGTACACTGCATCAAATTGGTCTGCATAGTTGTTGTTCCAGAAGCAAGCCTCTTCTAAAGATGATGCACAATAAAGTCCGCAAACAGTTTGCTGAAGACAAGCAGACTAAGGACATGGATTACTGGAACCATGTCCTGTGGTCTAATGAGACCAAGATAAACTCATTTGGTTCAGATGGTGACAAGCGTGTGTAGTGGCAACCAGGTAAGGAGTACAAAGACAACTGTGTCTTGCCTACAGTCAAGCATGGTGATGGAAGTGTCATGGTCTGGGGCTGCATGAGTGCTGCCGGCACTGGGGAGCTACAGTTCATTGAGGGAACCATGAATGCCAACATGTACTGTGACATACTGAAGCAGAACATGATCCCCCTCTGAGCTGAGACTGGGCTGCAGGGCAGCATTCTAACATGATAATGACCCACACACCCCTCCAAGACGGCCACTGCATTGCTAAAGAAACTGAGGGTAAAGGTGATGGACTGGCCAAACATGTCTCCAGACCTAAACCCTATTGAGCATTTGTGGGGTATCCTCAAACGGAAGACGGAGGATCGCAAGGTCTCTAACATTCACCAGCTCCGTGATGTCGCCATGGAGGAGTGGAAGAGGACACCAGGGGCAACCTGTAAAGCTCTGATGAACTCCATGTCCAAGAGGGTTAAGGCAGTGCTGGAAAATAATGGCCACAGAAAACATTGACAATTTGGGCCCAATTTGGACATTTTCACTTAAGGGTGTACTCACTTTTGTTGCCAGCAATTTAGACATTAATGGCTGTGTGTTGAGTTATTTTGAGGGGACAGCAAATTTACACTGTTATATAAGCTGTACAGTCACTACTTTACATTGTAGCAAAGTGTAATTCCTTCACATGAAAAGATATAATAAATAATTTACAAAAATATGAGGGGTGTACTCACTTTTGTGAGATACTGTATATATATATATATATATATATATGTATATATATATATATATATAGCACCTGGTTATTGTTTTCCATTGCAAATTCCAAATTATACCAGTTGAGCCTGCATTGAAGGCTACCTAATGCGCTTTCCTGTGATGGTATGGCAATGATGCTGCAGTGCTCCTGAATTAACTGAACAGTTGCCACTCTCATGTAACCTTTAGCTATATATTAAAGAAACACTGTTTCTTTTCCCATTCAGAGGAAAGCAAAATAATATTTACAAAGGGTCCCCCTTGATACTGAACTGATACTCTTACCTTACCACTATTCCTTTCTCTGCTGCAGCTGGTGAAACTATCCTATGCTTCTACATATGGAGAGGCATATGACTCTGCAATGAAAAGTAGCAGCAGGCTGATGAGCTCATCCATCTGCTCACTTTTTCTTCTTGTCATCTTAATCCACATCAGCACATGTACACTGCAGCATACTTGAATGGCTCTTTATGCTGCTTG
>BLSH010232876.1:533627-561166 GCA_018402905.1 Glandirana rugosa
AGGAGGACCTGAACCTAATAAGGAGAATGTCACCCTATTAACAGTTAAATTGATCATGAACCGTGTAAACATGGAAACATAAGTGTCGTGGTGGGACACCACTATGTTTAAAAAGATAAAAGAAGTAGAGAGGTCGTGGACTGAACCGGTGACTTGATCGTAGAACCCGACTCCGGAGATTAAAATACCTACAGACCTCCACCGCGGTGAAAAAGGAAACTCGGATATGAACAGTGAACAGATGGATGTTTTGGAAGAGAGTTTTTGGCCAAACCAAATACGGCCCCCCCCCCCCCCGACACGACAGATCCCAGACCCTGCATTGACATAACGAGAGGTTACTGAAAGAGGGGAGTATAGGGGAACACCCCTTTAGGCTGAGAATCTGTATATTTATCACAAGGTCTAGGAGTCCAGAGCACAGCCCCCCCCCCCCCCGGCATAAACCAAACCGGTTTTTGAGAGAAGGTTTTGTAGGTAGACAAGTGACAAGTATAGGCTCAAAGGAAAAAGTGGCGCCACCTCCAGACATCCATAAAATTAGAGGCCTCAGCCCAAGATGCTAGTTCAGTGGCCAAGTCAGGTGCTGGAGAGATGAAGAAAATAGAAAAATTTGTATCACCACAGGGTGGTGCTGTGAATACAAAGGTACAAATGTGCCAAGTACTAGTTAAATTGACAATTATCCCACTGTAAGAGGAATAATCCAAGTCCAGGAGGAAATGACTGTATCCTCTAACCTTGGTTCCATCATCACTGTCTTTTCCTATTTCTGTCTAATCATCGTCTCCGGGGACATTTATCTGTAGGAAAATTTCTGGGAGTCAGATTCCTGCTCTTGAGAGGGGAGTTGAGGAGCCATGAGTGTTTGAGGCTGTTTCAGTCAGTCAGAGTGGATCCCTTTGGGGTTTACCCCTCAAAAGCATTTTTTGGCTTTTCATTCATTTGAAAGCCAACAACTTTTGGTAGGCAGCCATTTTACCTTCACTTCCACTTGACGTTTGGGGAGCCTTTACCTGCTTTTCTAGCTTTCTTGGAGTCACTTCGGAAGCATCATCTGTTTTTTGCAAATTTGTAGACTTTTTCCCATTTATATTTACACATCATTATTAATATGTATGGGTTGCTTTGCGGACTGTTTGTATCACTATCTGTAATCACTTATTTTTGTATTTTTTGCTGGATTATGATAAGCTCTGCACTTTTGTTTATTGCTTGATCTATTGATTGGATTGGGTTGGTATCTGTTGACCTGTGCAAGCAGCTGTCTCTTTGTTAATTCATTTTTTATTTTTTTATCTAGTGCTGATTTCCACAGGGTTACATTATGTTTGGGTTTTGCAGAGTTTAAGGTGGGGGGGGGCAACCCCCTGCAAATCAAACTTGGAAGAATTTGCTCATCCCTACTATTTATGTTTATCTACATGCTATTATTTTCATAGATTTAGCTTTCTTAAAACTGCTTTATACTCCTGATATTAGTCACAGAGCCTATAGGGCCACCATTGTAATACATAATTGTATTCAGAAAATAGGACAGGAATTGCACTGGAGGCAGTTAGCTTGTGGTACCATTGTGCTTCCAGCACAGTCTTTGTGTTGTATCTCAAAAACAACACCATGGAGGTAAGTACAATCAACACATTACACTTACATCCTGCTGTCCTTTTGTGAGATATATATCATAAATTGCTAATTAATTAGAAATAAAAAAACAGATCACCATGCTTTGGTTTATTTTTCAGATCATTTCACATTTATTACATTTTCTGCCTTGTTCAATTCTTTCCTTTTTGATCCTACTAACTTCCTTGAAAAGAAATATTGCACAGTTAAATAAAATTGGATAGTTACTTTATAACTCTTAGGCCTCAGTGGCAAAGAACTTTAATGGCAGCAGTAGCAAGAATCCAGCATATTCCTGTAGCTGGACTACCAGGTGGAAATAGATAGTTGCTGTTGCTCAGCCGTACAAAACATTGACAGGCTGACCACAGCCACAGCTGTCCATGTTCACACATGGGGTCATTAACTGTAGTTAGGGACAGATGATTGCCCCTTACCACAAATAGCTTGCATCAAGGAGTGATCATCTCCCTAAATGATTATAAGACACCCATGGACTGCTGCAGCTGCTGTCAGACTGTCATTGCTTTGTATAGAATGAGTGGCCACTAGACATGTGCACTGCCGAAAAATGTGTTTGTTTTCGTTTCATTCTGGGTTTTTTTTGTTTGTTTTTCAGGTGATTTATATGATCAAAATTCGTTTTTTTAATTAAATTCGGAATTTTGGAAAAATTCGTAAACTTGAAAATTTGTAAATTCGAAAATTCATAAATTTGAAATTTTGGAAATGTGGAAATTTGAAAATCTGAAAATTCCACAATTTGGAAAAGCAAAAATTCCAAATTGCGGAAATTCGGAAATTTCAAAAACCCAAAAATCCGAAAATAAGAAAAAAAATCTGAAAATCTGAAATAATAACTAACTAATAATAACCAACTATGAAATTATGGGTATTGGAATTTTCTTTCAAATTTGGCTGTTGGTGAACATAACAAATATGAATTTATCCGAAGTTACGCATTATCTGAAATAACGAATGCCGCATCTACACAAATAGAACGTAACAAATTAATAATAAATAATAATAATAAAACATTTTTATTAGTAGTATTATTTATTATTATTATTATTATTATTATTATTAATTCACTATGCTCCATTCATTTAGATGCGGTATTCATTATTTCGGATAATTCGTATCTTTGGATAAATTCATATTCGTTACATTCAAAAATCCAAATTTGAAAGGATATTCCAGTACCTATAATTTCATAGTTAGTAATAGCTATTATGTTAGTTAATTACCCTTTCGGATTTTTGTTTTTAATTTCGGATTTTCACATTTGCGAAATTTTGATTTTTCAAATTTCCAAATTTCGAATCTTCGCATTTTCAAATTTCATATTTTCAAATTTTGGATTTTTGAATTTCTGAATTTTTGAATTTTCGATTTTTGTAAAAATTGGGTAAACCGATTTTTGTAATTTGAATATTTCCTAAATTTTAAAATTTCATTGAAAAACTAATTGCACGTGTCTAGTGGCCACAACTATCTGCATCTACCTGTGAATCCTGGTGCAGGATCAGGCTGGAGTTTAGCCGCAGGTGGCACAGAAATCCCACGTGAATGAATCCTTGGAAACTGCAATTCTGTCTTGAAAGTAGACTTCACATCTTTATTTTTTTACTCCAAAAAATAAAAAAAATTTCTTGAAAGCTGACTTCACATCTTTATTTTTTAGGCTGTAAATGAGAGGGTTTAATACAGGGACAGCAGCCGTGTTAAACAGGGAGAGCAGCTTATTGTACTCTAAACTGTCTGCTGAAATGGGCTTTAAGTACTGGTAGATTAAGGTAGTATAGAGAAGGATGACAACTGTGAGGTGTGAGGAACATGTGTAGAAAGCTTTACGTCTTCCTGTGCTGGAACGAATCCTTAGTATGGTGGTGATAATAAAAACATAGGACAGAAATGTTAGAATGAAAGGTCCAAGAGCAAGCAGGACCGTCCCTTCAACAATGAACAAAGTTTCCAGAACATAAGTGTTGTTACAAGACAGTTTTATGATAGGCAGCAGATCACAAAAGAAGTGGTTTAGAACGTTGGACCTGTAGCAGGTAAATCCAGTCACCAAAACAACATACGGTATTATTTCTAAAAAACCAAGAGCCCAACAGACAAAAGCCAGAAAAATACAAACTCTGTGGTTAACAATAACTGTGTATCTCAAGGGATTACAAACTGCTACATATCTGTCATAACTCATTGCAGTAAGGAGCAATAGTTCGTCACTAACAAAGCTACCAAAGAAATACATTTGGCCTATGCAGCTAACATAGGAAATAACTCGATTCCCGGTGAGATTTATGAGAAGGATCTTGTGTAGACTAACAGTTGTAGCACACATATCAATAAGGGATAGATTGGCCAGGAAGAAGTACATGGGAGTGTGGAGATGGTGATCCCGGCAGACCAGTAGGATAATGGTCATGTTTCCACCAAGAGTAAGAAGATAAATAAGTAAAACCAAAAGGAAGATTGGGGCCTGCAACTCTGGAGTGTCTGAGAATCCTTTCATGATGAAAAAGGCCACTCTGGTCTGGTTCTGTTGTTCCATCTTTTGTTTTAAAGAATTATATTTTTGCTTAAACCTAAATACTACAGTGAAATAATTAAATAGTGTATACAATACATTAACTTTTGGAAGATCTACTATAAAGCATACAAAATGTAAAAGTCATAATTTATAAAATATGCATGAGCGTTTATAGAAGGTAATTATAATAACCAGATATTAAAGGTTAACTCGAGGAAAATGTAACCCAGTGGTTCTCAACTCCAGTCCTCGGGACCCCCTAACAGGCCAGATTTTAAGTATTACCTTGGGGAGATGCAGACTAGAACACTGCAATCACTGAGCAGCAAATGATATCACCTGTGATGTATTTCAGTTATCCTGCAAACCTGGCCTGTTGGGGGGTCCCGAGGACCGGAATTGAGAACCACTGATGTAAACATTTACCCTTGCAGTACCACCCCCCACACATACTGCAAGATTTAAATTCTAATTTAGTCTAGGGGAAGAGGGTGAATGTGTATATGCTTACCTTATTCCTCCCTCCAGCGATGTGACTGTTCCCCCACAGCTGCTCTGTAAGCTGTGGCCGCTATGACCGCACTCCAGCCTCCAAAACATACAATGCAGGGTTAATGACCTTGTTTTATGTATGAAGACAGTGAGGTTTCCTATGCAGACTGGAGCTTCGAGCAGAGGAGGAGGGCACTGGAGCCAGTCAGAGTGAGGAATAGGGTGTGTGAAACAACCTCTTCTGCAATCCCCTAGATATAACAAACAATTTGAGTAGAATTCTAGCCTAACACTATTATGTTTAAAAATATTTTGCCCCTCTGCCTGCTACCTATACTGCTTAACCTGTGTAAAAAAGATGTGTAGACTTAACCTATTTTTGTCTGCTCTGGTCTAGTCAAGTGATTGTGTTAGTAAGCGGCTGCTGCAGGAGAGAGGAGGGAGTGCTGATAATTTTGGGATCCATGATGTCACTCATAGACTCCCATGTCCCAGCTTCTCCTCTACAGCCACTGCTGACTGACACTGGAGAGCCAGAGCTGCGAATCTTGTGACCGGAGTGGAGCAGACTAAAAAGAGATAAGCATACACATCGCTTTTTTACACAGGTAAGGCAGCATAGGAGGGGGAGGGGACCTTTCTAAGACTGGTTAGTGTTAGGCTGAAATTCTTCTTTAAAGGGATTGTAAAGGCAGAAGATTTTGTTTATCTTAATGCATTCTATTCATTAACCGGTTCCCGACCGGCTCGCATACATTTACTGCTGCAGTGTGGCACTGTCCCGCGAATTGCTTGTGCGTGGCTAGCTCTCATGCCCACCGCACTCTACAGCAGTGTGGCTGGGGGTCCAGCGGACTCGATGTTCTTCGATGAAATACGGCGAAGCATGTTGGGACATCTCCTTCCTGCACCAATGTAAACTTTCTGTACAATGATGATTCTGTTTACACCAGCATGTACCACCAACGATTCCAATGCATGTGTAATGTTGTCAATTTTAATTGATTACCATTAAATGTAATTGATTTTATTCTTGGTTGTTTGTTTTACTCTATGTCAGCACCGCAAACATTCCCATACCCACTATAGAACTCTATGGTCTATTACCTTCCGCACTCGATTAATACATTTGTTTTTTTATATTTTTTTGGGGATTTGTATTTTAGCAAAAAGTAAGAAATATTTTTTTTTTTTTTTTGCAAAATTTCGCTCTTTTTTTGTTTATAGGGGTGATCAGAAATGACACAGAGGTGATCAAATACCACAAAAAGAAAGCTCTATTTGTGCGAAAAAAAAGGATGCAAATTTTGTTTTGTACAATGTCACACGACTGGGCAATCGTCAGTTAAAGCGATGCAGTGCCGAATCGCAAAAAGTGCTCTGGTCCTAACGTGGGAAATCCTACCGGTTCTTAAATGTTTAAGATAAAAAAAACCTTCTGTATGCAGTAGCCCTCTTCAGGCCCATGTTGCAGGAGTGTCTAAGCTGCCTGGAACTTCCCCCTCATTGGCTGAGACAGCAGGCTTCCACTGCTGTCAATAAAAGTCAGTCAGCCAATCAGGAGAGAGAGAGGATGGGACTGGGTCACGGCTCTATGTCTGAATGGACACGGGGGCTGTGACTTAGCTCGGGTGCCCCCATAGCAAGCTGATTGCTGTGGGGGCACTCAACAGGAGGGAGGGGCCAGGAGCACAGAAGAGGGACCCAAGAAGAGAAGGATCCAGGCTGCTCTGTGCAAAACCAACTGCACATAGCAGGTAAGTATAATGTGTTATTAAAAAAGAAATGAGACTTTACAATCACTTTAACCCTTCCAGTGCAGGAGGGCCCACTACAAGAATGTTTTTTTTTTTCCATTCCTGGAGTTGGACTTTAACAGAATCAACAAACATACAGTTCCTAAATGTGTAATTCTTTAATTTTCTGTACTCTCTTTAAAAGAAAACATAGTGCTCCACAATTTTCTGAGCCTGCAAAATAAAAAGACATTTGTCTATAACACAAAGTATGTAAACTCTAACTTACAAACATTTCGTTTGCTAAAGCACTGGGAATTATAAACAACATTTTTTCAATACGTACTCCCTATTTTTTATGTTTTTTTGTATAACAATGCTGCAGAAAATCTGGACTGGTGTTCTGATAGTGAAAATGGTGGGCCATAACTGTGCAAGGTGCGTTGGCAAAGCCACTTGTAGTCTCCATAAGCGGCAACATCTAACAGGGTGACAATGCAGGAGCACAACTGAGAGTGTCGTCGCCCCAAAAAAAGGATGAATGCCTGAACAAGGACCTTTCTTGGCAAAATTACTGAGTGATATTTCATAAAATTTTATATATAGTTTGGTGAAAAACAATTGAAATGATGGGGGGCGTGGCCGGCAGCGAGCGAAGATGGCTGCGTGAGAGGAGAGCTCCGTGCACATCCTTTGCCATCCAGAGACATTAAGCGACGCCGAAAGGCTTAAGGACAAGGATCCACTCATCCACTTTAACGGCAATCACCCTAAGGCAAAATGAGCAAAAGGAAGACGCCGCGAGGTCCCAGAAAGCTCACGGACTTCTTCGATGCCGCGAGCACACCTAGGCCCCAAGATGGCGCCGAGGCCTCCGGTCATGGACGAGGTCGGAACGGAGGACAATCTGCCCATCACCAACAGGCTCTCTCCCCGGGGCACAGCAGCAGATCCTCCCCTGGAGCTTCGCCTATACAGAGCCCCCAAAAGGCGTCTCAGAAGAGATCATCAACCCACATTTATCCAGGTGAGCTGGGGGAGCATGAATCGTCACATGACAGTACAAGGGAATTCATAGAACAAATACATGAGTTCCCTACGCTAGGTCAGCTACTTACTGACACTATGCTGAAAGACATGTTAGTGACTTTAAGGGGATCGCTGCACAAAGATATAATGGAGTGTGTGACTAACATTAAAGCTGAAGTCTCGGCCCTAGGGGAAAAAGAGTGAGCCATGCAGAAGATAAAATGGGAGAGTTTGCAGCTGCACACAATGAACTGGTTTATGCCTATAATGGGACAGAGGAAGACATTCAGTCCATCAAAAACAAAATAGCAGAATTAGAGGATAAATCGAGAAGGAACAATGTTAAGCTTAGGGGGTTGGCTGAGTCTGTACCCCCCCGAGAGCTTAGGCACTATGTTCAGAAGTTTATCACTACATTACTGCCAGAAATACCAGAAGGAGAAGTAGTGATCGATCGTGCGCATCGATTACCTAAATCTAAACACCTGCCTGATAAAGTACCAAGGGATGTCATAGCAAGGATCCATTGTTTTCATGTTAAAGACGACTTATGAGATTCACCAGGAAAAATCATCCGCTTCCTGATCCATATGCAGATGTCACTGTATTTACTGACATCTCACAGCATACCATGCAGGCACGCAGAAACCTGGCGACGCTGACTAAACTCTTTCAAAATCATAAAATCCCTTATACATGGGGCTTTCCAAAGAAAATCCTCATCACAAGAGACAACAAAACATATGCAGTCACTAATCTGGAGAATGGCTTAAAACTGGCTAAACAATGGAATCTTCTTAGCGACGAATAACCAGTACATAGCAAATCTCCAGTGCATGAAATATCATCTGAATGGCAAAAGGTTAAAAATGGGTAATTGTAAAACCAAGCATCTGTTTTAGGATCTGCCCTTTCTAGCTCCACCACTAGATGGCGGGAAAGGTCTTTGGGAGCAAGACCCCCACAGTGAATAAGTGACATGCTCACACGCTGTGAATCTTTTCACTTTTTTATATGCTCTGTTGTTCGTTCTTTTTTCTTGTTTTTTTATGTCTGTTTAGTACCAGAGGAACAGCAAGAGGTAATTGACTGTATCTTGGGACGATTTTCTGGACGAAACTCCCTTTACGGGTGGCATTGCAAACGAAAATTCACTTACATTCATGGACTTCTTCTGACAGGTAATATTAAAATATTACGTCTATTTCCTACAAGTATTGTGAGGCAACCAGTAAGCGTCTTCATACAGCAAAATGACTATTAAGGTAATTTCTCTTAACGCCCATGGACTTAATAGCCCCTACAAAAGGCGGACTATGTGGAAGGAGGTAAAAACACTTAAAGGGGACATAGTGTGCATTCAGGAAACACACTTCGCCAAGGACAAAATGCCCAAATGCACGGACAAAGCATTCCCACATATTTTCACTGCCTGTGCCCACATCAAAAAGAGAGGAGTTCTAATAGCGGTAAAGAACTGGCGTTTCAACTCCAAGAGATTGTTGAGGACAACAAAGGCAGATGTATTATTACGGTCTGCATGGTAAACAATGTCAAATACACAATAGTCAACCTGTATGCGCCTAATAATGGCCAAGCATCGTTTCTGAGATCACTTAAAAGATGCATAAATAAGATCGCTATGGGCTCCCTTCTCATATGTGGGGATTTCAATTGTGTGGGGACAAGGCAATGGACTGTTCTAACCCCAAAGCCACTTCCAGATACGAACTGAAATCCTTCCTACATGAGGAAAATCTCCACGATATATGGAGATGTATCAACTCCACAGAGAAAGATTTCACATTTTATTCAGCACCCCATAATTCATTCTCCAGAATTGACTTATTCCTAGCAGATCTCCCTCTTTTGCAAAGAACTACTGAACTGACTATCCACCCGATAACGTGGTCGGACCACGCTCCGATCTCTGTAATCTTGAAGGAACAAAATGAAAATAACCCAGCATACTTGTGGAGAAACAATATACAGATCTTAGCTAATCATTATTATACAGGGAGATTATCTCAGCAACTTAAAGATTATTTTTTAGATAATGATAAATGTGATACCAACGAAATATATTTATGGTGTGCCCAAAAGCCGTATAGTAGAGGATTGTTGATTCAGGCAGCTGCTAGGGAAAAGAAGCAGAAGGCTAAAAATCTTACCCATTTATTAACACGTCTAAAAATCTTAGAAACACAGAACAAACACAACCCTACACTTTTGTCTAAAGACGAGCTTAACAATTGTAGACAACAATTAAGACTTGCCTTATTGGCAGATCACCACCTGTCTCTAAAATGCCTCAAAGGCTTGTACTATGCACACGGCAATAAGGCAGGAAGGCTCTTAGCCAACCATTTACGTAAACGTCAACAGCAGGCTAAATTATGCTCTATGAAAGACCCCCAATCTGGAAACGTAGTATTCCATCCAAATCATATTGCCAACTCCTTTTAAAAATATTACCATGGCCTTTACAACCTGGCTGCAGATAGTGGTACCCCTCAACCCACTGAAACTATCATAAATAATTTCCTAAGCACCATCAGATTACCGACTCTGTCTGCAGAGGCGCTGACAGTACTCAATGCACCTATCACAGATAAGGAGGTCAGAGATACTATTAAAGCTCTTCCAGCACATAAGTCACCTGGGGCTGACGGTTTTACAGCAGAATATTACCAAACACTTGCCCCATACTGACCCAATATTTAACAGCCTTATTTAATAAATTGGCCATATCTGCTTCTATACCAGAGGAAATGCTTGAGGCTACGATTATAGCCATTCCCAAACCGGGGAAAAATGTGGACAGCCCTCAAAACTTTAGGCCAATTTCGTTATTGAACACAGATTTAAAGGTCTATGCAAAGATTCTGGCTAATCCTTTAGCCAAGGTTGCTCCAGAGTTGATTAAACCCGATCAAGTAGGTTTCGTGAAGGGTAGGCGAGCACCAGACAGCACGAGAAGGCTGTTAAATATTATTAAAATAGCGCAGTCACGCAGGGAACCCACTGTAGTCCTAACGCTAGACCCTGAAAAAGCATTTGACAGGGTACACTGGGGTTATCTCCAGGCAACCCTGCAAAAATTCGGCCTACAAGGGTTTATATTTACAGCGATAACAGCACTTTATACAAATCCTTCAGCCAGGGTCTATACATCAAATGTCTTATCAGATAAATTTTCCATCACTAATGGCACACGCCAAGGCTGTCCTTTATCTCCATTGATATTTTCTTTGCTGATGGAGCCCTTGGCGGAAGCCATTAGGTCTTATGCTAAAATAACGGGGGTGACTGTGGGCGGGTTCTCCCACAAAATAGGGCTATTCGCAGACGATGTGGTTCTAACATTAACCAATCTGGCCACATTATTGGCAGCAGTTCAATCTTTACTTAAGAAATTTGGATGCGCATCCTACTAGAAATTAAATGTTAATAAGTCAGAAATAATGCCAATAGGGGTCTCTAAAGCCCAAACTAACCAACTAAAATTAACCTATCCTTTTCAATGGGTATCACACAACATATCCTACCTAGGAATCACACTATCTTTTCCAACTTCCAAAATATACAATTCGAACTTCCCCAAACTGCTAGACACTATAAGGAATCACTTACAACACATAGCAAATCATGAAATGTCATGGATGGGTAAAGTAGCAGCCCTGAAGATGATACTTTTACCCAAGATTATTTATAATTTTAGAACTATTCCGATCAATATTCCTGAACAGTTTTTTAGAACGGCTGAGAAGCTCTTCAGGAATTTTTTATGGGGGACAAAAATGTCTAGACTTTCATTCCCAGTCCTGCTTAAACACAAGTCAAGAGGGGGTGAACTTCCCTAACCTTACACACTACCACTATGCAGCTATTATGGACCAAGCAGAGGCATGGTTTGAACCACACTCTGAGAAACTATGGGTTCATATTGAACACTCTATAGCGGGCAACAGACACCTTCCATCTCTGCTACTCGCACACTTTACACCTATTAATAGTTACTACAAAGACTTCCCTTCCATAACTGCCACTAGAACAGTATGGGGAAAGCTTCACTCTACAGTCCCTGCCAATACATTGACTTCATGCAACGACATGGATCTACAAATCTATGAATATCTAATACCAAATCTAAAAGTTTTACCTTGGTTGCAGGAAAATATATTGACGTACAAGTAACTCCTATCAAAACTACCCCAACTGCAGACTTTATCTAGAATGCAAATCTACCATTTGCATAAAACTCACCCAACTCTAAACTATAAAATACAAAGTGAGTCATAGAAATACATGACAGAAAGCTATGACAGACCAAAAGGTTTAGCGTGGTTTTATAATACATTACAATATAAAGGAACATTCTCCAAAACTTCTAGCATGCTCACGTGGGAAAAGGAGCTTCGCTCTTCCTTCACTCAAAAAGAATGGCAGAATGCTATTCAATCCCACTATAAATACTCCCACTGTGTGAACCATTGGGAGAATTCATTGAAGATATTATACAGGAATTATCTGACTCCGGTGAGACTCACTCACATTTACCCCTCAGAATCTCAGGATTTCTGGAGGAAATGTGGGGCAAAGGGGGATATATTACATATATTATGGGGATGTAAAGCCCTTCAAAGCTTCTGGAAACAAATATTCTCCTTAAAGGCAACAGTAACAGGCATCTTTATAAGACCTTCCCCTAGCAGGGCACTGCTCAATATGGGTATACATAACCTGCCTACGCAATTCAGACCACTCATTACCCATATACTCATTGCAGCTAGATTGACGGTAACCTCGAAATGGAAATCCATTAAGGCTCCTAATGTGTCTGAAGTCATATATAGGGTAAAATCACAATATTTGTATGAAAAAAGCTTTGCTGTAAGAGCTAGAACTATCTCAAAACGTAATCTTTATTGGAAGGATTGGGTTAGGTGTTATCCAGAGGACCAATGACAACTTTAAAATAAGTAGCAATGAAATAGATTGCTATTTTTTGTGATGCTTTTATCTGGTACTGTTACATGTTTTTCTTTTTCTTTGTTCTTGTTATTTTTGTTAATACATATCACCAAAGATATACTTGACTAATACCATATTAGCTGAGAACAATATATACCTGGATATTCGATTCTATTGAGGGTTGGAAAGGAACTATGTTGTCAACTTCAATTGCCCTCTGGGATCGGGGGGGTCTCCCCCCTGGGCGCAGTTTGAACCCAGTCGGGGCGCTCAAGGGGTGGGACCATCTCGGTCAGGGGGGCAATCAAGGATCTGTACCAAAACTATTTTATTCTATTCACCAGGTTGGATAATAACTATATTATATTTATGAAGCTAACACTGAAGCAAATTTAGATATGATATGCTTTGTTAAACCTTGCTAATGTGATTCTATTGTATTTGTGGAACTCAATAAAAATCATTTGAAAAGAAAAACAATTGAAATTTGAATTGAACATATTACAGTGTATATGAGATTTGTGTGACTGGGTTATAGACCTTTAAATTAGTAAGCCACTACAGACAATGCAGCTTAATCAATTGGCGTTCTGCATTATCTGCCCATCTGGAAAAGGAAGTGCTCTACTGGAACTTTTATCACAAGTGCTGTTTCATTTCCTGCACTAAGTGAAATCTCAAGTGCACTTGTCACGTAATTGGTGATTTTTTTGGTATTGATGAATTAAAGTAATACCCCAGCGATAACCTCAAATACCCAAATATGGTCAACGAAATAAAACAAATGAAAGTAATTTTCTTTGAACATTATTGGATGATTAAGATGAATCCAGCATCACTAGTATTCAATCAAAATATATGTGGAATATTAAGGTTCAATATCACAACTAAAAGCTAGAATTCAACCACTGGCTTCTTGTTTGATTCTTGGGAAAAAGTTAGCGCTTCAATGCCCATTTTAACCTATGCACACATTGACCTCTTATGTGTGTTGCGTATATGGAGAAAACAAATGCCTGCACAAATGTACTTGTTGCTTTGTGGTGCACTGGAATAAAATGAGGCAGATATTTATTTGGCCAGTGGACATGCATTGAAGGCCCACTGAAAATAAATGGGCAACACTGCATGTGAAAATACACACATAGACACACATGGACCCTTAAAGATTTTTAAAACCCAGAAAGAAAATCTAATACCTTGGGAAAATCAAACAGGAGAATTCAGCACTTTTGATCACCAATATATTTTCATAGAGATTTGCCTGATCTGCAGAAAATCATACCATTTAGGAAGTCAGGCAATCATGATCCATATACTCTGTGATGTAGACTGGACAAAATTGTCTACATTTGCTTAGTAGAATAAAACGTTTTGCTTTGCAGATATTAGTCTGTTTGTGCAATTTTAAAATCAATTTTCTCATCATTGTTAAACTAAAAGAAAAAAAAAACACTGCCCCTGTAAATAAGACATAATATATTCACCTGTCCCATCAACCAAGCTACCAATCATCATTAAATTCTCTTCAAGAGCTATGACACCTGAAGAATCATCTTCATCTAACACACATCTGGGAGTGCCAGGTTCCTGGTCCTCCCTCAAGTGATTTTGGATCTTTCTGCTAACCTGTCACTGCTGTGTGTTGTAATGACACAGAGGCTGGTAGATGGGACCTCAACCTTCAGCAAGGTTCTAGGCATCTGACACTCCTGAAAATCTGTTGGAAAAAATAGATTATTCTGCAGCAGGTGTTCTTGAAAAAAAGCTAAGACCATCTGTGCAGGTGACAAGACAGGTAAACATATTAAATATTATTTACAAAGGAAATTTTTCTCTTACTCTTGATTTTAGCATCAGTATATCTTTAAAGCCTAAGTATAGGTAATTATTTTTCTTCAATTGCTGCAAGGGACAGTACTTACATTTAATGAGCGTCCCTTGTGCTGCTGCTGGATGTCATAATTGAAATCCTATAAATGGAGGACAGGCGGATGAATGAAAGGTCTGCCTCCTCCATTCAAAGAGTGCTTTTCTTCGATGGAAGCTTTAGCACAGTTTCTATGAATGGAGGAGGGGGATGGAAGGAGCAGGCATAGTCGACACTCATGATGAGTGCCTGGGACAGGTAAACCACCCCTTTTTTTTACTTTTATTATAACCACATTTAATCTATATGTCAATTTTGGTTCGGCAAATTCCACTGCTATGTACCACATTATTCTTTCATTTTTCCTGACCATTTATTCATTAATGTTCTTTTACACAAATTATTTTTTTGTTTGTTTTTTTCTACTACAGTGAATATTGATATTATTCATATATTTGAATGTAAAAAATGAAAATTTTCTATTAACCACTACAGCACTGGAAGGATTTACTCCCTTCCCGACCAGAGCACTTTTTGCCACAAATAGAGCTTTCTTTTGGTTCACCTCTGCGGTTTTTATTTTTTGTACTATAAACAAACAAAGAGCGACAATTTGGAAAAAAACTCAATATTTTTTACTTGTTGCTATAATACATATAAAAAAAAATAAAAAAAAAACAAATGTATTCATTAGTTTATGCTGATATGTATTCTTCCTCATATTTTTGGTAAAAAAAATTGCACTAAGTGCATATTGATTGGATTGAGCAAAAGTTATAGCGTCTACAAACTATGAAAATTAATTTTGGTGTTTTTAATATTTATTTTTTTTTACTAGTAATGGCGGTGATCTGCGATTTTTAGTGGGACTGTGATATTGCGGTGGACAGATCCGACACTTTTGACACTGTTTGGGACCATTGGCATTTATATAGTGATCAGTGCTATGAAAATACACTGATTACTGTGTAATTGTCACTGGCAGGGAAGGGGTTAACACTAGGGGGTGATCAAAGGGTTAAATATGTTCCCCGTCAGTGTGTTCTAACTGTGTGGGGGCTGGGATGACTGGGGGAGGAGAGTGAATGCGGCTCCCATATACTGGGAACATACGATCACTTTCCTCTCCCCTGTCAGAATGGGGATCCGCTTGTTTACATTCATGAATCCCCATTGTGTTACTGCGGGGGAGCGATCGTGGGTGGCCAGCGGACATCGGGTCCACCCCACCTGCTGATTGGCTCCCCCGCTAGTGTGTGAGCACGCATGCACCCACAATACTCACTGCTGCATCCGTTATCAGGTGACAGCGATTCCGGCAGGAGAGCCATGTTGCCACCGCTAATCCACGGTGGGCGGTCAGCAACTGGTTAAATAAAGAATTTATTAAAAAAAAAAAATGTATAACTAAACACTAAACTTTTTTTGTTTTGAACATAGTGGAGAAGGATTAGATCTCCTGTCAGTATTAGACCCCTTTCACACTGGGGCATTTTTCAGGCGCTTTAACGCAAAAAAATAGCCTCTGTAAAGCTCCTGAAAACTGCCTCTCAATCCTCCCCAGTGTGAAAGCCGAGTGCTTTCACACTGGGCAGTACACTTGCTGGACAGGAAAAAAGTCCTGCAAGCAGCATCTTTGGGGCGGTGTGGGAGCGGTGTATATACCGCTCCTACACTGCCCCTGCCATTGAAATGAATGGCCAAAGCATCAGCAAAGTGATTCGGAAGCACAGCAAAACAGGCGCTTTTAACCCCTTGTTAACCCCATCTGAGGAGTTAAAAGCACCCCACTACTGGCAGCAAAGTGCCTCTAAAACTAGTGGCGCTTTACCGCTACCGCCCCCTTACTATTTGCACCCCTGTTAGGGAGATTTTACCATTAGCTGTACTTTGACCTCTGCAGTACTGGAAGATTATGG
Organism: Glandirana rugosa; assembly: GCA_018402905.1. Lineage (NCBI taxonomy): Eukaryota > Metazoa > Chordata > Amphibia > Anura > Ranidae > Glandirana > Glandirana rugosa. Next base: position 549,813 of record BLSH010232876.1, read on the forward strand.
TTGTGGAAGCATGGGTGGGGGGCACAAGGAACACTAAATGTGAACATCGTCCCTTGTGCTGATTTTTTTTTTTTACTTATATTTCAATAGCTACAAATGTAGCAACAGCGGATTATTCTAGCCATTGATAAATCACAAAACTCAAACATATTTGTTTATTAACTAAACCCGTACACTGAAAATTTGAGCTATACTGATGATGTAAGTTTACATGTTTTGAAAGCTTGCATTTTTAATGAAGCTTTCTGCACTCAAAAAGTAGGCATGTATTATAATAAGTTCCATACTCACTAGCAAATATTTTTCCTAGTGTAAACATTATTACAATAAAGCAAGGAATTAGTAGACATACTGTACTTATACTCAATTGTTGTGGTTCTGCAGAAAACACTTGGCAACTTTGTTAAATGAAGACTTTAAAGCGGTAGTAAACCCATGCATTTAACAGGTTAAAAACCAGTCACATTTCCGGCACGTGCCGGAAATGTAACACTCCCATTGGTTGTGCTCTAAACCAAACTGTCAAACCATCCAATGGCTGGTGTCATAGCTGATCACATGTGCAGCATCATGGCAGTTTTAGATTAAACAGAGGCAAAGATGGCAGCTTCCTTGGCTGAAAATGATAGGAGGGTTTACTACCACTTTAATATAACAAAAATGTGTTTAACATTGTTGTAACATTTTTTTTGCTTTGAAATCATTTTTAGATTTATGTCTATTCCCAGATAGTCACCAATGAAATGTTATTGCCCCTTCTATGTGAATCGATGATTGTAGCTATAAAGTTCTTTTATATCACTTTTTATCAGCCTCTTGCAAACATAGCACAACAAATCACAGACTGAAAAAGGGAGACGTAGCTCAAGAATCAAGTCCACTGTGCTACAGCTAGCAAGGGACATGCTGATAGGAAGAGAGATCAGGGTTACAAAAGGATTAACTTATCAATCTGATACTCTTCTTACTATCCAATCACAGGCTGGGAAAAAGACAAGACCTATAAGTGTTAGCTAACTGCAAACTCCTCCTCTGCCAATCAGGGTTGTGATGTGTGGCAGAGCTTAGTAAAACTTGGAATTGGATGGAGAAAAATACAAATTATTAAAACAGCTTCTATATATGTTTTTATCTGTATTTAGCTTTTTGCCTGGAGTAACGCTGTAACATTATATTGAGCAGAGACATACCTTGTGATAAAAGGTTATTTATAATGAAGTACTGTTTTCCATGAACATGTACCGTATATATTTTTAACACAGCGCGAAAAATATAAGATTAATTTCTTGAAATATATTGAGCACTCAGGTGCCATTAAAAAAAATTCAAGGAAACAATAATGATACAAACTGTGTATGAATCAACTGTTTTGCACTTGAGCCAGGGTATGCCCAGAGGCTCTGTTTTGTCAACTCCTTTCTTACAAAACCAATAAACATTATTGATAAAAAAAAAAAAAAATCCAAGGAAAAATATGTGTAAGATGGAAATATTATGCATACATTAAATTTTGAGAGGCATTTACAGGAGAAAAAATGTTTACATTTATGCCCAGTTTTCTCTACCAGTTGTCACCCTTCTATATGCAACTGAATTGTGAGCAGAGTATTTATAACCTGACAGCACATATGAAATCCACTGCAGGTGCAGACGATCTCCTGAGACCAGTTATTTTACAGCAATCAATTTTAATTAACCATTGTTTTCAAAATAATTATCACAAGTGTGGTAATACTTTTTTTGTTAATATTTGTCCATGAGTAATTAAAAAAACAACTCTATTCAATAGAGTTCTAAAACTACTAGTAAGACCAGATAATAAGGCTTAACTATAGGTACTGTAAATATCTCCTAAACTTGTACCGTATAGGAGATATTTACAGTATATGCAGCCAGTGATGTCATTGGCGCATGTGCTCTGAAAGAACAGCCACCCGGGCCGTTCCTTCAGAGTCCTGTGTCATTAATGGCAGCTCGCCGATGCATGCATGGGAGTGACATCATCATGGCTCCAGCCAGTCACACAGCTGGAGTCTGGTGACCCAGAAGGAAGGCGGGTGAAGATGGCCTCCAGAGGTGACATTGCATCGCTGGAAAGCTTAGTTTTCAGGCAAGTTTCACATAATGTGCTAGCACATTATAGCTTTACCTTGCAGGTTTCACATAATGTGCTAGCACATTATAGCTTTACCTTGCAGGTCAGAAAAAAAAGTCACTCAGCTGTTTACTACAACTTTAAGGATATTAAAAAAACTGTGCTCTTGGCAAAATGTTGCAGTTTTTTGAGACCGTCTGACCTTGTTATGGATGCGTATAGAGGGCATTATGCACTAGATGCATATGGAATACATTGTGCAAAATGTTCATGCTGGTCACCACTTCTAGGAATTCACCCTTATCATGGCAGATGGACTCAGTGTCACAACTCCAATGGGGTCTGGTGACAGGTGCGCACCACTGGAGTGCGAATCGCACCAAAAGACAAGCTGAAGATCGAGGTAACAGGCAAGAAGGGATAGTCAGACAAGCCAAGGATCAGAATACAGATAAGACTCAGAGCAACCGAAGAGACAATCACAGACACAAGCCAAACACAGACAAACGTTGATCAGCAATGCAGCCTTGTACTGCCAGGCTTATATCCTGTTATCAATTAAGGCCTGGGGCGGAGGCCAGCTGAGGAGGGCCTACTAAAGCACACAGGTGAGGGAGGCCCGACCTCTAACTGGACACATGCAGAATAGGTAAGCAACAGATAAGACATGTGTTAGCTGGTTACATGACACTCAGAACTAACCCACCAAATGCACGGTTTCCACGAGGAAGCCTGTAGGCAAGTGCTCAATAAATGTTGTATGTTATATTTTTATTTATTTCTGTATTTGAAGTTTGCCTCCTACCTGGGTTCTGGCTGTAATTCTGTATACTGTATTGCATTTGGTATTGAGAATATTAGCTGGTGTTAGTGCTACTTCTGCATTGTTCATGTGCTTGCCCCCTTTGGAAGCACATAAGTACATGGGAACAGTAGCCTCGTGGTCGGCCCAAGTATAGGAAGTGAGAGGAAAAGATCTGTTGTGATGTAAAGGACTTGTTAATACAGCACACTCCAGCAGCAACCCAGATTGCTATGGACTCTAACTTGAGGTATTGATTGCATCACGGAGCAGGACACCAGGGCACACAGATAGAGAGATTAATATTATATTACACAGCTCCAAAGTTCTATTCTGTGGAGAGTAAATTTATGTTACCAGAATGTACTGTATTTAACGTGGAGGAATATTCTTCAGTAAAGTTTTTATTTCACAACAAGACATTTGCCTGTTTGAAGTTACTAAAAGGAATACAATATACAAGTGGTGTATTCATAATGTATCATACAGAACTAAGAGTCAAGTCTTATCTAACGTTCTGGGTTGAAAGAGAGAAATCTTGTACTGGGAAAGATGTGTTCAGGATGACATGTCCTGTGAGGTTATTTGAGTGTCCAGAGGATTTTACATGTAGCCTTTATGGCTGGCAGATGTGCAACAGATATGCCGTACGTACGGACATGGCGCACCTGCTCACACAAGTGAAGGAGACAGAGAAGTGGCAGGATATCCAAGATGAGGCGATCAGGGAGCTGCAGAGCACGGTAACCAGACTTGCAATTGCTCATCGCGCCACCTTATATTAATTGGAAGCTCCGGTCTGCGGCGTCCAGAAATTTAGGCCCTGGCTTTTGCGGTCTACCCGCGGCTGTGTAGGCCGCGCCATCCCCAGCCCCCACAGGGCCCCATCTGCCCTCTAGGCCTTCTAAACACACCTAAACTGGGTCAGTGCCCCCTAGAGGGCTTAAGAAGAGGGCTTTCCTTTGTGCTAAGGGGATTTCTAACACCACTAGGGCCTGTGCTCAAAAGGGCCGGCGGCCATCTTGGTACACCCAGGCCTGCTTTAACACCATCTGCTGCAATAGCAAACCTCAGCCATACCAGCATTGCCTAACCTAGCCCTAGCAACCTATTTCAAGCGATCCAGTCTGCCAGTAAAGGGCCCTACAATAAGAGACATCTGCCAAGCTATCCAAATATACCCAGGGAGCACAGCCTCCGCATGGCACTGTAAGGACTTATGCAGTGAGAGCTCTGTCCAATAACAGGCCTGTTTTACCTCTGACAATGCCGTCCAAAGGTCCTAACGCTCGTGCCAACTCCAGTAAGAAGTCGGGGAAGGGCTCGGCAGCAAAACTGGCCACCTCAGGCTCAATCCAACACTTCCTCGCCACAGAACAGCTTGAATTAACAACACCACGCAGCAAGGCTAAAGCCCCGTGGCCGAGTCGCTCCCCCTCTGTTCACACAGCCTCCTACCGTGGGTGCTCGCCGGCTTCCTCTCAGGACTCAGAACTGATGGAGGACCGGGGCTCTCCAGCAGGGTCTGACATGGTCTCCCTGGTAAGTGGGCTCAAGGGGGAAATAGCAGGCATGTTCCGTAGCTTCAAAAAAGCCATGAAAAAATTATTTACGGCCGTACGTACTGACATGGCGCACCTGCTCACACGAGTGGAGGAGACAGAGAAGCGGCAGGATATCCAAGATGAGGCGATCAGGGAGCTGCAGAGCACAGTAACCAGACTTGCAATTTCTTATCGCGCCAACCTTATATAAATTGGAAGATATTGAAAATAGAAATCGCAGGAACAATCTGCTAAGGACTGCATCGACTAAGGACGATGACCTGGAACCCACAATCCGTGGCATCCTAAATACTGTCATGGGTAAGCCGGTGACTGAGACACTGCGCTTTGATAGGGTACACAGGGCCCTGCGCCCCCGCAACCTAAACACAGACCTGCCGAGGGATGTGATATGCCGTCTTCACTACTATGAGGAGAAAAATGCCATCATAGTCAAGTTACGGGGCTCCTCTGACATAGACTTTGATGGCGCTAAATAAACCATCTACCCTGATCTCTCCAAGGAAACCCTAGAAAGACGTTGTGCCCTTTGGCCCTTGCTGGACCAGCTTCGGTCAGACGGCGCAACATATAGATGGGGCTTTCCAGCGGCGTACCTGATTGCCACTAAAAATGGCCGCTCTTCTACCTTACGGTTTCCCGAAGATCTTCCAACATTTCTGAAAGACCTCAACATGGCTCACGTGGAGCTACCGGGATGGCAGGATCATATCCCCTCCTTTCGACCCATACCTGAATCTTATGATAGCCGGACCCCCTCCAAAAGGAAGCATAATGCTACACCGGTATCATCTTCAAAGAAAATTGAGTGAGATCTCCCCTGTTTTCCAAGCTTCATTCTAATGCCTCTTTATTTTTCATACTGACTGGGATCTCTAACATTTCAAGGCATGGCTGGGTCACTTACCTTTTTGGTTTTTACTCCTCCTCCTACTCCTTGGGGCCTCTGCCCGCTTGGGTGGGAGGAATATGACTATGGCTATACAGCCACCCAGCCTCATTGACCCTCAACAAACACATAAGAGGCCCAGCTTATTCTAGTTAAATACACATTTGCTACCCAGTTTTCACTTTGTTGGTTCGATTTTTTCCTTGGTGTCAGAGGTACTTTGTCAAATATATTGTTATGTAAATGGCTTATAAAACAAGCCGTTAAAGGCCTTGCCAAAAGGAGGTCTCTCACTTGATGCGTTACATGCAACCGCTTTTAGTGACAGACCCCCTCCCCTTGGGGTCGACGGGGGCGGGAGGCTGGGGACCACCGGTGGTGTACGCGCCGCATGGTGGTCGACGGCTGGCCCTGCCTCGTCGTCCCTTATGGGATCACCGCAGTAAAATGCATGACGTTTCAACATCCCGTGAATTTGCTTTGTTTTACCTGCATGTTTAACCATGTTTTGTTCCTGAAGCATTTTGTTTCTCTTACCTCTCTTCTTTCCTTCTTTACTCTACTTCTTTCACTAATTTCTCCTTTTCCCAGCAGGGCTGGTTCAGTGACTGCTTTGAAGACACGCCGCTATCCCCATGGCTAACTTAAGTGTGATTACATATAATGTAAGAGGGCTAAACGTTGCCTCGAAAAGACACCAGGTCTTGAGGGAGCTAAAAAGAGCCTCCTGTTCTATAGCATTTCTGCAGGAAACCCACCTGACCCACCCCACCAACGTTAAACTTCTCTTCCCGCACTTTCCTCAATGGTACTATAGTCTTTCGGACACCAATAAGGCCAAGGGCGTGGCCATTGGGTCTAGCAGGTGTGTCTCCTTTCGTCTCACCACAATGGAAGCAGATGATCATGGTAGATATATTTTCCTATGTGGGTTTATATGTTCCCTGTACTTTAGCTAACATCTACTCCCCAAACGTAAACCAACCTGCCTTTTTATCCCAGGTATTGACCAGGTTAGCCGAATTTTCAGAGGGATTGACCATACTAGCTGGAGACATTAACATGCCCCTTGATCCCATTATGGACACCTCGTCGGGCAGGTCCTCGATACCTTTTAAACGTATATCTCATATTAAAAAGAGACTCCATGACTCCCAACTCATAGATGTCTGGCGAATACTTCACCTGAAAGAGAGGGACTATTCATATTTCTCCAAAACACATAACACATACTCCCGCATAGATAATATCTTCATAGATCATTTCCATCTTCCACTATTACACTCGGCCTCCGTAGGCACAACAACTTTATCTGACCATGCCCCTGTGACAGCTCGGCTGTCTCTCCCCTCCCTCCCTCCCTATACACACGAACAATTGGAAATTAAACGATTCACTGTTATCTAATCCAGTGGATACAGCCCTAATTGCCAAAAAGATAGAGATATTTTTTTAAAGAAAATGTCAAACAGGGAACCCCTCAATCACTGGTCTGGGAAGCCCATAAAGCCACTATTTTGCAGACCTCTAGGACTTTGTTACAGCCATTTTTGTGCCTAAAAGTTCGGGTCCCCATTGATTTCAATGAGGTTCAGGGTCTGGGTCAAGTCCGGACCCGAAACCGGACTTTGTCCGTAAGTTCGGCCGAACCTGCCGAACCCGGACTTCCAGAGGTTCGATCAACTCTATCCATGACACCATACCTTCTAAACGTGGCTAAGTCCCTTATCCCTCTCATGTGGAACAATCCACAAACACCTTCTAGTAAGCTATGGTTACAAAAGGTGCATGACTTGTGCTATATGGAAAAACTTACATACCAGTCGAGGGGGGAATCTGGCAAACATACCAAAATCTGGGCCTCATGGTTTGAATTTAAGACTACAAGCACCTACAAAGACATTATCTCATCCCCTGACCCGGTGCCGAAGGGAGGCTCCCCTGCATCTTTAGATAACAACATGTACAGTGCTATTCAATCATTAAAAGTCCATAGATGAAGAAAACGAAGAAGAAAAGCTCCCAGCCTCCGTGCAGGAAACAAAGCACTCTTGTGTCACACAGCACCTTCTGTACTAAGCTCTTACCCCAGAGTGTGTGACCCCCTGGATAACAGCGGTCTAACACACTTAACTACAGAGGATGAGGTGAATGCAGATTGCCTTCTCAAGTACTGCAAGTACGATCCTTCACCGCGGGACACCGTGGTTTGTTAAGCAGCCTTCCCACAGTTAACTTCCCATAGGATGTAAGTACTCCCCACAAGCCGTCACATGTAAAAAAGGGGGCTCACATAGTGTATTATTGCTAAAATCCAACAATTTATTATGCTTAAAAGTTGCACTCACATGTAAGCAGTGTTTTCATAGCATCCGAACGTTCCGTCAGGAACCAAAATGGGCCGCGCATGCGCAGTAGCGTGGTGGGCGTGTGGGCGTGGCTCCTACCGGTTTCGTCACATCTGACGTCATCAGGGACACGCCCACACACCCTCACCACGTTCATTTATACCCCTCGTCAGCCTGGGAGGGCCAATCAATATCTCCATCAGATCAGGATGCCAAATAGCAAATCTACATGCTCGGGACCTCCCCGAGTCACATGACCTATATAGCCCATGCCTAAAACCTTCCAATTTAATGGCGGCTGGCATATTAGGGAAAAAATGAAATACGGCAATAGAATGGTAAGGACCCCCAGTGTTCAAAAAGGGGAACTACAATAACTATAAAAAGCCACAAGGACTGTAATAGTAAAATCTTTTTGTAAACAATAACATAGGCCATCTCTGAACTGACCAGGGGTTCACAATGATAATGAAAATACAAAGGTGTCAGACCTAACATATGGATATAACCGAACAATCATTTTCACATATAGGGGACAACAATAAATGAATGGATTAAATACCAATAAATAAAAAATAAAATAAAAACAGACCCCAAGGTCTAACCATTATTAATAAAACAATTGATGTCCCACTCTATGTTCAAGCCAAAGGGTGAGTAACTCTTTAATCTAAAAATCCACCCGGTTTCTGCCTGGGAAATGCTCCTTTTGGCATCTGCTCCCCTCCAATGGGGGGTGAACTTTTCCAGGCCTACAAAAATGGTGCCCATCAGGTGCCTTCCATGTTTCAAATCATAATGCCTGGAGACACTGTGACCTGGGAACCCCTTTTTGATGTTAGAAATATGTTCGCCCAATCTAGTGGACAGACTGCGCGTTGTCCTTCCCACATAGTCCAACCCACAGGGGCACTTAATGAGGTATACCACATTTCGGGTATGGCAGGTGATACATGATTTAATCATATACGACTTCTCAGTGACAGAAGAATGAAAAGATTCCACTCTCCTCCCCCTTAAGGCATTGTGCTCACAGGCTTTGCACCGCCTACAAAAGTAATAACCCTTCAGTTCTTCAAAGAAAGTTGGTTTAGAGGGGGGGGTCCGGAACATTTGGTGCCACCCGATTGCGCAAACAACCAGAGCCTCTAAAAACCACCCCTGGTTTGTCAGGGAGAGTGGGGCCCAAGATTCGATCCTGTTTTAAGACTGGCCAGTGCTTGGTCACAATCCTTTTCATGAAATGATGTTGCATAGAATAAGTAGTTAAAAAAGTAGAGGTCCAATCACGAGCCTGTCTAGCTCGGGGCACATCTTCCCGAACCAAAGACTCCCTGTCATGATGTTCTACCTCACCAATAATGCGGTCCAGATCGTCTTTGTTGTACCCTTTTTGCAAGAATCTTGTTCTTAAAATCTGGGCCTCCATACGGAAGTCCTCTAACCTCGAACATTTCCTTCTTAGTCTAAGGAACTGTCCCTTGGGGACCCCTGATATCCAGGCCGGATGGTGACACGAATCAGTTGGAATATAACTATTCCGGTCCGTATTTTTAAAAAAGGTAGTGGTAATTAGGGTATCCCCTAGGACCTTGATATTAAGGTCCAGAAAGTGTATTTCCGATGCGCTAATCTCATAGGTGAGGTTGATACCCCTGTTGTTCAAATTGAGAAAATCAAGGAACTTGATGGCTGACTCCTTGTCACCCTCCCATATAAAAATGATATCATCTATAAAGCGTCTCCAGAGTATAATTTCAGGTCTATGACATCTCAGCACTACCTCCTCCTCCCATTTTGACATGAAGAGGTTAGCCATACTGGGGGCAAATTTAGCCCCCATGGCTACCCCCTTCTTTTGGAGGTAGAAGGAGCCCTGACAACAAAAATAATTGTGAGACATCGCGAAATTCAATAGATCCAAAATAAACTGTTTTTGCAAACATGGAATTTAAGGGTCCTGTGACAGAAAATGCCTCACCACATCCAACCCCAAATCGTGAGAGATTGAAGTATATAGCGATGAGACATCCGCTGTGATCAGTAAATAGTTCGATTTCCACTCAATGTCTCCTAGTAAATTTATAATCTGCCTGGAGTCCCTCAAATAAGAGGGTGTGCCCATCAATAATGGCTGGAGAAAAAAAATCAATATATTTCCCCACTCAAGAAGTAATGGAATCTATGCCGCTGGTGATGGGCCACCCTGAAGGTGCTAAGAAGGAACTGTTCAAGGTTAGAGGACTTCCATATGGAGGCCCAGATTTTAAGAATGAGATTCTTGCAAAAAGGGTACAACAAAGACGATCTGGACCGCATTATTGGTGAGGTAGAACATCATGACAGGGAGTCTGGTTCGGGAAGATGTGCCCCGAGCTAGACAGGCTTGTGATTGGACCTCTACTTTTTTAACTACTTATTCTATGCAAAATCATTTCGTGAAAAGTATTGTGACTAAGCACTGGCCAGTCTTAAAACAGGATCGAATCTTGGGCCCCACTCTCCCTGACAAACCAGGGGTGGTTTTTAGAGGCTCTGGTTGTATGCGCAATCGGGTGGCACGAAATGTTCTGGACCCCCCCTCTAGACCAACTTTCTTTGAAGAACTGAAGGGTTATTACTTTTGTAGGTGGCTGATACCTTGTGATCGGCTGTGATCTACTTCACAGCCGATCACATCCAGTTTAAACAGAGCGGTAACTCACTGTTACCAGCTCTTCTCTCCTCACACAGTGTCCAGTGTGAGGAGAGAAGAGCTGGGATCAGTGAGTTACTGATCTGCAAAGTAAAAGCACAGTGACACTGACCCCCACTGCCCCCCCAATGCACCTGTCACCCCAACAGTCACCACATATGCCCCCATAAAGGGTACCTGTCATCATAAAGTGTACCTGTCCTCAGACTGCCATCATAAAGAGCACCTGTCACCCATCACCCATCAGTGACCGTGGCATGTCACCCATCACCGACCGTGGCATGTCACCCGTCACTGACCACCGCCAGCCACCAGTCACTCATCAGTGACCACCACCAGTCACCCATGACCCATCAGTGACCACCGCCAGTCACCCATGACCCATCAGTGACCACTGCCAGACACCTATCACCCATCAGTGACCACCGCCAGACACGCGGCACCTATCAGTGACCACCGCCAGTCACCCATCAGTGACCACCACCAGTCACCTGGCACCCATCAGTGACCACCGCCAGTCACCCATGACACATCAGTTACCACCGCCAGTCACCCGTCACCCATCAGTGACCTCCACCAGTCACCCGTCACCCATCAATGACCACCACTAGACACCCATCACCCATCAGTGACCACCACCCGTCACCCATCAGTGACCACCGCCAGTCACCCGTCACCCATCAGTGACCACCGCCAGTCACCCATCACCCATCAGTGACCACCGCCAGTCACCCGTCACCCTTCAGTGACCACTGCCAGTCACTTGTCACCAGTCACCCATCAGTGACCACCACCAGTCACCTGTCACCCGTCACACATATGTGACCACCGCCACTCATCCGTCACGCATCTGTGACCACCGCCAGTCACCCGTCATGCATTAATGATCACCACCAGACACCGGTCACCCATTAGAGACCACCGCCAGACATGTGTCACCCATCAGTGACCACCACCAGA
>BLSH010232876.1:562698-582184 GCA_018402905.1 Glandirana rugosa
TACTTTTATGTTTCCACAGTCTGGATTGTATACCTATATTGGCTTGTTAGTAAAAGTGTATATCCCCTGTTGTTATTTACTTACCTAAATTTATGGTTATTTATTTTTTATTTTATTTTTGTCTGGAGCCCCAGATTGGTAATAATTGGTGTAGTCATGGACCGTGCTTTTGGGGGAAGGACAGGTCCGGTAAAAAGTCGAAAGTCGCGATAGTGTGATACTTACTGTTAATGAGTCAGTACGTTGTGCCATGGGTATACTTTAAACGTAGGAAAAAAAGTGTGTTTATCTCGAAAGAAAACCCCCGTAAATTAGTGATCCCCCCCAAATAAAAAACACGATATTTATTTTTTTCAAAAAGATAGGTAGCAGTATAAATTTTGGCCAAAATTTACAAATAAAAATTACTAATTTGCAAAATTTTATGACCGAAACAAAGAAAAAGGCATTTTTTCACAAAATTTTCAAACTTTTTTTATTTATAGCACAAAAAATAAACCCCCCCTAGTGATTAAATGCCCCCAAAAGAAAGCTCTATTTGTGTGAAAAAAAGGATGCAAATTTCATATGGGTACCGTGTTGCATGACTGAGTAATTGTCATTCATAGTGTGATAGCGCTGAAAGCTGAAAAATGGCCTGGACAGGAAGGGGGTTTTCGTGCCAGGTACTGATGTGGTTAATAATGGTTAGACCCCGAGGTCTGTTTTTATTTTATTTTTTATTTATTGGTATTTAAATCCATTCATTTATTGTTGTCCCCTATATGTGAAAATGATTGTTCGGTTATATCCATATGTTAGGTCTGACACCTTTGTATTTTCATTATCATTTTGAACCCCTGGTCAGTTCAGAGATGGCCTATGTTATTGTTTACAAAAAGATTTTACTATTACAGTCCTTGTGGCTTTTTATATTTATTGTAGTTCCCCTTTTTGAACACTGGGGGTCCTTACCATTCTATTGCCATATTTCATTTTTTCACTAATATGCCAGCCGCCATTAAATTGGAAGGTTTTAGGCATGGGCTATATAGGTGAACATGTAGATTTGCTATTTGGCATCCTGATCTGATGGAGATATTGATTGGCCCTCCCGGGCTGACGAGGGGTATAAATGAACGTGGTGAGGGTGTCTGGGCGTGTCCCTGATGACGAAATCGGTAGGAGCCACGCCCACACGCCCACCACGCTACTGCGCATGCGTGGCCCATCACGGCCATTTTGGTTCCTGGGGGAACGTTCGGATGCTGTGAAAACACTGCTTACATGTGAGTGCAACTTTTAAGCATAATAAATTGTTGGATTTTAGCAATATTACACTATGCGAGCCCCCTTTTTTACATGTGATGGCTTGTGGGGAGTACTTACATCCTATGGGAAGTTAACTGTGGGAAGGCTGCTTTACAAACCACGGTGTCCCACGGTGAAGGATCGTACTTGCAGTACTTGAGAAGGCAATCTGCATTCACCTTATCCTCTGTAATTAAGTGTGTTAGACCGCTCTTATCCAGGGGGTCACACACTCTGGGGTAAGAGCTTAGTACAGAAGGTGCTGTGTGACACAAGAGTGCTTTGTTTCCTGCACGGAGGCTGCTAGCTTTTCTTCTTTGTTTTCTTCATCTATGGACTTTTAATGATTGAATAGCGCTGTACATGATGTTATCTATGTATTTATGTCCAAGTGTAGGATACTACGTATAGCAGCTTTTTTTAAAACGGATATCTTTATAATTTTTTATTAATTTCTAAGCCCGGATTTTCTATATTTATCTATAAAGTCCCCTGCATCTTTGCCGACCACTCTTCCTACACACTAGGCCTTCAGCATTAGCTGTGGTATTAGCGGTGTGTCACATCGTATATTTTACTATAAGTATTGTTATGGAGAGTTATCTCAAAGTCTTTCACCCCATGCCGTCTGGAAACTTCTTGATCTATTCTCTACTTCCCCTATCTTTATCTCTTCTCTTCCTCGCTATCCTCTTCCCTCTTCTTTACTCCTTGAATTCCCTCTTGGCCTCTCAACTATTTTGACCCCTTTTCCTTGTTTCATGCATTATGCAAAGGTGGCTTATTAAGGACTTCATGTGATAACAGGCCACAGATCGACTATGGGCGATCTGACCAACATATAGCCAACAATTAATATTTTTTTCTGTCCGACCCGACGTCACTATACAGATGACATTCTGTGGAAGGGGGGGGGGTGGTTCCCTATTCGCCCAGCACAGTTTGCTCCCGGTTGGGGTGCCGGCGGGGGGGGACCACTCCTGCCCTCAAATAATCAAGAAACAGACAGCTGACTTTGGCCGGTTGTGAGTACCCACGGCAGGCCAATGTCCCAAATGAGGTCAGACACATCCACATTTATACCTGCTTATGTAATCTTGTCTCATTGCCTTTGCTCTGTATGTATATAAGCCACTTTGTATGTTCACGTTTCTTTTTGTCTTGAAAATTAATAAAAATTTATTATATAAAAAAAAAGTGTGACAAATATGGAAAAAAATAAACAATCAGGAAGGGGGCAAATACTTTTTCACAACACTGTATATGAATAACAACTGGCATGCAGTGACTTGGTTACATTTTATTATGGAATTCATTAGGCAGATACAGTTATTGAAAACAGACAAGAAAAACCTGTGTATAAATGGCAGTCCAGAAGAGGAACCTTTGCCTTATTTATGGGACGACTATGAAACCTACCTGCGCCTTAATACCAGTTTTTTGGCTGCCACAGTTTTGTTGATAATTTTGTCAAAATGTGAATGGACAATATATATAAACGCATAGTGTTCATTTTCATGAGTAAATGAGAATGTTCAAAATAGATTAAAGCAGAACTCCAGGATATTCAAAAAATCCCTCATTAGTACACCCCTATACAAAACACTAAACAGTTATCACATTTGTGAAATTCCTTACCGATGAAGAGAAAAGTCTGATTGAATTTTTAGGAAGTTAGCTCTGTAATTCAAAAAATGCATCATGTATTCTGCTAAGGAAGAGCTGTTAGAACAATGATAACATCAAATCCTCTTCTCTCTCTCTACACTGTAATTAAACTACATTTCCCTTCATGCTTTGCAAATTGCAATGAATGTGGGAGGCGGCACTAGGCCTGTACACATGGGCATCCGCAGAACTTTTTTCAGGGGGGGCATCATTTTAAAGTCACCCATGCTCCGCCCTTTTTTAACAATGTTTTAATGTTTACAGGGGAGGGGCTTAGCCACGAATGCAATGAAAAATGTCATCAGGTTTGCATGTGTTTTGCAATGTGTCCTGTTGCATGTTTGCATGAATTCAGATGTGATTTCCTTTTTTCACCTTTTATTTACAATTTTTTCCAAAGACCTGTGATCAAGAGCATTGAGTTTACATACATATGTGTGTGTTGCTTTGCAAAAAAAATGAAGCCTGCCACATTCTTTGTGTGAAGACTTACCACACCGACCATACACCAGCCAATTATAATCTGAACAACCACCAGACTCTATAACAACAATCGATCAGTCACACCAACCCTCTCCAGACTCTATATCCTACCCCACTGTCTGTTCTGTTTGTTGTGTCTGCAGAGGGAAGTGTTTGGATTAGGATGGAAGTTGTCCGGGGACACTTACTTGTGTCGGGCTCCAGAGAGGGGACACAGCAGGGGACAGCTCCAGACATCAGGCCCACTACAGGCTCCTGGGGGAGGAGCTGAGTACAGGGGGCAAAGATTTTCTATCTTGTCTATAGCACTGCATGTGGCCTCCTGTGGGACTTACTTGGTGTCTGGACACGGCGGGGACACACTATGGGCTCCCGGGGAGGAACCGATTGCAGAGGGGTGGAGACTTGTCCATAGTGCTGCATGTGGCTCCTCTTGTCTCCTAGCCCCTCCGCTGTGGCCAATGGGTAGAGAAAATGTGCAGACAGGAAGCTGGTGCAAGCAGCTCTCTCTTCTCCTGCACTTCTGGCATGAGAAAGGGGGGGGGCGGGGGAAACACTGACAACCCGCAGCTCACCTCTCCCCTGTGCCACTGCACCGCTGGCCCGAGCAGGGGAAAAGCAGACACCTTGCCGATTCCTGATTTCAGGGGGGGGGCACTTGCCCCCCCCTTGCCCCTACCTGTGGACGCCCATGCCTGTACATGTAAATGTGAACAAGCCCACTTCCACAAAAATCACACCCCTTCATTCTGCAGGCAGCAAGCCATACTACTCACAGCAGTGTAGATTACAGTCTTATAAATGCAAATCATTTTTGTTCTCTCACCTCCAGCCATAACAGGACATAAACATATTGCCCTTACATGCTTTATGTAATCATTACTGAACTGTAGACACATCCCATAATAATATATTATACACACTGTACTCTGCTGTAATTCAGTATTAGAAATATTCCTCCTCCTGCAGCTTTGAGATATTTCTAACAGCAATCAGTGCTGGTATGGTGTATATGAGAACATCACCAGCCGCAACACAGAAATAAAGAGCCTGGCCACAATGCTTTACATCAGCATGTGGCACAAGTAACTGTCGGCATGAGAAAAAAAATCATCTGTGCCCATAAGTGCGGTCTCATTTGTGACCATAAGTGCAGCTTATCAGTGCCCACCAGTGTGGTCACATCTATGCCCACCAGTACGGCCTCATCTATAACCATCAGTGTGGTCTTATCTATGCCCACCAGTCCAGCTTATCAGTGCAGTCTAACGAGTACCCACCAGTGCAGCTTATCAGTGCCCATCAGTGCGGTCACAGAAGTGCCCACCAGTGCAGCTTACCTGTGTCCATCAGTGCAGTCACACCAGCGCCCACCATTGTAGCTTATCAGTGCGGTCTCACCAGTGCCCACCAGTGCAGCTTATCAGTGCAGTTTCACCAATGCTCACTAGTGCAGCTTATCAGTGCAGTCTCACCAGTGCGGCTTCTCAGTGTAGTCACACCATTGCCCACCAGTGCAGCTTATCTGTGCCCATCAGTGCAGTCACACCAGTGCCCATAAGTGCAGCTTATCTGTGGCCATCAGTGTGGTCACACCAGTGCCCCGCAGTGCAGCTTATCAGTGCCCATCAGTGCAGCCTCACCAGTGCAGCTTATCAGTGCCCATCAGTGCAGCCTAACCAGTGCCCACCAGTGCAGCTAATCTATGCCCATCAGTGCAGTCTCACCATTGCCAACCAGTGCAGCTTATCTGTGTCCATCAGTGTGGTCACACCAGTGCTCACCAGTGCAGTTTATCAGTGCGGTCTCACCAGTGCAGCTTATCAATGTTCATCAATGTGGTCACACCAATGCAGCTTATCAGTGTGCATCGGTATGGTCACACCAGCGCAGCTTATCAGTGTCCATAAGTGCAGTCACACTAGTGCAGCTTATCTGTGTCCATCAGTGTGGTCACACCAGTGCCCACCAGTGCAGCTTGTCAGTGCAGTCTCACCAGTACCCACCAGTGCAGCTTATCAGTGCAGTCTCACCAGTGCAGCTTATCAGTGTCCATCAGTGCGATCACGCCAGTGCAGCTTATCTGTGTCCATTAGTGCAGAGCACTGATCATTACCAGATACCAGCCGGGTGACAGAGCAGAGATCTCGGGCTGACAGGTCTTGTATGTGAAAACACTGCTTGCAGTAAGGTCCCGCCTCCCGAGTCCCGGACTGGCATTGTGATAGACAGCGCATGGGAGGCGGGACATTACAGCGATCAGAGTTTTTACATACAACACCTGTCAGCTCAAGATCTCTGCTCTGTCACCCATCTGTTATCTGCTAATTCTCCCCACACTGCACTGGAGAGATGGCAGGCAGCGGCAGGGGTGGGGAGCGGTGTTGGTAGGGAGGAAGAGGAGGGAGCAGAGGAGGACACCACCTCTTTGGGTGACACAGACCAGGGGCTGGGAGACCCACTCTGTCCACTACAGCGAGCAGGGCAGAAATGGAAATCCCCTGCTAGCTTTAGAACTACTGGTGGGAAGTGACAAGACTGCTGGCTGGGGGGGGGGGTACAGGAGGAATAGCAGCCGGCAGTCTTACAAACAGGAAATCACTGGACAATAACAGCTTTTCTGCAAAATCAACAGGCTGCTACAGAGCTCAGTGTAACATTGATTGCATAGTTGGTGAAAGTAGGAGATCAGCAACAAGGACAAGAACAAGTTTTTTTCCCAGAGTTCTGCTTTAACTTGAGTTTATACAGTATATGAAGGCTTATGAAACTGTATGCAGCAAAACCAGGAATCTCTGAAAAGTAACCTGTGTGCCTAGATATATTGCTGCCACTGAATATATGCCCAATCACTCCCAGAGATTATCTCAGGCAAGACAAAGCTCTCACATATGTAATTCTTGTGGTTATGACCACCATGCACACTAAAGATACAGCACAATGTTGGATGAAAAATGTTAGTCATAATATGTTTCCTTAATGTAAGCAGCAGTATGTAGTCAAAGAAAGAAGCCTGTCTTATGCCTTCCCTAAGGGATTCTGTCAAAGGAAAAAGCCTTGACTTACTTTTCTTCATAGTTAGAATGGCCTTACCAGTCCACCAACCAAATAAATAGTAGATTGAAAGGTGTATCAATAAACTTAGTATCACATGCAGTTGCTATGGGTCCCTTACCAAATAATAGTAGTGTAGTGCCTGCCCAGATTCTCCTGGAGCCTTATGGTGACTCTCAGAGGTGGGGAGTAGAGTTGAGCGGACACCTGAATGTTCGGGTTCGTCTGGTTCAGCCGAACTTTGTGGAGAAGTTTGAGTTCGGTACCGAACTTGACCCCGGACCCCGAACCCCCTTGAAGTCAATGGTGACCCAAACTTTTGGGCACAAAAAAGGCTGTAAAAAAGTTCTGGAAAGGGCTAGAGGGCTGCAAAAGGAAGCAAAATGGGGGTAAGAGTAGGACAAGTGCCCTGTACACAAATGTGGATAGGGAAATAACTTAAAATCACATAAAAAAAGAAAAATGGGAGGAGGAGGTGGATGTGGAGTAGGAGCCTAGAGGTTGACTAGGCCGTGACCGTAGCAGTGTAGGTGGAAGTGGCGGTGGTGGAGGAGGAGGAGGAAGGAGGAGGAGGTAGCCAACACTGTTTTTTGTTTGAAAGTAGGTATTGATACTGCGCACTCTGACCAATAAAATATAAAATGAAAATATAAAGTACAGTAAGTGAACATAAAACATCTACACCTAATGTGCCGCAGTAAAATCATATCATATCCATACATTTGTGTGGGAATACAACCAAATATTAAAACTAACCACAAAGTAATGACAACTTATGATGCAAAAATGATAACCACTTCAATAAAATAAGTGAACAATAGTGTTCTAAATAAGTTCACTCACAGGTGCATACACATATCACATCTAGTCTCTGTCCTGATGTAAACAGACATCAGTGATAGAGTCTATGACCTGATAGATGTATTGTTTCTCCAAAGTGACTTCGTGCAGTAAACAGTGTGCTCAAATAATAATAAGTGCTTCAATCGTGCAGGAGAAGCCAGTCTGGGGGGTCTTCACTCTACACCCCCAAACTGGTTGCTGTGATAGTGTTGCTCTCCTCGTGCTCCCGGAACTCTCACGTCCAAGATATCTCAAACACATATTGAGATAATCCTCCACCACTGCATAGGACAATCCTCCTCTCCTCTAAAGCTGTCCCCTCTGTTCCTCGACTCTCCCTTGCTGATTCAGAGATGGCTCAAACAGGCTGTAAGATACTCCTCAATCACTCCTAGGGCTGTGCTTCCTCTTTCATAGGGCTGTACACTCTGTTCCTCCAATCCCCACCACTGGTCAGTAGAACTGTGCCACTCACAGATATACAGATAAAAACAAACATGCCCCCATGGTGTAGTATGTTTAAAACAATTACATTTATTAAAAGACAAATAGCTGCTTACATGAAAGTAAGTAAAATAGTGCTGATAAGCAATAAAATCACGGCGGCACGAGACTGCCTCTCAGTGTGTTTCCAGTATCACTGTACAATCCGGCCACGTCCTACGTGATACGTCACGTCACGTGACTTCATCAGGGTAGCCTTGATCCCGTCCCTGACTTGTTTGTGCAGGGAAGAGATGGCTCGGCTGGAAAAGTAGTGGTGGCTGGGAGCCACGTACTGTGGGACAGCCACCGCTGTCAAGTTTTTAAAACTGTCCGTGTCCACCAGACGGAATGACAGCATTTCAAAGGCCAGAAATTTTAAAATGCTGGCATTCAGGGCCAGGGATCGTGGGTGGGTAGGGAGGTACTTTCTCTTTCTCTCCAGTGTTTGGGAAATGGAGAGCTGTAAGCTTCCATGGGACCGTGTGGAAATGCTTGGGGACGGTGGCAGACATGGTGGTGTTGCTGTCACATGCTCTGTTTGCTGGGTGGCAGGTGACACTGGCACTGTAGAGGTGGAGGAAGAGGCCGAGGCAGCAGCAGAAGAGGAAGCAGGAGGAGTCCGAGACCTTTCTTGGATTTTGAGGTACTTATTCCACTGCAGCAAGTGCTTTGCATGTAGATGCCTGGTCATGCAGGTTGTGCTCAGGTTTAGAACATTTATGCCTCTCGTCAGGCACTCATTGCACAGCGTGCAAACCACTCGTGTCTTGTAGTCAGCACATTGTCTGAAGAACTGCCACGCCAGGGAACGACTTTGAGCTGCCTTTGGTGTGCTAGGTTCCTGGGTGTGGTGAGTAGTAGCAGGCGTACTGTCTAGGGGACGCTTGCTCCGCTTTTGCAACCGCTTCCTCTTTTGCTGTGCTGGTGCCTCTGTGCGACCACCACCTCTTCCTCCAAACTGCACGCGTCACTCGCATGACCCTCATTCCATGTGGGATCTAGGACCTCATCATCCTCCTCCACATCATCTTCCACCCACCCTTCACCACTGCCCTCCTTGTCAGTCTGCACACTGTGGAAAGCTGCAGCAGTTGGCACCTGTGTTTCGTCATCATCAGAGATGTGCTGTGCTGGTCTTTCCATGTCCTCATCCTGCAACAGAAGTGGCATCAGTGCACTCAATGTCTTCCTCTTCTGGGGCAGGGCTATGTGGATGGCCCACGCAAAGCACACCAGGAGACTCATCAAAAAGCATAAGAGACTGTTGCATGACTTGGGACTCAGACTGCTTGGCTGATTTACAAGGGGCTGAGGTGAAAGACAGATGGCCATGGGGTTCAGGTGCCAACTCTGAGCTTTCATCAAGGGACCGGATGTGAGACAATGTGAAGGAACTGGAGGCATTGTCAGCCACCCAATCTACTATCGTCCGTACTTGCTCTGGCCTCACCATTCGTTGAGCTTCATTCGGGCCTACCATATAACGTTGAAGGTTCTGTCGGCTACTCGCACCTGAAGAAGGTGTTTCACTTGTGCGTGTAGCTGGCACAAATCGACCACGTCCTCTCCTTGCAACAGGAACATCACCAACACCAACAACACCAGCAGCACCACGACCACATCCCTTATTTGACGCTCTCCTCATTCTGTACATAAATATACTATATAGCACTATTTATTAATCCAAAATTAAAAAAAAAAGAATAATAAATTCTTTTTCTTTTTGTTTTGGAAAACAGCAACGTAGACACACTTTTTATTTTTGTACAAGAAATGCACTGCTCACACCAACAGCAGGGACCTCTCCCTACACCAGTATGATATGATTTTAGAACAATAATCTGTCCCTCACAGCACCAGCAGCAACCTCTCCCTATAGCACTAGGTTATGATTTTAGAACAATAATCTGTCCCTCACAGCACCAGCAGGAACCTCTCCCTATAGCAGTAGGAGATGATTTTAGAACAATAATCTGTCCCTCACAGCACCAGCAGGAACCTCTCCCTATAGCACTAGGAGATGATTTTATAACAATAATCTGTCCCTCACAGGAGCAGCAGGAACATCTGCCTCTCGCAGTAGGAGACGATTTTAGAACAATAATCTGTCCCTTACAGCACCAGAAGGAACCTCTCCCTCTAGCAGTATGTGATGATTTTAGAACAATAATCTGTCCCTCACAGCACAAGCAGGAACCTCTCCCTCTAGCAGTAGGTGATGATTTTTGAACAATAATCTGTCCCTCACAGCACCAGCAGGAACCTCTCCCTATAGCACTAGGTGATGATTTTAGAACAATAATCTGTCCCTCACAGCACCAGCAGGACCCTCTCCCTATAGCACTAGGAGATGATTTTAGAACAATAATCTGTCCCTCACAGCAGTAGTAAACTGTACCTAGTCCATTATCAGATGGTTTTAGAAAGCTAAGCTTTCCCCTCACAGCACCGCCAGGAATCTGTCTGTAATGCAGGATGAGATCATATTAGATCGGTAATCTGTCCCTCACAGCACCGGCAGCATGCTCTCCCTACACTAGCCTGAGACGATGTGACACGCGGCATACATGACTCCAGCTCATATAGAAGCTGGCTCACATGATTCACTAGCCTATCACAGCCATACCATTAGTAGGCATTGCTGTGATGGCTTCTAAGGGCAAACGAGTGAAACGCTTGTTGATTGGCTGCCCTGCAGCTATTCAACAGGCGCCAAAAATAGTCTGGGTCACATGATGCACTGGCCAATCACAGCCATGCCATTAGTAGGCATGGCTGTGATGGCTTCTAAGGGCAAACGAGTAAAATGCTTGTTGATTGGCGGCCCTGCAGCTATAGCAAAATACCCGAATACCGAACCCGAACCCAGACTTTTTTGCAAATGTCCAGGTTCGGGTTTGGGGCACGGACACCCCAAAGTCTGGTACGGACCCGAACTTTACAGTCCGGGTTCGCTCAACTCTAATTACCATGTGTACACTATCAACTGTATGTTTATATATTAATGGATGGCTCGGGAATGTTATACAATATATGAATTCATCACTATATATATTTATTATGATACTGTGCAATTATGCTGTTGTCTTTCTTGACACAGTACAATCATGTTATTGTCCTTATTCTTGATTACCTGTATGTGCAGTATATTATTCTGTATTGATATCAATTCCTTAATAAAACCTTTTATCATGACCCATCCACATTAAGTGATGAGTACAATAAAAAATACAATAAAATTTCAAGCTTTGGACTACATTTGTGGAGTGCCGCCATTCCTGTCTCTTTCCTTATTTGAAACACGGTGGCCAGCCGAGGTGAGCACCTACAGCTGTCCACTTTTCCATTCGTCTGATTGTCTGAGCGGTGTGCCCTATCAGTTTGGACATACTTGCAATGTACATTGATCACCCAGAAGAGAAGGGTTTTTTTTTTTCTCAACAAAAGGGGAGTCACTCTTTAAATTAATTCTAATTATAATTTTCAAGTGCATTTAAGACTTATTGCATTCTTGTAATAAACATTTTAAAATATGCCTTATAAATGATCATTTCTATTCAGTACACAATGGCTTTTATTAAAGTACAGTAAGTAGCAAATCAACATGTCCATATCTGGACTTTCATTTGAATCAAGTAAGTTGATTGATTTTGTGGACTGTTAAGGGAGTCCTATGGACCCCTATCTAGTTCACTTGTGTCGCATTTACAAGGAATGAGCCATGTGTGTGGACTATGGGTATAGAGGAACCATTGGGGTTGCCATTTATTTTGCTGCGTTGATCAGTGATGCCATGAATCTTAAAACAAGGTGCTGCAAAATAATACAAGGTAATTATTCCTTATTAGATTAATTTTATAGTTTACAGTCTATAGTTTATAGGCTGGGCTTTTGTTGACAGATTTGATTTTGCTGGTCCAGTGAGTGACATGGATGCACTTGGCTTAACCACTTGCTGATCATAGAATTTCATATGACCTAGGCTTGTAGTGGTTATACAGCAACTACAGACATCATCCCGGTATCAGAATTTTAAGCTGGTGATTCTGTTTTAGGCAGATTCAAGTGGATTAACAGCTTATGCGGGCTGTGGAAGGGGTGCCCCCCTCCAGCCACCGCCTTTACCCGGGCTCTCCCTTCTGATTGCGGAGCCCAGGAGAACTGCACTCGGCTGTGACAACTGCAGACCACAGAGAGAGAGGAACTGACATTGTTTCTCACTCTCAGTGACCCCAGAAACAGGGAGCAATGAGGATTTTGTCAAATCCAGTTTTTGTTCTTTGTTTACCTGGCCATTAGTGGCCAAGAAAGCAGCCAATCAGACCGATCTGTGTCTGATCAGCTGCAGTGGAGGCCAGAGGAAAGATTTAGAGTCCAATAGACCCCAAATCTTTCCATAAAGATGTAGAGGAACACCCGAAGGAGCTGCTGATTTATATGACCCGGTCCTCCCTCTGTTTATCCTGCAGCCAGTCACACCGGATTTCCACACTGTCAGGTGCGCACACACAATACTGCTCGTTATTCCAATGACCAGTCTAGGGGATGAGTTTTTGATGCTTTATTGTAGAACTTGGATAGGAGAAGGGAATGGATAGGATACTCCAAGTTAACTGACTTCAAGCGAGGGCAACTTCTCCCTATCTCTGTACAGCAGACTGTCAGTGGCACTACATAGCAGACTGATCTCAGTGATGCAGGTAGTAGTCTGATTCCTGTAAAGCAAGTAGCAAGCTGATTCCAGTGACATAATTAACAAACTGATCCCAGTGAAACAAGTACATTTTTAAGCAGTAGAGGATAGGCTGGACTTTGTTTCTTCAAGACACTCGCCAGTGTCTCCTTTCTAGCTCACACACCCAGTTACTGACTATGAGGAGCAGGGGGGAATTCTAGCAGTCTCAAGGATCCCTTCATGGGTCTGTACTCACACCATGTCCTGGGGACAGTCGGTAGAGTCCTTCCAACTTTCAAGCGACACTTTGCCACTGTGATACCAGACGGGATCCGAGGACGTCCCCCTCTGTCAGCTTTAAAGGAACTCTGGGCTGTAGCTTCAGCAACTTCAGCTAGGCATCGACCAGGCCCAGCATCCACAGCCTCCTGGATAGGCCTCGAGCCTAGCAGCCAGGAGCTGAACACACACATCCACCCCTGAGGTCTGGGTGGGATGGACCTCCTGACCTTGAGCCCATGTGCTCCTTTTTATATGAATGTGTTCACCCAAAATGCATTGGGGCACTTCCCCTGCTGGTTAGTCAGAACCACATCCACATACACCTGCTGTCACTGGCTGGGTTTTTCTTCCACTGTCCAGTCGGAACCCATACTACTGGACAGTGTAAAACCTTCCAGACCAAATTAATCAGCACCAGAGAACCCTGAGCAGACCTTATTCAAATCAAGGCTCTCTGATAAGCAGACAGCATCTAAATTGACCTATCTTCTCTCCCGTTAAGCAGAGAAAGCCAAAAACTATATGCACTCACTAATACCCAAACTAGAAGGGAGCTACAAAGAGGACCTGCCACAGTAAAATCAAAAGGAAGGGTATGACCGCTCCAGGTGAGGCTAGTGAATATCACTCTCCTTGGGTGCAATGCTGTCACAAGGGATGTTGCTCATCCCTTGTGATAGCAACAAAGTTAATACAAAAAAATTAAAAAGACAGTGTAAGAAAATGGTTTAGATAAAATGAATAATAAAAATAAAAAAATGTATATTACCCCCATCCTCCCAAGTCCTTCACACATATATGTAAACGTTGATCACATCAAACATGCTAGGTATCGTCATGAACATCAGAGCAAGAGCAATAATTCTAGTGCTAGACCTCCTCTGTAGGTCTAAACTGATAACCTGTAAAAAATGTTTAAAGCACTGCCTATGGAGAATTTTAAGTACCATAGTTTGGCGCAATTCCATGGGCTTACACAATTAAAACATGACATGTTAGGTATCTATTTACTTGGCGTAACATCATCTTTTACATTTTACCAAAACAAATTGGTATTTTATTGTGTTTGTGTGCAATAAAATTCATCAAGTGTATTTATCCCAAAAAAATTGCTTTTGAAAAACCGTTGTGCAAATACCATGTGACCTAAAAAATTGCAAAACCCATAGTTTTACACAGCCTCTGCTAAAATATATATATATATAAGGTTTGGGGGTTCTTAGTAATTTTCCAGCAAAAATTTACATGTATGTGAGTAGTGCCAGAATTAACTCAGTAGGTAAGTGGTTAAAGAACTTTCACCTTTTTTTTACAGTGACACTGTGAAGATAAATATATGGATGATGCCATTGATATCTAGTTTATAATGCTGGCTACAGGTGTCTGCTTACATGATTAGATTATTTTTAATGTCTGAAACCCAAGGTGCAAATAGCAATCACATCTAGTTGTGCTCTCCCCTACCCTTCTTTGATAGTTGGAAGAAATTCTCATATATTGAAATGAAATACCAGAAAGGTGTGGTCACTATATGTGCCCTGAGTTTTAGGGATCCCAAGGTGCAAAACAGTGCTACCTCTGCCTCTGAAAATCTTAAAACGAAAGCACTGTTACTTGAATTGTGAAAAGCATGCACATTTACATCAAATATTCAAATTCCCACTTTTTTGGAATTTTAAATACTTTTCTGGCTCTCATTGTAGACATAAAAATTACATGAAAAAAATACTAGGACACTAGTAGAGGCATTAGGACAATTAGAAAACATGGCTTTGAGCACAGCAACAACAGAAGGAGGGATAAGAGAAGTAGACTATTTTGGTATATTCAAAGCAAAATACATAAGTAAATCTTTTTTATTTTTTTGTAATTTCTGTCAAGCTAAACAACTTTGCAACATCCTTCTGATAAATACAGATAAGGCAACAGGTTCACACTAATGTTGCTTTCTCCATTAGCTTATTTTTACATTAAATTTAACGTCATGCACCTCCATTATGTCTTTGGTAGTGAGGAGACACGCTGTAATAAGCTCTGAAGCACTCTGGTCAGAGATTACGTAGGCTAACCTCCCACTGTCATGTGACAATGCTTGGCTAGCCACCAAGCACAGGAGAATAATGAGGCAGGAGAGTTAATTTGGGCATAGATGATTCTAATCTCGGCTGGTTCAGCAGGGAGCCACTGTGTTTTGAACCATCTATGGGCAGGCACCCAATTTGATCAACCAATCAAAATGGGTACAACTAGCATGTCAGTTTTTGTCATGCAATTACTGTCAGCAGCTATAACCAGTAGCAATAACCACTGTGTTTTCCTGGAATGGACGGCTCCCCACCGGGAGAACACAATAACTCCATGGTTGGGAGTCCCTCATCAACACTGGCTGTGTTGATGGGGGAATCAAGTGATTTTCTTTCCTGCAATGCGTGGTTACAGGAAAGAAAGTTGCATCATCTATGGCCTGCCTAAGTCACATGGTCCTCCCAACCCAGATCAGTGAGTATTTCTATTTGCTACCAGGGGCTAAGTAGAGCATTGGGCAAGCAAAGGAAATGTGAGTATGTGCTGCCAGAGAGAGGGAATTAAATGAACCTGTTGATTTGCTCTGCATGGTGAAGCACATGTTTGCTTTAATTAAAGCATATTGACAAATCAGTAGATAATAGTTGGTAGCTGAAGTTCATGTCTGTTCATTGCTATCATATAAAACGCAACTGCCGCCTAAAAGCTGATTGAACATCCCTGTTCTTCAAGCTGTAAATTAATGGATTTAACATTGGCACTGCTGCAATGTTAAAAAGGGAGATTATTTTTTTGTATCTTAAATTTTCATCTGAAGTTGGACTTAGATATTGAGAGACAAGAATGGTATAGAGAAGGACAACAACCGTGAGGTGTGAGGAGCATGTGTAGAATGCTTTACGTCTTCCTGTGTTAGATTGGATTTTCAGAATGGTGATGATAATAAATATATAAGGTATAATGGTTAGAAGAAGAGGCAAGAGAGTCAACACAAACACACCTTCAATTATAGTCAAGAGTTCTAAAATGGACATCCTGCTGCAGGAAAGTTTTTTAAGAGGCTCAAGGTCACAGAAAAAATGATTGATTATATTTGACTCATAGCAAGTAAAGCTTGTCACCAAGAGAACAAATGGTATCATTTCCAAAAAACCGAGCATCCAGCATACGGTGGTTAACAGAGCACAAACTTTCCTGTTCATGATCATGGTATATCTCAAGGGGTTACAGATGGCAACATAACGATCGTAGCTCATGGCTGTCAACAGCAAAAGTTCATCACTAATAAAACATCCCAAAAAGTAAACTTGTAGGATACAGGCTAAATATGACATTACTCTGTCTCCCGTAATAAATATAATAATATATTTATGAAGAGAACAGGTGGTCAAAGACATGTCCACTACAGAGAGGTTCCCTAAAAAGAAATACATTGGAGTGTGGAGGTGACGATCCATGCAGACCAGGAGAAGAATGGTCATATTACCACAAATTGTGAAAAGATAAATGAGTAAAACCATTATAAATGTTGGAACCTGTGCTCCCGGGATATTGGAAATTTCCATGATTATAAAATGTGTGACCACATTGTAATTTCTGCTTTCCATGTTGAGTAACCAAGGAAGGCTTTTAGAACCAATGCCAGTTTATTTTAAGTTTCCAGCAGATAAACTACTGAGACAGATTTTCCTAGCTCCTGTTATAGATAAATATAGAAAATGTAATACAAACAAGGCCACATAGCAAAATATGTCCTGGGACAGAATCTGGTTATTAAAGTAAATCACCATTTATCCAAAATCCATTTAACCAAATCACAAATTTACCCAGCAATTATTAACCACTTGGGTCCCCAGGCCTTTTTCTCTCTAAATTTCATTGTCACAAAACTTTTTTTTTTCAGTGATGTCCCTTTTCTGCACATTATTTATTTTGTCTACCCTAATGTATTATATATCATTTTTATTGGGACAGATAGAGAATGAATTTGGTAGCAAATATGGATATATTTTTATTTCCTTGGTTTTTATGGGGAATAGTGTGAGTCCTGGCTTAGATTAAGCAGGGTTTTGCAAACTGCAAACAAGTTTTAATGCCACATTTGTGGCCCATGTAAATCGATGGGAACTGAATCAGTCAAATCAAGAATGCTTATTTTCTGGGCTAAAAGGCAAGGGAGTGTCAACAAATAGTATGGGAAGGGAGTAGACGCTGCCTTAGAGAACATGTACCAATGCAAAAAATAAATATATAAATAAAACTCTATTCAGAGCACAGCAGTGATATTTTTTTAAATAATGGAAAAGAGGAACCTTAACAATGTCTAAATCCTTTAAAAAAAACATGCTTGGGCAGTGTCCTAACCCTGCCTGTGAAGGGACGCACTGGAAGTGTTGCAGCAGAACTAACATTAGCAAAGGAAAAATGTGTTTAAATTTGCATATGGCATATGAAGTTCTTGATAGCTTCTTTATTTTGTTAAAAAAACAGCACACAGACCCCTCCAAGGGTATTTTGGGGGGCCTTAGTCTGTGTGCTTTTTTTTTTAAGAAGCCATCAATGAGATGCTATTTGCTGGCAATTTAAACTGTATTTTTTATTTATCAATGTGGCTGTGGCTACAGCAAGAATGGAAAATAAATTGCACAAAATTCTATCCTTTGAGTCTGGTATGGATTTTAAGGAGGTAGCCCGCACAAAATAAAAACCCTTTGGGTCTGAAGTGGATTTTAGCAGGGATCTAACGGGCAAAAAATTAGTAGGAGGTCGCCCCAGAAATCAATACCAGATCCTTAATCTGAGCATGCAGCCAGGCTGGCTAGCAAAGTGGGGGATGACCGTGTATCCCCCATCTTGATCCATACCAGGCCACATGTCCTCAAGTGTGTTCAGACTGAACCTTGAGCTCCTCGCTAGGAATAAATAGAAAAGTGTCTTTTCACTTAGGTTCACCTCATTCACTAAGATACGTTTAGAAAATTACCTCACTATACATTCAATTTTTTCTTATTTCCACATTTCTAATGTCTGTGTGAACCAATTGTTTACTCTTTATTTCGAACCATAGACTAAAGGCTATTCACTTCTATTCTGTATAATTATATGGTGTATTCTGAATGGTTTTGTAGAAAGAACATCTCAGAGGGTACATAATAGAAATACTATACATTGCAAAATAATGTATAGCCCTAGTTGAAATGCAAGGGAATTGCTAGGGCCGTAAAAGTCTACAACTGTAATATAATACATATGATGACATGAATTAAACAAAAACATCAAATGTTCAAAAATAATGCAACGCAAGAACTAGGCCATGATTATCTATTATACCCTCCTCATTCTGCAAGTATATTTATGCTCAACGAAAACAGCATTGCTAACCAACGAGACCAAGGAGGTACACCCACTCCCATCTTCCCTCCCCTACTCCCCTCCCCCCCTCTCTTTTTTTTTCTCTTCCTCCCCCAGCCTACCCCTCCCATATACCTTCCCCTACACCCCTCCGATCCCTCAGAGAACTCCAAACCCAAACCATCCCAATTCTCCTAATTCTAACAGTGCATACCATCGCATTACTCCAAATGGAACCTCAAAGATGAGAGTCACGGCCCAGCATTTAACTTGCCCTTCTTCTAATCTCAAATATTTAACTGGTTAATTCCCTTATTAAGCCTCCAGTTATGCATTTAGCACCATACCTTTCTATGACACATCTCTAAGAGGAGATTTCTCTCACTTTAGAGACATTTTCTGTTATGTCTACAGGAGAGAAGAAAATCTTCTCATCGGGTCAAAGACAGCTAAAAACAAAAAAAAACTGATGGATTTTACTAACTTCATGTGCTTTCCAAACCACATGAAATGCTTACATTAAAAAAGACATTGGGTATTCAGTAGAAGACCTGGGGCATATGCCTTAGGTGCCAGTTTCTAGCAGTTGATATGGTCTGTAAAAGCTACTTAGTGAAAGGAGGCAACTTCATCTACAGTTCTGTCACCTCCTCTTGCCCCAGCTAACTAGGAGCAACATCTCAGCCAACCTGATAAGCCTGAAATTGGGTGCTATAAACTGTTTGGATGTGGCACAGTGTATGGTGCTACAAGATGGTGTGAATGCACGACTACATGATAAACACTAACTCACTGCACAAACCAAACAAGGGATGCTATAAACAAATGTCATTCATGTGCATGGAGCTGTACACTAAAATACTTGTGATTTATATTTCATGTCTTTATATTATTTCTTTTTTCAATTATTTTGGAACCCAATTTAAATAAGTCTCAAAAACAGTTTGATTAGCTATTAGAACATTTCTTACCTTTATTAAGAGATACGAACTGTAACTACAAAATGCAGTGATCCAGAATCCCAAACACACATTTAATTTCAAAATAAAAGGACAATATTCAATTACAATATCTATGGTCTTCCTTTTCTGAGTTATAAATTGCTTACCAACCAGCAATCCCATTCTTTTCATTGTTACCTTATTTTGCAAAAGGCAGCGTATTTATAGTGAAGAAAAGCAATGTCCCTGGTGACATGTCACTGTTGTTTCCCACATGTCACTGTTGTTCCCCTCCTGATTAAATATAATTAATGATTGTTTACTACTGCAAGTGGTAAACACATTTATAATTCTATATTTCTTATGTTTAACAGTTGGTGTACTACAT